>CM019924.1:5396339-5494827 GCA_009764595.1 Geothlypis trichas | reverse complement strand
TGATCCTGAAAAGAGAATTTCCAAGTAGGTGATGGGGATTGTGATGGGAGTGGAATTGTGATGGGAATTGTGATGGGGATGGAATTGTGCTGGGAATTGTGATGGGAATGGAATCTGATGGGAATTGTGCTGGGGATGGAATTGTGCTGGGAGTGGAATTGTGCTGGGAATTGTGATGGGAATTGTGATGGGAATTGTGCTGGGAATTGTGCTGGGAATGGAATTGTACTGGGGATTGTGCTGGGAATTCTGATGGGAATTGTGCTGGGAATTCTGATGGGAATTGTGCTGGAGATGGAATTGTGCTGGGAATGGGATTGTGCTGGGAGTGGAATTGTACTGGGAATTGTGCTGGTAATGAAATTTTACTGGGAATTCTGATGGGAATTCTGATGGGAATTGTGCTGGAGATGGAATTGTGCTGGGAGTGGAATTGTGCTGGGAATTGTGCTGGGATGGAATTGTACTGGAATTGTGCTGGGGATGGAATTGTGCTGGGAATTCTGCTAGGAATTGTGCTGGGGAATGGAATTGTGCTGAAGATTGTGCTGGGAGTGGAATTGTACGGGAATTCTGCTGGGAATTGTACTGGGAATTCTGCTGGGAATTTTGCTGGGGACAGAATTGTACTGGAATTTTGCTGAGGATGGAATTGTGCTGGGGATTGTGTTGGGAAGGAATTGTACTGGGGATTGTGCTGGGGATTGTGATGGGAGTGGAATTGTGCTGGGCATGGAATTGTGCTGGAGATGGAATTGTGCTGGGAATGGAATTGTGCTGGGAATGGAATTGTGCGGGAATTGTGCTGGAGATGGAATGGCTGGGAATTGTTGCTGGGGATGGAATTGTGCTGGAAATGGAATTGTGCTGGGGATGGAATTGTGCTGGGAAATGGAATTGTGCTGGGGATGGAATTGTGCTGGGAATGGAATTGTGCTGGGAATTGTGATGGGGATGGAATTGTGCTGGGAATTCTGATAAGAATTGTGCTGGGAATTGTGCTGGAGATGGAATTGTACTTGGGGTCTGGCAGACAGATCTGGCAGTGTCAGAACATCCCACTGTGCCTACCCCACTTGTCCACACGATTTTGGGAAGGGATGAGCTCAAAAATCCTATGTACCACAAAAAGTGCAATTTATATCACATCCTCACCCTGATTTCTGTGAGCTCCACTCAGATAAT
Source organism: Geothlypis trichas (assembly GCA_009764595.1). Classification (NCBI taxonomy): domain Eukaryota; kingdom Metazoa; phylum Chordata; class Aves; order Passeriformes; family Parulidae; genus Geothlypis; species Geothlypis trichas. The sequence goes on along the minus strand of CM019924.1, from coordinate 5,493,642 downwards.
TAATTCTGGGATAATTAATTCTGATGATGGAAATCTCTTCCAGTCAGAAACTCCAACAGAGGATCTCTGTAATGAGGAATTCTCTGAGGATGAGGGAAGGCAGAGCTCAAAAATTCCTCATGTACCACAAAAAGTTCAATTTATCACATCCCACCCTGATTTCTGTGAGCTCCACTCAGAATTGAGATGATAAATGAGATAATAATTCTGGGAACCTCCTGATGATGAAAATGTCTGTGCTCTCCTCTTCCAGTCAGAAACTCCAACAAAGAGAACCTGTGATGAGGAATCTGAGGATGAGGATGAAGGAAGGCAGAGCTCAAAAATTCCTCATGTACCACAAAAAGTGCAATTTTATCATCATCACCCTGATTTCTGTGAGCTCCACTCAGATAATTAATGCTGGGATAATTAATTCTGATGATGGAAATCTCTTGCAGTCAGAAACCCAACAAGAGGATCTCCTGTGATGAGGAATTCTCTGACTCTGAGGATGAGGGTGAGGGTGGCCGAAGAACGTGGCCAACTTCAAAAAATCCAAACGGGTGAAGGCAGAGGAGGAGAAGGAGGAGGAGGAGAAGAAAGGTGAGAGCAGGCTGGCACCCCCTGCCTGCATTTTCCTCCTCTAATTTAATATTCCTCCTTTAATTTAATTATTTCCACCTTTAATTTCATTTTTTCCTCCTTTAATTCATTTTTTCCTCCTTTAATTTCATTTTCCTCCTTTAATTTCATTTTTTCCTCCTTTAATTTCATTTTTTCCTCCTCTGCGTTTTAATTTCATTTTTACACCTCTCTGTCTTTCACTTCATTTTTAAATTTCATTTTTCCTCCTCTGTGTCTTTAATTTTTTCCTCCTCTGTGTCTTTCATTTCATTTTTCCTCCTCTGTGTCTTTAATTTTTTCCTCCTCTGTGTCTTTCATTTCATTTTTTCCTCCTCTGTGTCTTTAATTTTTTCCTCCTCTGTGTCTTTAATTTTTTCCTCCTCTGTGTCTTAATTAATTGCATTTTCTCTTCCTGTGTGTCTTTCATTTCATTTTTTTCCTCCTCTAATTTCATTTTTTCCACCTCTCTGTCTTTCATTTCATTTTTTTCCTCCTCTATATCTTTAATTTATTTTTTTCCTCCTCTGTGTCTTTAATTTTTTTCCTCCTGTGTGTCTTTCATTTCATTTTTTCCTCCTTCAATTTCATTTTTCTCCTCTCTGTCTTCATTTTTTCCTGCTCTGTGTATTTAATTTCATTTTAATTTTTTTTTCCAGATGAGAAAGAAGAGGAAAAAGCAAAGAGGAAAAAAGCAGCAACAGCAACAACAACAGCAGCAGAACCCAAAGGGTGAGACTGGCACTGCCCATGCCCAGGGGGTTTGGGATAATTAATAATAAATTAATATGAATTTAAATTAATAATTAATTAAAAATAATAAATTAAATTAATCAACTTAATACTAATGAAATTTATCATAATAAAATTAATAACATGTTTAAATTATTGCATAATTTAATATATTATTAAATTATATATTTTATATTATAATATATTATATTAAATTATATATATTTTAATATATAAATATATTTTTATTTAATATATTATATTATAATTATTTTCTATATTATGTGTAATATATAATAATATATTAATATTTTATAGAATATATTATGTATTATATATTATAACAATATTATTACATATTATGATGTATTATATATATAAATATTATAATTTATATATTATTATGTTTTAATGGTATTTAATTAAATTAAATACATTAGATTAAATTTAATTAAATTAAATATTAAATAAAATTTAATTAAATTAAATATATTAAATATATTTAATTAAATAAATTTAGCTAAAAATTTAAACACTTTTTAAACCTTATTATTACACCCAAACCCCAATTATTGATTTCAATATTTAAATGATGAAATTATTGAAATCTTGATTCTAACCAAATTTTGTTTTCTCCTTTTTTTTGCCTCTTTAGGGTGAAAGAAGAGACAAAATCCACCTGAGTGCTGCAGCTGTGGTGCTGATTTCACTCCTGGTTTCTCCTCCCCTAGGTATTCTATTTTCTAGCAATGTTCTGTAAATATTTCTATAGAATTGTACAAAAAACTGCAGAAATGTAAATTATTCCCAGTTTGGTGAGCAGGAATTTCACCTTTGCCTTTTTCCACTTCCCCTCTTGGTGTGGACCCTAAAAAACCACAAAAAAATCCCAAAAATAGTCCCAAAATCACAAAAAATTATTACAAAAATCATCACAAAATCATCACAAAAACATCACAAAATCATCACAAACATAATCACAAAAATAAAAAAATCATCACAAAAATCACAAAAATCATCCCAAAAATCACAAAAATCATCACAAAAAAATCCCAAAAATCATCCCAAAAATCATCACAAAAATAAAAAAAAATTATCCCAAAAATCATCCCAAAAATCACAAAAATCATCCCAAAAATCATCAGAAAAAAATCACAAAAATCACAAAAATCATCACCAAAAAATCCCAAAAATCATCACAAAAATCATCCCAAAAATAAAAAAAATCATCACAAAAATCACAAAAATAATCACAAAAATCATCACAAAACCAACAAAAAAATCACAAAAATCTTCCCAAAAATCACAAAAAAATCACAGAAATCATCCCAAAAAATCACCACAAAAATCACAAAAATCATCACCAAAAAAATCACAAAAATCATCACAAAAATCATCACCAAAAAAAAAATCATCACAAAAATCCCAAAAATCATCACAAAAATAATCACAAAAATCTTCCCAAAAATCACAAAAAATCACAAAAAAAATCACAAAAATCATCACAAAAATCACAAAAAATCACAAAAAATCACAAAAAAATCACCAAAAAATCACAAAAATCATCAAAAATTCACCAAAAAAATCACAAAAAATCACAAAAAATCATCCCAAATCACCACAAAAATCATAAAAATCATCACAAAATCCCAAAAATCATCCCAAAATCCCTTCCTCCCCTCCCTTTCTCTGCAATAACCTTCCAAAACAATAATTTAATTTAAAGCCGTGTCTGCATTTCAGGTGAGGTGGAAATTCTTCATTTTCATTAATTTTAATTATTTTAATTGCTGTTTTTAATGGCAGAATTAAACCAGGCTGAGAATTGTGCAGTGCTTGGGCAGAGTTGGTTCCTCCAGCAGCAAAGTGAAAAACCTGAAAAATCCAATTTATTTTCCTTTTTTTTTTTCATATTTTTGCTTTATTTTTTAAACTGAAAAACCTGAAAAATCCAATTTATTTCCCTTTTTTGTTGTATTTTTGCTTTATTTTTTAACCTGAAAATCCAATTTATTTTCCTTTTTTTTTGTTGTATTTTTGCTTTATTTTTTAAACTGAAAAACCTGAAAAATCCAATTTATTTTCCTTTTTTTGTTCTGTTTTTGCTTTATTTTTTAACCTGAAAAATCCAATTTATTTCCCTTTTTTTTTTTGTATTTTTGCTTTATTTTTTAACCTGAAAAATCCAATTTATTTTCCTTTTTTTTGTTGTATTTTTGCTTTATTTTTTAACCTGAAAAATCCAATTTATTTTCCTTTTTTTTGTTGTATTTTGCTTTATTTTTTAAACGGAAAACCTGAAAAATCCAATTTCTTTTCCCCTTTTTTTGTTGTATTTTTGCTTTATTTTTTAACCTGAAAAATCAATTTTTTTTAAGGCAAATTAAATTTTTTCCTGAATTTTAATCCAAATTTTTCCTGATTTTTTAAGCCAATTTTTTCCTGATTTTTAAACCAAATTAAAAATTTTTTTCCTGATTTTTAAGGCAAATTAAAAAATTTATTTTCCTGATTTAAGCCAAATTTTTCCTGATTTTTTAAGTCAAATTAAAATTTTATTTTCCTGATTTTTAACCCAAATTTTCCCTGATTTTTCAGCCAAATTAATTTTTTTCCCTGATTTTTAAGCCAAATTTTTCCTGATTTTTAAGGCAAATTAAAATCCCAAGATTTTTTAATCCCCAATTTTTATGGAGTAAAAAATCCCAATTTTTAAATTTATTTTGGGGTTTTTTTTGTTTTTTTCAGGCATTTCCCACTTGCTGCTCTCCTTTCTCAGGGGGATCCTGTGGAATTCTGGAATTTTGGATTTTTGGAATTTTGGAATTCCAGAGTTCTGGAATTTTGGAATTCTGAAATTTTTGAATTTTTGAATTTTGGAATTCTGGAATTTTGGAATATCAGAGTTTTGGCATTTTGGAATTCTGGAATTTTGGAATTTCAGAGATCTGGAATTTCAGAAATCTGGAATGTTTGAATTTTTAGAATTCTGGAATTTTGGAATTTTTGAATTCCAGAAATCTGGAAATTTAAAATTCTGGAATTTTGGAATTCCACAATTTGGAATTTTAGAATTGTGGAATTTTGGAATTCTGGAGTTCTGGAATTTTGGAATTCCAGAATTTTGGCATTCTGGAATTTTGCAATTTCGGAATTTTTGAATTCCAGAATTTTTGAATTTGCAATTTTGGAATTCTGGAATTCCAGAGTTCTGGAATTCTGAAATTTTGGAATTCCAGAATTTTGGAAATTTTGAATTTTTGAATTCCAGAGTTCTGAAATTTTTGAATTCTGGAATTTTTGAATTTTGGAATTCTGGAATTTTGGAATTCTGGAATTTTGGAATTCCAGAGTTCTGGAATTTTGGAATTTTGGATTTTTGGGATTGTGGAAATCTGGAATTTTGCAATTCTGGAATTTTGGGATTTTTGAATTCCAGAAATCTGAAATTCTGGAATTTTGGAAATTTGGAATTTTGAAATTCCAGAGTTCTGAAATTTTGGAATTTTGGAATTTTTGAATTCTGCAATTTTGGAATTCTGCAATTTCTGGAATTCTGCAATTTTGCAATGAGGTTCCAACCCCACCAATGCTGCTAAACTCTCCACATCTTTTCCAAATTTTATTTTTTAATTCCTCTTTTCCCATTTCCCATTTTCCCATTTCCCATTTCCCATTTTCCCCCTCCCTCCTCCCCGTGCAGTTTTTATTCCCTGGCTCCGGGTGAGTTTCCCACTCTGATTTTCAGCGTTTTTATGGCAAACAGAGATCAATTTGTGCAATTTGTGTCTTGGGGAAAATCTCTTGTGGTTTTTTAAAGAAATTTATTTTGGATTTGCAGAATTTGTAATAAAACTGCTCCGTTTCTATGCTTGGGCTGCTTTTTTCTTTAATTAATTTCTTTATTTTCAGAGCTTTTAATTTGGATTTCCTACAGATGCCAACCAAAAAATGAAGATTTGAAAAATTAAGCATTAATAATTAATTAAAATTTAAAAAATTATTTATTATAAATTAAATAAATATTATTAAATTTAAAATTATTAATAATTAATTATTATAAATTAAATAAATATTGTTAAATTTATAATTATTAATAATTATTATAAATTAAATAAATATTAATAAATTTATAATTATTAATAAATAATCATTATAAATTTAATAAATATTAATAAATCTATCATTATTAATAAATAATTAATATTATAAATTTAATTAGTATTAATAAGTTTATAATTATTAATGAATAATTAATTATTATACATTTAATAAATATTAATAAGTTTATAATTATTAGTAATTAATTATAAATTTAATAAAAATTAATAAACTTATGATTATTAATAATTAATTATTATAAATTTAATAGAAATCAATAACTATAATTATCAATAATTAATTATTATAAATTCAATAAATATTAATAGATCTATAATTATAAATAATTAATTATTATAAATTTAATAAATATTAATAAATTTATAATTATTATAAATTATTATAAATTAAATAAATATTAGTACGTTTAGAATTATTAATGAATAATTAATTATTATAAATTTAATAACTATTAATAAATCTATAATTATTAATAATTAATTATTATAAATTCAATAAATATTAATACATTTATAATTATTAATAAATAATTAATTCCCTCCTCCTTTGAGGAATGTTGATTTAATTCCATCCACCAAAAAAAATTCATTTATTTATTTATCCTACACTTAAAAAACTGCTTAAATCTCTTTCATATATTGATATTTCATTGTAATAATAATAATAATAATAATAATAATAATAATAATAATAATAATAATAATAATAATAATAATAATAATAATAATAATATTTAATTTTTAAATTTAAATAATTGAATTATTATTATTATTAATAATAATAATAAAACTACTACTAATAATTTGATTTTTAAAATTTAAATAATTGAATTGTTTCATTATTATTATTATTACTAATAAAATTACTACTAATAATTTGATTTTTTAAATTAAATAATTGAATTTTTTTTCATTTTAATGGGGAAATAAATAAAATAAAAGGAAATAAATCAAATAAAGACTCGAGCTGTCCCGACAAGGGGTCACCATTTATTCCTTTCACACGTTACAGCTTTTGCTTGGTTTTTTTTGGAATTTTTTTCTTCTTTCTTCTTTTTTTTTCTATTTTTTACAAGTTAGAAAATTGCAAATCGAGCGGGATTTTTTTGTTTTTTTGGTCGTTACAAAATTATTTACAGAGAAAACAAAATAAAATAAGAATAAAACGAGGTTGGATTCACATTTTACAACTGGAAGGGTTCCCTCGACCACCCCACACCCTGAAATTATCCCTTAAAGCAGAATTAATTCTCTTTAAATTTAATTATTAAACACAGCGGACTTACAAGCTTTATGATTTATAAACCAATAAATGACATTATTAAAAAAGGAAAAAACAAATTAATTAAAAACCAGATTAGCTTTGAAACCGTCGATTTCTATAGAAAAAAAAAAAAAATAAAATAAAATAAAGTAAAATAAAATAAAATAAAGCGCGAAATACTCAAAATAAAAATGAGAACTGGGAATGTAAAGTGAGAAATAAAGAGGAAAAAATAAAATAAAATAAAATAAAATAAAATAGAATAAAATAAAATAAAATAAAGTAAAATAAAATAAAATAAAATAAAGAGAAAAAAATAAAATAAAATAAAGCGTGAAATACTCAAAATAAAAATCAGAAGCGGGAGTGTAGACTGAGAAATAAAGAGGAAAAAAATAAAATAAAATAAAATAAAATAAAATAAAATAAAATAAAATGGAAAAAATAAAATAAAATAAAGCGCGAAATACTCAAAATAAAAATGAGAAGCGGGAATGTAAAGTGAGAAATAAAGAGGAAAAAAATAAAATAAAATAAAATAAAATAAAATAAAATAAAATAAAATAAAATAAAATAAAATAAAATAAAGAGAAAAAAATAAAATAAAATAAAGCACGAAATAGTCAAAATAAAAATGAGAACTGGGAATGTAAAGTGAGAAATAAAGAGGAAAAAAATAAAATAAAATAAAATAAAATAAAATAAAATAAAGCGCGAAATACTCAAAATAAAAATCAGAAGCGGGAATGTAAAGTGAGAAATAAAGAGGAAAAAATAAAATAAAATAAAATAAAAATAAAGCGCGAAATATTCAAAATAAAAATCAGAAGCGGGAGTGTAAACTGAGAAATAAAGAGGAAAAAATAAAATTAAAAAAAATTAAAAAATTAGAAATGGAAACTAAACTGAGAAATAAAGAGAAGAAAAATAAAATTTAAAAAAAAAATTAAAAATTAAAAATTCTATGGAACAGTCATGGGAGGAGAGTCTGGAGGCTGCAGAGATCCAGAGCAGATTTGGGATCCGGATTTCCAAATGGAAACTAAACTGAGAAATAAAGAGAAAATAAAATAAAATAAAATAAAATTTTAAAAATTTAAAATTCCATGGAATAGTCAATGGGAGTTGGAGGCTGCGGAGATCCAGAGCAGATTTGGATCCGGATTTCCAAATGGAAACTCAACTGAGAAATAAAGAGAAAAAAAATTTAAAATAAAATTTAAAATAAAATTTCAAAAATTTAAAATTTCCATGGAACAGTTCATGGGAGTTGGAGGCTGCGGAGATCCAGAGCAGATTTGGGATCCGGATCTCCAAATGGAAACTAAACTGAGAAATAAGGAGGAAAACATAAAATTAAAAAAAAATTAAAATTTAAAATTCCATGGAACAGTCAGTGGGAGTTGGAGGCTGCGGAGATCCAGAGCAGATTTGGATCCGGATTTCCAAATGGAAACTAAACTGAGAAATAAGGAGGAAAAAATAAAATTAAAAAAAAAATTAAAATTTAAATTTCCGTGGAACAGTTCATGGGAGTTGGAGGCTGCAGAGATCCAGAGCAGATTTGGATCCGGATTTCCAAATGGAAACTCCAGCGTGGTCCAGGACGAACCTTCCTCCCCCGATGGTTGAGATTTTATTGTTGTTATTGTCGGGTTGGTTTTTGTTTTTGGTTTTTTATTTCCATTTTTCCATTTCCCAAAGAATTCAGCTCCAGCTGCTCCAAGTGGCGGCGGTGGTGGGAATCCAAACCAGCTTTAACTACCGGGAACGGGGAAAAGAGAAAAAGAGAAAAACCGAGCGAGGGTGGGAGGGGAGGGGAGGGAGTGCGGGGCGGGCCGGGGGCGGTGACAGAGACCCGGGAGAGCGGAGAGAGGGGAGGGAGAACCGGGGATCCGGTGTGAGAGTCCCCGGTAAGGACGGAGGGTGGTCCCGGTGAGAGAGATCCCGGTGATGGCGATCCACGATCCGGGCTGGTGTGAGAGACCCCGGTGAGGATGGAGGGTGGTGAGAGAGTCCCCGGGGAGAACGGAGAGAGGGGAGGGCGACCCGGGGATCCGGTGTGAGAGTCCCCAGTGAGGATGGAGGGTGGTGAGAGAGTCCCCGGTGATGGCGATCTGGGGATCCGGGGATGGTGTGAGAGACCCCGGTGAGGATGGAGGGCGGTGAGAGAACTCCCGGTGATGGCGATCCACGATCCGGGCTGGTGTGAGAGTCCCCGGTGAGGACGATCCGGGCTGCTCAGAGATGGTTTAAGAGCCCCCGGTGAGGATGGAGGGCGGTGAGAGAGCCCCCGGTGAGAACGGAGGGCGGGAATGGCGAGCCGGGGGTCCGGGGATGGTGTGAGAGTCCCCGGTGATGGCGATCAACGATCCGGGCTGGTGTGAGAGTCCCCGGTGAGGATGGAGGGTGGTGAGAGAGTCCCCGGTGATGGCGATCCGGGCTGCCCGGGGATGGTCTAAGAGTCCCCGGTAAGGACGGAGGGTGGTGAGAGAGATCCCGGTGATGGCGATCCACGATCCGGGCTGGTGTGAGAGTCCCCGGTGAGGGCGGTCCGGGCTGCTCAGGGAGGGTCGAGGACGATCCGGGCTGCCCGGGGATGGTGTGAGAGCCCCCGGTGAAGATGGAGGGTGGTCCCGGTGAGAGTCCCCGGTGAGGATGGAGGGTGGTGAGAGCTCCCGGTGATGGCGAGCCGGGGGTCCGGGGATGGTGTGAGAGTCCCCGGGGATGGCGATCAACGATCCGGGCTGGTGCGAGAGTCCCCGGTGAGGATGGAGGGCATTGAGAGAGTCCCCGGTGAGGATGGAGGGCGGTGAGAGAGTCCCCGGTGAGAACGGAGGGTGGTCCCGGTGAGAGTCCCCGGTGATGGCGATCCGGGCTACCCGGGGATGGTCTAAGAGCCCCCGGTGAGGATGGAGGGTGGTGAGAGTCCCCGGTGATGGCGATCCACGATCCGGGCTGGTGTGAGGGTCCTCGGTGAGGACGGAGGGCGCTGAGAGAGTCCCCGGTAAGGATGGAGGGCGGTGAAAGAGCTCCCGGTGATGGTCTAAGAGCCCCCGGTGAGAACGGAGGGTGGTCCCGGTGAGAGCCCCCGGTGAGGATGAAGGGCGGTGAGAGAGACCCCGGGAGAACGGAGGGCGGTGATGGCGATCCGGGGATCCGGGCTGGCGTGAGAGTCCCCGGTGAGGACGAAGGGAAGTGAAAGAGCTCCCGGTGAGGGCGGTCCGGGCTGCTCAGGGAGGGTCGAGGACGGTGAGAGCCCCCGGTGAGGACCCGGGCTGCTCGGGGAGGGTCCTGGGTGGTGTCAGAGCCCCCGGAGAGGACGATCCAGGCAGCTCGGGGAGGGTCGAGGACGATCCGGGTTGGTCGGGGACGGTTTAAGAGCCCCCGGTGAGGATGGAGGGCGGTGTGAGAGCCCCCGGTGAGGAGGATCCGGGCTGCTCGGGGAGGGTCCTGGGCAGTGAGAGAGTCCCCGGTGAGGGCGGAGGGTCGAGGGCGGTGTGAGAGCCCCCGGAGAGGACGATCCGGGGGTCCGGGCTGCTCGGGGCGGTGCGAGAGTCCCCGGTGAGGGCGGTCCGGGCTGCTCGGGGAGGGCTGAGGACGGTGAGAGCCCCCGGTGAGGGCGATCCGGGGGTCCGGGCTGCTCGGGGAGGGTCGGGGCGGTGTCAGAGTCCCGGGCTGCTCGGGGAGGGTCGGGGCGGTGTCAGAGCCCCCGGGCTGCTCGGGGAGGGTCGGGGCGGTGTCAGAGCCCCCGGGCTGCTCGGGGAGGGTCGGGGCGGTGTCAGAGTCCCCGGGCTGCTCGGGGAGGGTCGCGGGCGGTGTCAGAGTCCCCGGGCTGCTCGGGGAGGGTCCCCGCTGCGGACGGTGCCCGAGCGCTCTCTACTCTTCCTTCTGCTCCTCCGCGCTCGCTGCGGGCTCCGGCCCCGCGCCTTTCGAGGGCTCCTCGGCTTTGGCGGTGTCTCCGTGGCTCTCCCCTCCCTGCTGCTGCTGCTGCTGCTGTTTCTCCTCCTCCTCCTCCTCCCGGCTGCCCGCGGCTTCTCCTCCCTGCTCGGCCTCGCCGCCCTCCTCGGGGGGCGCCGAGGGCTGCAGCCCCCCCGGCGGGGTCTCGTCGCTCCTGCCCTGCTCCTCGGTGGGCGAGGAGCCCGAGGAGTCCCCGGCTTCCTTCTTGTTCTTGCGGAAGGAGATCCCGCTCAGCTTGAAGGGTTTCTTGAAGGAGAATTTCTTCTTCTTTTTAGGGGCGTCCTTGGGGGTCGCGGCCCCTTCGCCTTCGGGGGGCTCGGCGGCGGCCGGGGCGGGCTCGATGCTGTCCGCGCCCCCCGCTTCGCCCTCGCTCTCCTCCTTGGGGGGTTCCGCCGAGCCGTTCCCGTTCTGGGGGGGCGCCTCGACCCCCGCCTTGGGCGTCATGTCCCCGTTGTAGATCACATGGCCGTTCTCCTGCGGGGGGAGCGCGTCAGGCACGGCCGGGACCCCCGAGCCCCCTCCCCAAAACCCCCCGCACCCCACAAAGGGCGCCCGGCCGGGAGAACGGGGGCACCGAGCACGGGGGGATCCACCGGGGAAAACGGGGGGCACCGAGCACGGGGAATCCACCGGGGGGCACCGAGCCCGGGGGATCCACCGGGAAAAACGGAGGGCACCGAGCACGGGGGATCCACCGGGGGGCACCGAGCACGGGGGGATCCCCCAGGGAAAACGGGGGGCACCGAGCACGGGGGGATCCACCGGGAGGCACCGAACACGGGGGGATCCACCGGGGTAAAAACGGGGGGCACCGAGCACGGGGGGGATCCACCGCGGGGAAAACGGGGGGCACCGAGCACGGGGGATCCACCGGGGGGCACCGAACACGGGGGATCCACCGGGGGGCACCGAGCACGGGGGGATCCACCGGCAAAAGGAGACGGGGATGGGGGGCACCGAGCACGGGGACAAGGGGGTTCGCAGCCGGTGGAAACGGGGAGCACCGGGCACAGAGCGGCGCTCCCCCGAGAGGAAGGAGCGCACCGGGAGGTGCCGAGCCACAAAAAGGGGGTGCAGCGAGCCTGGCTGGGGGTCTCACGGGGGGCTCCGCTCGGTGTGGGGGGGCCCAGCTCGCCACCACCGGGCGGCGCCCGCGCTCCACTCCCGGTACCGGGGCGCGGCGGCGGCGGACGGGACCCGCCCGGTGCCGGGGGGAGCCCGGGGCGCGGCGCGGGCGGTGCCGCATCCCCCGGTACCCGCCGGGCTGGAGAGTCCCCCCCGGGGGCCGGAAGGTTCCCCTCGGCTCCATCCCCGCTCCATCCCCGCCGCTCCTTTGTCCGCGGCGCCGCCCGTCCCGGCGGAGCGCACGGAGCCCCCCGGTGCCCCCGGTACCCACCTGCCCGTTGGCTTTGGCGGTGTCGGGGTCGCCGCCCGCCGCCTTGGAGCCCTGGCTGCCCATGGTGCGGCACTTGGGGAGGTGCCGGCCCCGCCGCGGCGGCTGCGCTGGGCGGGAGTGGGGCGAGCCCCCCGCCGGCCGCTGATAAGGCGAGGGGCGGGGGCGGGACGGAGCCGAGCCCGCCCCGGGGGCGGGGGGAGCGCGGTGGAGCCGCCGCCCCGCCCGCCCGCCCGCACCGGGGGGTTCTGCTCCGAGCCGAGCCCCCTCCCCGCCCGTGCGGCCCCGAAGGTCGGGGCAGGTGGGGTGAGATGGGGCGGGGGTACCCCCGCTCATGGGGGGGGTCTCACGGCAGCTCCGTCACCCCCGCGGTGCTGCTCGCCCGTCCCTGGCAGATTTGGGGTGTGCGTGCCTCCGACCCCATCACCCCGGGGTGCTGCTCACCCCATCCCTGTCACCTTTAGGGTGCAGCTCACCCCATCCCTGACACATTTGGGGTTCTGCTCACCCCATCCCTGTCACCCTTGGGGTGCTCGCACCCCATTTCTGTCACCCCTGAGGTGCTGCTCACCCATCCCTGTCACCCCTAGAGTGCTGCTCACCCCATCCCTGTCACCTTTGGGGTGCTCTCACCCCATCCCTGTCACCCCCTGGGTGCTGCTCACCCCATCCCTGTCACCTTTGGGGTGCTGCTCACCCCATCCCTGTCACCCTTAGGGTGCTCCTGACCCATCTCTGTCACCCCTGAGGTGCTGCTAACCCCATCCCTGTCACCCCTAGAGTACTGCTCACCCCATTCCTGTCACCTTTGGGGTGCTCTCACCCCATCCCTGCAACCCCTGGGGTGCTCTCACCCCATCCCTGTCACCCCTAGAGCGCTGCTCACCCATCCCTGTCACCCTTGGGGTGCTGCTCACCCATCCCTGACACATTTGGGGTGCTGCTGACCCATCCCTGTAACCCCTGAGGTGCTCTCACCCCATCCCTGTCACCTTTGGGACGGTCCCACGGTGCCACTTGGCCCCTTCCTGTCCCCACCAGGACGATCCTGGTGCAGGTGGCCTCGGTGCTGTCACCCCATGGTTCTGTCACCCCAGGGTGTCTCATCCCAGGGTTTTGCACATTCCAGGGTCCTGCTCATTCCAGCCCCATCATCCCTGGGGTGTCCTGCTGTGGGGACAGGCCATGGCCTGTGTCACCCCCTGTCCCCCTGAGCAGCCTGGCACACACACACAGGGAGTTTTTTTCCCCCCTCTGGGTGATTCCTCCTCTCTGATTTCCCGGAACAGGAGAACTGAGGGGAAAGGACAATGGCCCTGAGCTGTCGGGCTGTTTGCACTGGATCCCTGCCAGCCCCAGCAGTGCCACTCACTCCCTGCAGCACCCAACCACTGCAGGATTCACCGAATGCTCCCAAAATCCCTTTTTTCCCCATCCCCAGCCACCAACACTCCCCGAGGGCACCTCCCACGTGCCAAATCCCGAGCTCTGCACTTTCCCTGCACTTTTCCACGCACCCTGCTCCCACCAGGGCTGGCAGCACCCCGTGTCCCCAGCACCCAGCTGTGCCACCAGCCCAGCACCATCCAAGGCCAGCCTGAGAGGGGAAAACAATGTCCCGCTGTGTGCGAGGCACCAACAAGGTCATGTTTTGTCTCCGGCCTCCCTGCGCACGGCTCACCCCCGGCAGAGCGAAATTGCTGTTAATTAAAACAGGCGGCATCTTCCTGATTGACTTTTGGGTGCCGGTTGATAAAGAGCCCTTGGCCGGCTGCCGGGCTGGCCCCGAGGGCTCGGAGCGTCCCCAGCTCGGAGCTGGGCAGGGCGTTCCCTGCTGGGAACAGAGCTCGGGGAGGCTCCTGCCTTGGGAGGATCGGGAGTTTGGGACAGTGGGGACTGGCGGGCACACGGTGTTTGTTCCCGATGGCAGCCCCAGGCGGGTGTTCCTGGGGGAGGAAAAAGGGCTGGGGAGAACTTCCTGGTGTCCCAGCGGCCTTGGGAGATATCTGCAGTGAGTTCACACTTCTCTTCCCACCTTTATTTCATCCTGGAATGCAAACAGGGCTTGTGCTGCTGTGCCATCCCATCCTATCCCATTCCCATCCCATCCCAATGTGCTCCACCCCATCCAATTCTCTTCCATTCCCATTTCATCTTGTCCCATCCCATCCTGCCCCATCCCATCCCATCCTATCCATTTTCATTCCATCCTGTTCCACCCCATCCAATTCTCTTCCATTCCCACTTCATTTTGTCCCATATTGTCCAGTCTCTATCCCATCCTATCCCATTTTATCTGGTCCCATAACACCCTGCCCCATTCCATCCTGTCCTGTCCCATCCTGCTCCCTTCCCATCCCATCCCACAACTTTTCTATTCCATTCTATCCCATCCTATCCTGTTTGATGCCATCCCCTCCTGTCCCATCCCATCCCCTCCTGTCCCATCCCATCCCATCCCATCCCATCCCCATCCCATCCCAATCCCCTTCTGGCCGTGCCCAAACCACCTCACCCACCTCCAGCCCTCCCAGCACCCCTCCAAATCCCTCCCTCCACACGACAGCCCTGAGACATTCCCATCTCCCATCCCAAATCCACGGGAACCCCAAATGGGACTGGCAGCAGCATCTCACCCCCCTGGACCATTCCCAGTGCTGGTGGCAGCCCAGGGTGGCTCTGGGTGTCAGGCTGGGGACACCAATGTGTTCCCTGTGCTTGTGAGGGGGAGTTTCCTTGGATTTAAGGGGATTTGTGGGGCTGGGATCAGCAGCCACCCCATGGACACTTCACCTGTGCCATGTTTTTCCAGAGGGGATGGAGAATTCTATCCCACAGAGAATTCCCTCCCACACAGAATTTCCTCCCACAGAGAATTCCCTCCCACACAGAATTCCCTCCCAGGCCTCCTCCTGTCCCCGAGCAGCAGGACAGGGATGTGATGTGCAAAGGACACCCTGCAGCAGGGCTGGGCAGGACACGGGGCACAGCTGGGGGGTGACAGTGACAGTCCCCACCGTGCCAGTCCCTGCTGGAAGGGATTTCCCATCCCAGCTCCCTCCATCCCCAGGAATTCCCGTTCCTCCCCATCCCGGTTCCTGCAGAGCTCTGAGGTTATAAACACCCAACTCCCGCTGGATCCCCGTGGATCCTCCCCTTCCAGGGCCCATCCCCGTCCTTCTGTCCTCCCCTGCTCCTCCCTGCCCGGATCTGCTGCCCCTGGAGCGGCCACGGCAGCCCTGGAGCTGCGTGGGGTGGCCCTGGCTGTCCCCAGGCACATCCTCGGCTGCTTTTCCATCTTTCTCAGCTTTTCCAGCTCCCACCTTTCCCAGTTCCAAGTGTTCCCTGCTCCCAGCTTTTCTATCTTCCAGCTTTTCCAGCTCTCATCTTTCTCAGCTTTTCCAGTTCCCAGCTTTCCCAGCTCCAAGTTTTCCCAGCTTTCCCAACTCCCAGCTTTCCCAACTCCCAGCTTTTCCATCTCCCAGCCTTTCCAGCTCCCAGCCTTTCCCAGATTTTCTAGCTCCCAGCTTTCCCATTTTCCCAGATCCCAGCTTTCCCAACACCCAGTTTTCCCAGCTCTCACCTTTTCCAGATCCTAGCTTTCCCTGCTCCCGGCTTTTCCAGCTCCCAATTTTTCTATCTCCCAGCTTTCCCTGCTCCCAGCTTTCCCATCTCCCAGCTTTCCCATCTCCCAGCTTTCCCAATTCCCAGCTTTTCTAGCTCCCTTCTTTCCCAATTCCCACCTTTTCCAGCTCCCACCTTTCCTAACACCCAGTTTTTCCAGCTCCCACCTTTTCCAGATCCTTGCTTTCCCATTTTTCCCAGCTCCCAGTTTTCCCACCTTTCCCAACTCCCAGTTCTCCCAGCTCCCCCCTTTCCCTTCTCCCACCTTTCCCAACTCCCAGTTTTCCCAATTCCCACCTTTCCCAGCTCCCAATTTTCCCATCTCCCACCTTTCCCCCCTTTCCCATCTCCCACCTTTCCCCCCTTTTCCATCTCCCCCCTTTCCCAACTCCCAGTTTTCCCAGTTCCCACCTTTCCCATCTCCCCGTGTGCCCGGGGACCCGCGGTGACCCCGGCATGGAGGACCCCGGAACCCACCAGGAACCAGAAACCGCCGAACTCCCCCATAACCCACCCACCCCCGGGCCCCTCCCGGTGCCACCCAACCACCCCCGGCCCCTCCCGGTGCCACCCAACCACCCCCGGTCCCTCCGGTGCCACCCAGCGCCCCCCGGCCCCGCTGGGTCCCAGCCCTGCCCCGCTCCCTCCCCCGGGGATGCTCCAGATCCATCGGGAGCTTCGGAACGGGCAGGAATTCTCGGGATCCAGACAGACAGACAGACAGACAGACGGCCAGATTAGGGTCTGTCTGCTCCTCCGGCAGATGGACAGGCAGACAAATCTCTGCTGCTCCTGCCCGCCGGGCCCGGATCCTCTCGGATGTTGTTTTCCACTTTCCAGACCTACTTAAACTGCGGCTGATTATTAATTTATCGGGTGCTGAAGGAGGCTGCGGGGCACAGCCGGGAGCTCCGCAGAGGGGCAGGAGGGACAGGCCCAGCCCCGAATTCCCCCGGCCCTTAACGAGCAATTAAGGCAATTAATTATTCATGGGCCCGGCTCGTCCTCTCCGGGATTTTATCCCGAGTTAAAGGGGCCGGGCCAGAGCGAGCGGCAGCGCTGGGAATAAGAGCGGAGGGATTTCCACATTGATTTATAAATAGCGAGGGAATTAAACTAATTAGATCTCTGCCGGGGAGAGAATTCCAGCGGGGAGAGCTGGGCTGGAGGGACGGGGGAGGCTCCTGCCACCAGGGCAGGGATGGGGACAGCGCTTGGGGACAGCCCAGAGATGCTTTAGGGTCTGGGGGATGCTCCTGTAGAGTCTGGGGGTTTTCCTGTAGGATTTGGGGGCTGCAGTGATGGGGACAGCCCTTGGGGACAGCCCAGAGCTGATTTAGGGTCTGGGGGCTGCTCCTGTAGGGTCTGGGGGTTTTCCTGTAGGGTCTGGGGGCTGCAGTGATGGGGACAGCCCTTGGGGACAGCCCAGAGATGCTTTAGGGTCTGAGGGCTGTCCCTGTAGGGACTGGGGGCTCCCCTATAGGATTTGGGGGCTGCAGTGATGGGGAGAGCCCTTGGGGACAGCCCAGAGATGCTTTAGGGTCTGGGGGCTGCCTCTGTGGGGTCTGGGGGTTCTCCTATAGGGTCTGACAGCTGCCCCTGTAGTGTCTGGGGCTGCCCCTTCCATCCCGCAGCATTTTGTCCTTCCCAGGATGTGGAAATTCCCCCGGGATGTTCCAGATGTGCATCCCGAGAGGGTCCAGGGTGATGGGGCTGAGCATCCTCAGCTGCAGCAGGAAAATCCTCGGGGCTGGGGGATTCCTGGTGGGAACAGGGCCCAGCAGGAGGAGCAGGGAATCTGTGCCCTGTGCCCAGCAGGGAATCTGTGCCCTGTGCCAACAGGGAATCTCTGCCCTGTGCCCAGCAGGGAATCTGTGCCCTGTGCTGAGCAGGGAATCTCTGCCCTGTGCCCAACAGGGAATCTGTGCCCTGTGCTGAGCAGGGAATCTGTGCCCTGTGCCAACAGGGAATCTCTGCCCTGTGCCCAACAGGGAATCTCTGCCCTGTGCTGAGCAGGAATCTCTGCCCTGTGCCCAGCAGGGAATCTGTGCCCTGTGCCCAGCAGGAATCTCTGCCCTGTGCCCACCAGGGAATCTGTGCCCTGTGCCCAGCAGGAATCTCTGCCCTGTGCCCACCAGGGAATCTCTGCCCTGTGCCCAGCAGGAATCTCTGCCCTGTGCCAACAGGGAATCTGTGCCCTGTGCCCAGCAGGGAATCTCTGCCCTGTGCCCACAGGGAATCTCTGCCCTGTGCCAGCAGGGAATCTCTGCCCTGTGCCCAGCAGGGAATCTCTGCCCTGTGCCAACAGGGAATCTGTGCCCTGTGCCAACAGGGAATCTCTGCCCTGTGCCCAGCAGGAGCTCTGGGCACTGCGTGGGCTCTGAGGTGCACCTGGGAAAATCCTCCTGGAGCGAGCGCAGCTCTGCTGGGAATCCTGCAGGGTTCCCAAATCCTTCCTGCCCCGGGCAGGGCTCCAGCCCGGGAGGCTGTGCAGAGGCTCTGGCTCCCCATAGAAACCATGAAAGGGCCCCTTCTTGTGTTTGCCGTTTTTGGCTGTGCAGATCCCATGGCAACCGGGGATTGCACTCGCAGTTCCTGGGCTGCTTCTCCCCTCCTGTGGGATCATCCCGTGGGATCAGCCCCGGCCCAGGGCCTTTCCCAGCCCCTCACCCCCTGCCCTGCTCCTGCCGGGGTGCTGGGAGTGACAGAGCAGGGAAGAGATGGGAATCTGCTCCGTGTCTTATCTCAGAGCCCATCTGCCCCTCCTTGGGGTCAGGAGTTGGGATTTTTGTAAATAGAGCCCAGCCCCAAACTCAGAATTGGGATTTTTGCAAGGAGAACCTGGCCCTAAACCCAGAGCTGGGAATTTTGCAAAGAGATCCCAGCCTCAGACCCAGAATTGGGATTTTTACAAAGAGAACCTGGCCCCAAACCCAGAGCTGGGAATTTTGCAAACAGAGCCTGTCCCCAAACCCAGAATTTGGATTTATAAATAGCACGGGAATTAACTAATTAGATCTCTCTGGGGAGAGAATTCCAACAGGGAGAGTTGGGCTGGAGGGATGGGGGAGGCTTCTGCCACCAGGGCAGGGATGGGGACAGCGCTTGGGGACAGCCCAGAGATGCTTTTGGGTCTGGGGGCTGCCTCTGTGGGGTCTGGGGGCTGCAGTGATGGGGACAGCCCTTGGGGACTGCAAACAGAGCCCAGCCCCAAACCCAGAACTCGGATTTTTGCAAACAGAGCCAAGCTCCAAACCCAGAATTGGGATTTTAGCAAACAGAACCAGAATCTCAAACTCGGAGTTGGGATTTTAGCAAACAGAACCAGGTCCCAAACTCAGAGTTGGGATTTTTGCAAACAGAGCCCGGCCCCAACCCCAAACCCCTCCAGGCCCCCCCCTCAGACCGGGCTGTGCACCCCGGGTGACAATGGGGACACCGTGGGACACGCTCCGGGGCAGTTTTGGGGATCAACACCCCCACAAGGCCTTTCCCAGCCCGCAGATCCCTCCTGGCACAGCACAGGAACCCCCCAAGGCCCTGGCCCGGGCACCCCGCTCATCCCCCGTCCCTTATCTCCCTCTCCCGGCTGATAAGGGCGGCCTGACCCTGAGCTGCCGCTGCGGAGAGCCGGGAACGTTCACCCAGCGGGGCCGGGAGGGCTCTGCTGCCCTGACCCGGGCAGGGACAGCGTCCCGAGCATCCTTCCTGCCCGCAGGGAAGTTTATAACGGGAACAAAGGCCAGGCTGGCTCCAAGCGCGGCTTTTCCCCTGCTGCTTCCTGGCTCCCGCACGCCACGGCGGGACAGGGCAGGGCAGGAGGGGCGGGTGTGATTTGGGATCCCGATATCGCAGCCAGCCCTGCCCTCCGGCACTGCGGAACCATCCCCGTCCGAGCCCCTGCAGCTCTCTTGGAGCCCCTGGATGGGGTTTGAGCCTCCCCTTCTCCGGGTGGGCACCCCATGGAGCATCTCTGGGCTCTCTCTGGCAGCTCCAGACCCTCCCGGTGCTCCAGGGGCTGCAGGTGCTCTGCAGGTGCGGCCTCACCTGGGCAGGGCACGCAGGGACAACCCCAGTGACCGCTGGGTGCTGATCCCTCAAACCCCAGAGATCCCACAAATCCCAGAGATCCCACAAATCCCACGGATCCCACAAACCCCACGGATCCCACAGACCCCACAGACCCCAGAGATCCCACAGACCGCAGAGATCCCAGAGGTCCTATGGACCCCACAGATCCCACAGATCCCACAGACCCTACAAGTCCTATGGATCTCAGAGACCCCTGGATCACACAGACCCTACAGACCCCACAGATATCACAGATCCCACGGACTCTACAGATCCCACAGGTCCCACAGACCCCATGAACCCCACAGACCCCACAGATCCCGCAGGTTTCACAGGTCCCACGGATGCTGCAGACCCCACAGACTCCACAGGTCACACGGACCCCACAAACCTCACAGATATCCCAGGTTCCACAGTTCCCACAAACCCTACAGACCCCACAGACCCCACAAACTCCACAGACCCTCACTGATCCCACAGATCCCACAGACTCCACAAACTCCACAAACCCCACAGGTCCCACAGACTCCACCGATCCCAGAACCCCCCAGAGATCCCACAGGTCGCACAGACCCCACAGACCCCGGAGGTCCCATGGACCCAGAGACCCCATTGACCCCACAAACCCCACAGATCCCTCGGACACCGCACCGCGACCCTCCCGCCCCCTTTGCCCGGTCCCCGGTGCCCGTGGCCGCCGCCGGTCGGGAGTGGGACCGGGATCGGGGCAGGGACCGGGAGCGGGACCGGGATCGAGGCCGGGGGCAGCGGGACAGGGACCGGGAGCGGGACCGGGATCGGGACCGGGATCGGGCAGGAACCGGGCAGAGACCGGGGCAGGGACCGGGCAGGAACCAGGCAGGGACCGGGCAGGGAGCGGGGCCGGGATCGGGGCAGGGATCGGGGCAGGGATCGGGCAGGAACCGGGCAGGGACCGGGCAGGGACCGGGGCCGGGATCGGGGCAGGGACCGGGCAGGAACCGGGCAGGGAGCGGGGCCGGGACCGGGCGCTGCGGGGCCGCGCTGCCTCCCCCGGGAGCCCCGCGATGTGAGGGCCCCTTTCTCCCCGGCGCTCAATGCGGTTTTTTGTTGCGCTGCCGGGGCCGATAGCGCCGAGCGGGGACAGACAATAGGTGCCATTGTTCCCTTTCAGCGACATCTGACGGGCCCGGGCGCGGAGAAGAGGCCGCTGTGTGCCCGGGATGAGGGGGGAAGGGACAGCACGACGGACAGGGACACCCAGACCGACCCTGGGTGTCAGCATGGGGACAGCAGAGGGATGCTGGACTCTAAAATCACCTCGGGGTGGGTTGGAAGGGAGTTTGAGGAGCGTTCAGGTGATGGGGGTGTTGTTTGTGGCGATGGGAAATCATCCCCGAGAGCCTCTGAGCTCCCACCCCGCTCGTCCTGGTGGAATATTAATTATCAAATTGAAATTCCTCATCAGAACCTGCGACATCAACACCACCAACGCTCCCGCTGCTGCTCCCTCTCCCCCAGGTCCTGGGGGTGCCTGAACCCCCGGGAAATCCGGGGTAAAACCTCACCCCGAAATCCCACAGGAGTGGGGTTCAGGGGCTGGAGAGGAGCCGGGAGCAGCGCCCGGGGTGGGGAATCCCGGCCGTGCCAGGGCTGGAGCTGCAACTTTCCAGCAGAAATCCCCTCCCTGCCTCCATCCCGGGCTGGCCCCGGCCGGGATTGCTTCATCGCCGCCCGCAGAATTCCCCCTTGGCCTCCGAGCAAACCGGACCAAATCCAACAAACCCCACAGCGGGAGTTTTGGGGGGCGCTTTGCCCTCCCCAGCCGTGCCCCGTGAGCTCCCATCCCCCTGGGGAGGGGGCACGGAGGGGTTTAGGACCCTCCAGACTCAGGTGCTGCTCCCACACCCCCAAATCCCGCTCGACTTTCAGGGTCGGGGGGTCCCCCCGGTCCCACCGGCTGTGGGTGAGCCCCCAGTGGGGTCCCCAGCCCCTTTTGGGGTCTGTGGGGTCGGGCGGGGGGCAGCGGGGCCGTCCCCG
Organism: Geothlypis trichas; assembly: GCA_009764595.1. NCBI lineage: Eukaryota > Metazoa > Chordata > Aves > Passeriformes > Parulidae > Geothlypis > Geothlypis trichas. The sequence continues at coordinate 5,471,855 of CM019924.1, read as the reverse complement.
CCCCCACGGCTCGCTGGGATGCAGCGGCGGATGCAGCTCGGGCAGACTTGCATGGCCGTAACCATGGCAACGGCAGCGCGGGGGGATGCGGGGGGATGCGGGGGGTGGGAGGGGATGCGGGAGAGCCGGGGGGAACCGGGGGGAACCGGGGGAACCGGGGGAACCGGGCAGAGCGGGGCTGCAGCGCTGCCATCGCACCCAGGGCCGGCTCGGCCGTGTCTGGGGTCACCCCACATCTGGATCTGCTCACATCTGGATCCGGCTCTTCCCAGGTCTGCATTCACCCATTCCTGGATTCACCCACATCTGGTTTCACCCAGGTCTGGATTCACCCATTCCTGGATTCACGCACATCTGGTTTTACCCAGGTCTGGCTTTTCCCAGGTCTGGTTCTGCCCCCCCCCATCTGCTTTTTTTCCGTGTCTGGGCTCCCCCCACATCTGGGCTCACCCCACATCTGGGCTCACCCCACATCAGGATCCCCCACACATCTGGCTTCTCCCAGCTCTGGGTTCACCCCACATTTATATTCCCCTGGGCCTCCCTTCACCCCACATCTGCCACCACCCCGATCCCTCCTTGTCCCCTCTCCGTGTCCCCCCCGGGCGGGCTCCCCGCGCTCCGCAGCCGCCGGGCACGGCCATGTGCCCGCATTGTGCCCCCGTTCCGGGGTTCCGGGGGGGTTCAGAGCCCCGGGAGGGGCGGGCGGGGCCCCGCAGGTGCCACCAAAGCCGCCGCTGTTTGTTTTGGCGCGGCCGCGCTTCGGCTCCTCATTCCCTTTGAACCGCGGCCGTTTTTCCTCGCCAGGACTCTGAACCTCGGGGTGCTGCCCCCCTCAACCCCCCCAGCACCACGGGAGGGGCTGCAGAGACCCCTCCCCACAACCGGGAGCAGCATCCTGATCCCGTCCCTGCCGGGATCCCGCTCCTCCCCGCTCTGGGGACACCACGGGGACACCACGGGGACACTGGGGGTGGCAGTGCCCACCTGCCCGCCCCCCTCGGCCGGCCCAGCCCCCGCGCCGCCAGCCCCGGCCGCGTTTGGCAGCGCAGCGGCTCAGCTGGAGAAAAGCCTGCGGCGCTGGAGTGACCCACTAACCTTCTTCTCCTGAAAAATGCATGAAATGCAGGCGGCTGCCGCGGGGGCTCGCACATGCATCGGGGCGGGCACGGGTGGGGGCTCGGCTGGGCACCGGGGATGGCACGGGCGGGGGCTCGGGTGGGCACCGGGGCGGGCACGGGGAGCCCCCTCTGGGAAGGGAAAAGGGGGTGCGATGCTCTGACTGCCCAAATTTGCAGCAAATTTTGGGGTGTTTCCCCGGAGCTGGAGGGGTTTGAATTGAATTTGGCAGGGGTGGCACGGGGCAGCTGGCAGCAGGGTGTGGGCACGGCGTGGTGGAGAGAAATCCCCTCGGATTTCGCCAGCAGGGACATCCCAAAGCGCCATCCCCGCTCCTCGGTGCCACCCGAGCGTCCCGCGGGTGGCACGGGAGGGTGGCACGGTCCTGGCAGGCTGGCACAGCCTCTCCCCAGCGCTGCCATCCCAGCCCTGACCTCGTTTCTCTGCTGCTCCTCCTCGCCTGGAACACACCCGGAGCAGATGGCAGCGAGCCGGGGCGGGGCAGCGGAGGGGGGGACGCAGAGCCCGAGCACCCCGTGTGCCTCCCCCCGGCCACATCCCCGGGCTGGCAAGGGTTAACAGCTCCTGTCGCATGCGGCTGATTTAATTTCGGTCTCGTTTGCATGGCTGATTGCGGCTGCAACACCTCCGTGAGGACGCGCGGGTATTTTTAGCTGCTCCGGCTGCGGCTGAGCGGCCCCCGGGCAGCCCCCGGGGCCGTGTCCGACCCCGGCGTCCCCTCGGACAGGGACAAACACCCGCGGCCTTGGCTGGGAAGAGCGGAGGATTTTGCAGGATTAAAGTTTTGCCTTTGTTTCTGCGGTCACAGCCCTGTCTGGAGAAGGAGAAACGAGCCCGGGAAGCGACAGCAGCGCAAGCTGGGTTGAGTAAACAACGGAGCTGCTCCATCCTCGGCCGGATCCGTGTTTCGCATCCTTCTCCCTCTGAAATTCCCAGCCTGGCCGCCGCGTGCTGCTGCCGCCGCCACCCGAACAGGCTGAGGAAGGAGGAAATCACAGCTCGGGGGTTTCCAGGGCCTTTTGGAAATCCCTGGGGCTCCCCGCGGGGTCTCAGCCCTGACTCAGCCCGGGGAGCTCCGCGCTCCCGCCCTGACCCCTCCAGCCCCACGCGTGTCCCCCTCTCCCCAGCCAGGTGGCAGAGCCAGCAGTGTCTCCACTCCCTCCCCGGCTAATTAACATAAATTGACACTGACTAATTAACGTCCCGCCTCATTAGAGCTGGATGGGCATCCCTGGGAGCAGCAGGCGGCCGAGCCCCGCTGTCAGCGCACGGTGGCCGCGTCCCAGCCGTGCCAAGCACCGGGCACCGCTGTCACCCCCTCAGCCCTGTCCCCATCACTGTCCCCATCCCGCGGCCCTCCGAGGCTGCCAGCAGCGATAACGAGATCGGCTCCTAATCCACTTATTCCTGGCTGCAGCAGCCGCTCCCAACACCCGCAGGGCGCTGAACCCTCCCGGCACCAGGGCGGGGAGGGAAAACCCGGCTGGTCCCGGCCCAGGAGGGGGTGGTGGGACACAGGGAGAGCCGAACCCTCGGGGGAAGGTGCCACCACCAGCAGCACGGCCCTGGGGAGCAGCAGGATGAGCAAATCTTGCATCAGCTCGGCAGGGAGATAAGGAGGCCGGCCCAGCCCTCAGCCGGGAGGGAGCGGCGGGGAGGGGATGCTGGAGTGCAGGGGAAGGTCACCCCAAGGCGGTGACACCCAGCGCGGCGGGAGGAAGGAAAAGGAAAATTTTTCTCTTCCCTGTTTGCGGGGAGGTCCCGTCCTGCCGCTGCCACCGCGGCTGAGTCACCGCTTTGGTCACGGTGTCCCCCCCGTCCGACCGGTTTGGGGGGCTCAGCGTGGGAACGCGCTGCCCTCAGCAGCACCCCCGAGCCGGGAGCAGCCCCGCGGGCTCTCAGCTCCCCAGATTCTGAGCGCTGGGAGGGTGGGGATGCTCCGGGAAAGCTCCCAGAGCCCTGCGTGCCATCCCCGAGCGGGGGTTGGAAACTGGGGCAGCGGGAGAGCCCCAAAAATGATTGGAGTTGGGAAGGGTGAGCCCCGGGGCAGATCTGATCCGTTCCGAGCTTTTCCCGCTGAGCTGGGAGGAGGCTGTGGGTGGAACCGGGACCCCCGGGATGGGGACGGGTCCAGCATGGAGCTTTGGGGATCGAAGGGACCTGGGACAGAGGTTGGGGACACGCATCGAGGCCGGGTCCCCCTGTGTGGAGCTCGGCAAGGATGGAAAAGCCGCGAATGCTGAGCCGGCGGGCAGGAAGCGGGGTCGGGGGCAGGAAGGCAGCCCCGGCTCCGGGCTCGGCGGAAGAGCGGAGGAAGAGCGGAGGAAAGGCTCGAGGCCGCGGTGGTGGCACAGGGAGGAAGCCTGGCCCCGGCCAGGAGCTGTCCCTGCGCGCGTTGTCCCCGCGGTGGCACCGAAACTCGCCCGTTCCCGGCTGCAAACGCCCCTCGCGGGCTGCAGGTCCCGGCGTGCCCCGTGTCAGCCACGCCTCGGGGCTCGCAGCCTCGTGGGAGATCCCAAAAGTGGGGAACGGAACCCTTGGGACGCCCCTTTGGTGGCCGTGGAGGTGGCACTGCCACTGAGGGGTGCCCGGCTGGGGTCTGACCAACGACTGGAACCTCCTGGGGTTGGGGTGGGTTTGGGGTTTTTTATGTTCTTTTGGAGTCCTGTGAGGAATTTTGGGATTGTTTTATGTCCTTTTGGAGTCCTGTGAGGAATTTTGGGATTTTTTTATGTCCTTTTGGAGTCCTGTGAGGAATTTTGGAGCTCAGCTGAGATGGGGCCACCACAGAGCCGGACACCCACCGGAGGGGTGGGTGACATTCCTGACACTGCCCCCCTTTCTCGACAATTTTTGGAAAATGTCCCAAAAAATCACCCTCAGAGCCAACACCTCCCAGCACCTCCAGCTCACATCAGCGGGAATATTCAGCTCAAACCGCCCTGGGGACTGTGTCCCTCCCCATGCCCGGGATGTCCCCACCGTGTCCCCCATGCCCAGGATGTCCCCGCAGTGTCCCCCATGCCCAGGATGTCCCCGCCGTGTCCCTCCCCATGCCCAGGATATCCCTGCAGTGTCCCCCATGCCCGGGATGTCCCGGCAGTGTCCCCCATGCCCGGGATGTCCCTGCAGTGTCCCCCATGCCCGGGATGTCCCGGCGGTGTCCCCCATGCCCAGGATGTCCCCGCGGTGTCCCCAGCCCTCAGCACAGGGGCTGGAGCCGCCATCCCCGCTCCGGCCGGCTCGGGAGCGGAGCTGTTCGATATTTCCAGCGGGAAATGGCAGCGGGAGCGGAGCGGGGACCGGGGGCGGGCGGGTCCATCTGGCCCCCGCCGCGGAGCCGCCATCTGGTCCCCGCAGGAGCCGCTGAGGGGGCCCGGGGGTGCTGCGGGCGCTGTCGCCGCTGCCCCGCACGGGTTTGGTGGCCTCGGGTGATGGGACAGGCCTGGGGGGTCCCCTCCAGCTCCTGCGTCCCTACCGCGGGCTCGTTTGAGTGAGGAGATGAGGATGTGGACGTAATTGTTAATGAAGATGCGTGTATGTTAATTAAGGGCTTGTAATTATGGCAGGATGGGGTTGTGGCCTGCTCAGGTTTTGGGGTTGTTGTGGCCAGCCCGGCTCTCCAAAACTTGGGTGTCCCAAGGGGACCCCGCGGCTCTGGGGGGATGCTCAGGGGTCCCCCAGCTCAGGGGATGCTGACAGGATCAGCTCTGGGATATTTTCCCCTCCTTGATGCTTTTTCCCCCCTTTGGTCTCACCCCAAACCTGCTGCAGTGTGAGTAAATGATTCCCTAATTAGCCACTTTGGGGATTTGGCTTTATTAATGTAAAACATCTTTATTAGGGAGGAATTAAAGCTGCCAGTCTCTGGGTACAGGGTGGCACAGCTCAGGTGGGATCACCTTTGGTTCTGGGGAATGTTCTGGTCCTTTCCCACCTTCTTGTCCACATCAGGAGCTGCTGGGTGCTGGATTTGGCAGTGAAGCAGCCAGGGATGGATGGGGGGTTTGGGATGGATGAGGAGGATCCGGGAGGTCCCCAGTGAGGGGGTTGAGCTGCAGGATCCCCCAGAAATGCGGGGTACAGCAGCTCCTGATGGGATCCAGCAATCCTCCATCCGTGCCGAGCTGGGCTGGGACCAGGCTGGAATTGGCTGCTCGGAGGTCCCAGGAACTGGGATAAGGGTGGAATCCATCCGGCTCGCAGGAATGCTGGGATGGGCTTTTAGGGGAAAACAAGCACTTCCCATCAGCTGCATCCGCTGCGAAGCGGGAGGGGATTCCCGGCGGGCAGCAGGAGGGTGAAGCTTTCCCATTTCGGGAGGGAATTTCTGCCCGGAATTTTGCTCCAGCGTGGCCGCTGCCCTGGGGTTCTGCGCTTGGGGACACCCCAGGATGGGTCCTGGCAGATGTCACCTCCCTGCTGGCCGGGGGACCCCAGGCTCGGGTGGGATTGGTCACAATTCCTGCGCTTTGATGTCACCACCTCCTCCCCAGGGACCCTCGCTACCTGCGGCAAACCTGCCCCTGGCATCTGGCTGCTAATCCCGGGATTAGCGCCCGCGGGGAGCGGCAGATGGAGCCCGGGACCCCCCCGGGGGGAGCAGCCCGGGACCCCCGGGGTGACCACGGCGGCCGAGCCCCCATCGGAGCCACCTCCGTGGGGCTGCCGGGGGAATTCCACAGCGGGATCCCCCCCGGGACATCATCCCCGCGCTGGGAAAGCCCCGGTTCACGGGAAATGAGACGGTGACAGCTCTGCCCGGCTGCGGGAGCGGCGTTTCTGGGAAAGCCAAGAATCCCCCGTGTCCAGCCACCGAAATATCCGCAGCGCTGTGGGGTGGGAAGAAGGGAAGGAGAGGAGGAAATGGCTGCGTGTCTCCATCCTTTGCTCGCCGCTCAAATCCAGCTCCTGCATTCTCGGGGTCGCGGAGGGGAATAAGGGAGATGCCCCCAGGGCTGTGTCGGGGGGCTCTGCCCCCTAGAGACCCCTCTAGGACGCCCAGAATCCCAGCCAGGCCCCCCGTCCTGTCCCGTGCCCCACGGCTGCGTGCTAACCCCAGGGTCCCCGCTCAATGGGAGGAAGGAAATCCTCATCCTCGGGAAAGGCTGGACACGGCCGTTTCCTCCCGCCGCGCCGGGCAGGGGCCCGGGGCCCCGACATCACCGAGGTGGAAATCCCGGCCGGACACGGGGCTCGGTCCTGGTGGGGTCACACGGGAAACAGGGACAGGCGGGGGGGGCCGCTCTGTGCCCCCCAAACCCGCAGGATCTGCCGGGGGGCTCGGGGGGTTCAGCAGCGGAGCCGCTCGGTGTCCCCGGGAATTGGGAGGGTCCCGCCCGGTGCCGGTGCCGGTGCCGGTGCCGGTCCCGGTGCGGGGTGGGGATGAGGGAAGGCGCAATCCCACGGGCTCGCCCGCCTCTGGCTCCCCTCCAGCCTTCGCTATTCCCGCTGCTCCTTCCTCCTCCTCGCCCTTTGCCCGCTGACGGCAGCGCTGACAAACGGCGGCGGCTCCGCTCCGGTGGCCTTCGGTCCCGCCCTGTCCCCGCGTGTCCCCGCCGTCCCTCGGGGCTCTGCCGGGCACCGACACCCCCGTTCCCCTCCCCGGCGCCACGGACGGTGCTGGTACCGGCCCCGGCCCTGGTTCTGCTCCCGGTCCCGGTTTCCCCGGAGCTGATCCGGTGCTTGATCTCCGCTCTCAGCGGCAAAACCCCCCCGGCGTGGTCGGGGCTGAATCGGGAGCGGTGGCGGAGGCGGGACCGGGACCAGAACCAGGATCAGGATGAGAATCGGGACCGGGACCGGGATGAGGACCGGGATCAGAGTCAGGACCGGGATCAGAGTCGGGACCGGGATCAGAGTCGGGACCGGGATCGGGACGGGATCGGAACCGGCACCGGGAGCGCGCGCGCCTGGCGCCCCTGGCGGCCGCGGGGCCCTGCCGGAACAAAGGCCGGACCCGGGACTCCCCCGAGACCCCCCTAGGACCCCCAGAACCCCTTTAGGACCCCCGGAACCCCTTTAGGACCCCCGGAACCACTTCTGGGACCACCGAAACCCCTTTAGGACCCCCAGAACCCCTTTAGGACCCCTGGAACCCCCTTAGGACCTCCAGAACCCCTTCAGGACCCCCAGAATCCCCTTAGGAACCCCAGAACCCCTTTAGGACCCTCAGAACCCCTATAGGACCTCCGAAACCCCTTTAGGACCTCCAGAACCCATTTAGGACCCTCGGAACCCCTTTAGGACTCCCAGAACCTCCTTTAGGACCCCCGAAACCCCCTTAGGACCCCCAGAACCCCTTTAGGACCCCCGGAACCCCTTTAGGACCCCCAGAATCCCTTCTGGGACCCCCAAAACCCCTTCTGGGACCCCAGAACCCCTTTAGGACCCCCAGAACCCCTTCTGGGACCCCCAGAACCCCTTTAGGACCCCCAGAACCTCCTTTAGGACCCCCGAAACCCCCTTAGGACCCTCAGAACCCCTTTAGGACCCCCCGAACCCCTTTTGGACCTCCAGAACCCCCTTAGAACCCCCAGAACTCTCTTAGGATCCCCGGAACCCCTTCTGGGACCCCCAGAACCCCTTTAGGACCCCCGGAACCCCTTTAGGACTTTAACACAGCTGTAATCCTCACCTTCCTCCTCCTCCCTCTCCACCCCTGTCAGCACCATTAAAAAAACCCCTCCTCACACCCAAACAGCAGCAAACCTTCTGTCGGAATCAAATCCAAACAACAAACACACCAACAACTGTCTGGGAGTAAAAAAATATGTTTTTTTTTTTTCCTTTTAATTACATCAGTTATCAAAGAAAAAACGACAACAAAAAAAAAAACAAAAACAAAAACAGTGGTAACAAAAATACAAAGCTCTGAGGGTTTCTGGTTTTTGTTTGTTCTGTAACAGGCTGAGAGCATCAGTGCAATTGTTTTAATTGAACTTGTGCTCTGAGTCCCTGCTGGCAGCATAGGAGTAGGCTTTGCCCAGCACCAGGCGGTCCCGCAGCAGCTTGAAGAAGGCGTAGTAATTGCTGAAGAGGATCAGAGCCAGGGAGATGGTCTGGTGCCACTTCTCCGAGGAAATCAGCGAGTAGAGCTGGTAGAAGATGACAGCTCCTTCCAGCAGGATCAGGATGTTGAGGATTCGCAGGGGTTTGCTGAAAAAGAACTGTGGGAGAGCAGGGGGAGAGCTTTGGGTGAGGATTTTCCCTTTACAACACCAACAGGACGGGGCACTCTGGTCAGTGTCTGAGAGGTTTATTAAAGCATCAGCCTCAGCACATTGTTACAACAATGGAGACAGGACATGCAACTAACTCACTGAATCAAGCAGAATGCTAAAGAGACGTGGTGTTACAGCATAGCATAAAGCCATTTCCATATCATAAAGCCATTTCCATATCATAAAGCCATTTCCATCTGCGTTTCAGCCAATCACACACAGAGCACAAGAATATTGATGTTATGTTTGCTCAATTATTTTTTTATAAAAAGCTAAATAATATTTGGAATAGCAACAATTTTAATTAACTAGTTTAGAAAATACATAAATAAGGGATAATTTGGTTTAAATAATAATGTATAAGTAAAAGATAACCGCGGGGTACAGAGTGCAGGGCTCTGGGACTTTTGCTACTTCACGTATAAGTTTGCTAAGTAAAAATTACTCTTTTATATGTTATGGGTTAACACTATTTCTTCGTACAAATATTGATTATTGTTTCAATTTTATCAGCACAAATCATACTTATTTATCACAATTGACAATCCTTCTATCCAATCATTTAAAGCACACGTAGCTTTGGTTAAAACAATCCTACATTCAAACACAATAGCTTGTTCACAAGAAGCAAGGCACAAAGCTCTATTCAATCTTAACTTTCTGAAGATATACATTAAGTAAACTTGTTACCACCTAAGGTAACACCTTTAAGGTGTTAAGGTGTTAAGGTAACACCCAAGTAAACTTGTTACCACCTAACAGATTCCTCGTGGCACAGGGCTGAGATCCCAGCCTGGGTGTAGGAATCCTTAAAATTAGAGAGTTTGAAGAAAGTTAGGAAAAAGGCAGGCCTCTGACAGTAAAGACAGTGAAATGCTAAAGCAGCAGAAAAATTAGTAATGTAGACATGAGAAATAGAACAATAGGTGCTGCCTTAGGTGGTAACAAGTTTACTTCATGTATATCTTTAGAAAGTTAAGATTGAATAGAACCTTGTGCCTTGTTTCTTATAACAAGCTATTGTCTTTGAATGTAGGATTGTTTTAACCAAAGCTACGTGTGCTTTAAATGATTGGATAGAAGTATTGTCAATGTTCTTGTGTTCTATATGTGATTGGCTGAAACGCAGATGGAAATGGCTTTATGATATGGAAATGGCTTTATGATATGCTGTAACATTACATCTCTCCAGAATTCTGCTTGATTCAGTGAGTTGGTTGCATCTCCTGTCTCCATTGTTGTAACAATGTGCAGAGACTGATGCGTGAATAAACCTCTCAGACCCTGACCAGAGTGCCCCGTCCTGTTGGTGTTGTATACAGTTTCCCAGGGCACCTGGGCACTGAACCCCCCCAGCCCCACCAGCCTGGGGTGCCCAGGGCAGCAGGAAGCAGCAGGACCCTGCTGGGTGTCCCTGTGCAGGGGGGACAGGGGCCTTACGTGGAATCGGAAGTGCGACACGTCCGAGGGCACGGCCACGTTGTAGTGACCCACGGCCTTGTAGACGTTCTTGCTGTGCTTCACCAGCACCCCCTGAGGCCACATGCACTCCTCAGTCCACCTGCAGGGAACAAGAGATGCCTTAATTCCACGTGTAGGGACCAAGAGAGGCCTTAACCCCACCTGCAGGGAACAAGAAATTCCTTAATTCCACGTGTAGGGACCAAGAGATGCTTTAATGCCACCTGCAGGGGACAGGAGATTCCCCAATCCACCTGCAAGGGACAGGAGATGCCTTAACTCCACCTGCAGGGAACAAGAAATTCCTTAATCCCACCTGCAGGGGACAAGAGATTCCTTAATTCCACGTGTAAGGACCAAGAGTGCCTTAACCCCACCTGCAGGGAACAGGAGATTCTTTAATTCCACCTGCAAGGAACCAAGAGATTCCTTAATCCACCTGCAGGGAGCAAGAGATGCTTCAATCCCATCAGCAGGGGACAACAGATTCCTTAATCCACCTGCAGGGGATAAGAAATTCCTTAATCCCACTTGCAGGGGACAGGAGATTCTTTAAATCCTACCTGCAAGGGACAAGAGATTCCTTAATTCCACTTGCAGGGGACAAGAGATTCTTTAATCCCACCTGTAAGGGACCAAGAAATTCCTTAATTCCACCAGCAAGGAACCAACAGATTCCTTAATCCACCTGTAGGGAACAAGAAATTCCTTAATCCCACCTGCAGGGACTGAGAAATTCCTTAATTCCACCTGCAAGGAACCAACAGATCCCTTAATCCCACCTGCAGGGGATAAGAAATTCCTTAGTCCCACTTGCAGGGGACAGGAGATTCCTTAATCCCACCTGCTTGGGGCTCTGCTGTCCCCCCAGCAGCAGTGAGGAGTATGGGATTTGTTCTCCCAGTTTGGAATTGCCACCATGGCAGTGACAACCTGCAGGCAGCTGTGGCCAGGAGCAGCAGGCACCTTGCCAAAAATCAGCTCTGCCTGGCAGGGGACAGTGCCCAGAGTGTTTGTGCTGCTGGATGTGTCAGCCAACAGCTCTGCTCTCACTTTTCTCTGGCTTATTTAAGGCTGAGCTCCCCACCCACCCACCCACCCACCCAGCAAAAGGAGAATTCCTCCAGGAGGGAATTCCTTACTGATGCTGCAGCACGTTGGAGCAGAGGGCTGGATCCACCTTCTGCCAGCAGCCCAGGTGTGCTGCAGCCTTGTGGAGCAGGTCACAGTAGCGTGCAGGGAGCAGGTACTGCATGAGGATCACCGAGGTGCTGATGGAAACCAGCAGGAACAGCTCACAGGACCAGCGTTTGTCGTAGTACTGGGTGTTCTGGGGGGACAGCAAGGTGGGACACAGTTGGGACACTGTGGGACACTTTGGACAGCCTCACCTGCCCGAGGTATCAGCACACAAAGCACTCAGGCAGGTAAAATGATGGTTCTGAGTGGAGCTGTTGATCCTGCCTGGAAAGGAGGAGCCCACATGGGATGGGGGATGGAGAATTCCTGCAAAATATTTGTGCCATCAGCACCAAAACCAGGGAGGCAGCTGCTGATGATGTTCAGCTGATGGATCACCAGCCCCTGAGGGCACAGGGACTGCCTCACCCCATTCACCACCAGACACTCAGAATTCAATCACCACAAGCAAGGACTGTGGCCCCTGATGGTGCCACAATCACCACAAGCAAGGACTGTGGCCCCTCATTGTGCCACAAACACCACAAGCAAGGACTGTGACCCCTCACGGTGCCAGAAACACCACAAGCAAGGACTGTGGCCCCTCATTGTGCCACAAACACCACAAGGAAGGACTGTGACCCCTCATGGTACCATAAACACCTCAAGGAAGGACAGTGGCCCCTCATGGTGCCCCAGTGTCACCTCCCAGTCTGGTGGTGAATGTCACCCAGACATTCAGAATTCAATCATCACAAGCAAGGACTGTAACCCCTGATGGTGCCACAAACACCACAAGCAAGGACTGTGGCCCCTCACTGTGCCACAATCACCACAAGGAAGGATTGTTCTCCCTCATGGTGCCACAAACACCACAAGGAAGGACTGTGGCCCCTCACTGTGCCACAATCACCACAAGGAAGGATTGTTCTCCCTCATGGTGCCACAAACACCACAAGGAAGGACTGTGACCCCTCATTGTGCCACAATCACCACAAGGAAGGACTGTGACCCCTCATGGTGCCACAAACACCACAAGGAAGGACTGTGGCCCCTCATGGTACCAGAAACACCTCAAGGAAGGACAGTGGCCCCTCATGGTGCCCCAGTGTCACCTCCCAGTCTGGTGGTGAATGTCACCCAGACATTAAGAATTCAATCACCACAAGCAAGGACTGTAACCCCTCATGGTGCCACAATCACCACAAGGAAGGACTGTGACCCCTCACTGTGCCACAAACAAGGACTGTGGTCCCTCAGTGTCCCCTCCCAGCCAGGCCTCACCTTGACAAACCACACAGGCACGAAGGCCACGTAGTAGGCACTGAGCATGGAGCTCACCAGCACCTCCTTCATGCGCCAGTTGAAGTCCATCTTGAGGAACTCCACCTCGTTGCGGATCAGGTCCGGGGACAGGCAGCAGGCGTGGCTGGGCATGGCCTCCATGCCGTACATCTGCCTCGTGTGCTGCTTCCACGTCTCCTTGAGCACTGTCAGGTAGTCCCTGCCCCTGGCTGTCACCTCCCCCGTGTCCCTGGGGCCAATGTTGGTCACCTGGGTGAACAGCCCGGCCTTGCGAAAGTCACAGTTCAGCTGGAGGAAGGGGATGTACATCCCAAACCTGGAAAGGCACAGAGCTCAGGAGCTGCATCCTAACAGCTGGGATCCCATCCCAAATTCCCCTGTGGGGTTCTGGAAAGGCACAGAGCTCAGGAGCTGCATCCTAACAACTGGGATCCCATCCCAAATTCCCCTGTGGGGTTCTGGAAAGGCACAGAGCTCAGGAGCTGCATCCTAACAACTGGGATCCCATCCCAAATTCCCCTGTGGGGTTCTGGATAACACAGAGCTCAGGAGCTGCATCCTAACAACTGGGATCCCATCCCAAATTCCCCTGTGGGGTTCTGGATAACACAGAGCTCAGGAGCTGCATCCTAACAACTGGGATCCCATCCCAAATTCCCCTGTGGGGTTCTGGATAACACAGAGCTCAGGAGCTGCATCCTAACCAACTGGGATCCCATCCCAAATTCCCCTGTGGGGTTCTGGAAATGCACAGAACTCAGGATGTGCATCCTAACCAACTGGGATCCCATCCCAAATTCCCCTGTGGGGTTCTGGAAAGGCACAGAGCTCAGGATCTGTCTCACATCCCACAGGGAACCCATCCCAAATCCCTGTGGGGTTCTGAAAATGCACAGAGCTCAGGATCTGCATCCCATCCCACTGGGATCACCATCCCAAATTCCCCTCTGGGGTTCTGGATAGCACAGAGCTCAGGATCTGCCTCCCATCCCACTGGGATCACCATCCCCAATTCCCCTGTGGGGTTCAGAGCTGGATGAGTTCAAGGTTTGGAGCAACCTGGGAGAGTGGAAGGTGTCCCTGCCACTGCTGAGTGATCCCAAACCAGTCTGGGATTCCATAATTCCAAAGGGAAACTCCCAAAAAGAGCTCTGAGCTCAAACACAGGCAGCAAATCTCTGGAGATGTTACCCCTGCAGCAAATCCCTGTGGATATTTCCTCCTGCATCAAATCCCTGTGGATGTTTCCCCTTGCAGCAAATCCCTGTGGATATTTCCCCTTGCAGCAAATCCCTGTGGATATTTCCCCTTGCAACAAATCCCTGTGGATGTTTCCCCCTGCATCAAATCCCTGTGGATGTTTCCCCTTGCAGTAACTCCCTGTGGATCTTATTTCCCCTTGCATCAAATCCCTGTGGATATTTCCTCCTGCAGCAAATCTTGGGGATGTTTCCCCTTGCAGTAAATCCCTGTGGATCTTATTTCCCCTTGCAGTAAATCTCTGGGGATGTTCCCTCCTGCATCCACCAGGAAGGAGGGAGCCATTTCCACTCCCAACATTTCCTTTTGACAGGTAACAAAAACCAGGAGCTGTTTGAATCCCTTCACCTGGCAGAGGAGCCCAGGAGCTGTTTGAATCCCTTCACCTGGCAGAGGAGCCCGGGAACAAAGGGAAAGCAAAGCCCTGAGTTTTGTGAGGGCCATGGGAAAAGCACACAACTCTTTTAATGAGTAATAATTAATGCTGACATCAATCTGAAAGGGGGGGTGAGTGTCACAGACATGTCCTGCCACCATGGAATGTGACACAGCAGGAGGGAGAGGTGCAGGATAAACTCTGTGTGTCCATGGACAAGCCCAGGCTGCTCCAAGGATTGGAAACTCCCAGCTCAGAACCCTACAGGGAGCCTCCCCATGGATTTTGGGGGGATCCCCCATGCCTGAGGCAGGGATACTCACGGGTAGCACAGGAACAGGAGGTTGAGGAAGGAGTAGGTCCTGAAGAGGTGGATGATGGAGCGACACAAACTCCAGCCCGTGCCCGTGAGCACGGCGAAGCGGGTGAGCACCAGCAAGATGGAGCGTGGCAGGGACACTTTGCCACTCTGGGAAGCCTGTGGGACACAGGGGACAGCTGGGCACAGCTGGGCACTGCCTCTTCTTAAAGGAGAAAATATTGTGTAAAACCACAGCTAAGAAGGAAATGCCCAGCTGACACCAGGACAGGGAGGGTTTCTGTGGAATGTGGGGTCTCCAAAACATTTCTGCAATCTGGGTTTCATTGCTCAGGGAGTGAGGAGAGATTCCAGGTAAGGTCTGGAAGGTTTCTGTGGAATTTGGGCTCTCCAAAACCTCTGGAATTTGGGCTTTATTGCTCAGGGAGTGAGGAGGGAATCCAGGTAAGGTCTGGAAGGTTTCTGTGGAATTTGGGCTCTCCAAAACCTCTGGAATTTGGGCTTTATTGCTCAGGGAGTGAGGGGGGAATCCAGGTAAGGTCTGGAAGTCACCAGTGCCCAGCACACTCTCCTGGCACTGCTCACCATGGGATGCTGCCACAGTGAGCATCCCTGGCTCTTCCCTGGGGAAAGCTGGAGTGATGGAGAGAGCAGGAAAAGAGGCAAAAGGGAGGAGGGAATCAGTCACTACAGTCTGGCTGAGACAGAAATTCAGACACAGACCCAGCAGGTCTGGAGAGCTCAGTTCTGCTCTCTGCTCCTCCCACTGGAAACCTCACCTGGGATTCTGACTTGGGAGCACCACAGAGGTTTTTAGGGGAGGATGGAGGGGTTTGGAATGGCAAAAGGGACCCAGAGCTTTACAGATCTCTGACTTTACCTCCTTGACGACAGCCCCGATGAGGCGCCGTGCCAGGACGATGGTTGTCACCGTCAGCACGTTGAAGTCAATGAGGTGAAAGTTCTGTGGGGACAAAACCAAAATGATTCCATTTCCATCAGCACCAGGAACCCACATTTAACACACAAACAGTCCCAAATTATTCTCTTTGGAGAATCTCTCTTCCAAAAGAATGCCAAAAAGACAACCAGAGCTCAAAATGTGGGAAATGGAGTGGCAGAAGCAACCCTGAAGGGTCAGATGAAGTTTTTATCAAACATTACCTCTAAAACTTTATGTTTAATGACCCAAGAAACAACCTGGGAGCTCCAGCTGCCCCTTGGTGCTTACCAGGGAGGTGTGAGAAGGAGGGTGGGAGGGTGGGTACCACCACACTGTCTTGTAGATGTTGATGTAGTGGACGAAGAGGGCGACGAGGTGGCAGAAGAAGAGCTGCAGCTCGAACAGCACGCTCCTCTCCACGGGCAGCTCGGGGATCTTGCAGTGCCGCAGGGGGACGACGGTCTGAGCTGCCAGAGGGGGGCTGGACAGGCCTGTCCCCGAGCCACTCCTGCCAGGGGGACACAAGAGTGAGCAGGGCAATGTCCTCCAGCTGCCCCCACAGCTCTGAGATCCATGGGGAATTGACTGAGCTGTCAGTGGCTGGCACAAATCACAAAGGTCGGTGGTTGGCACAAATCATCTCAGGCAGATGTGAGCAGGGGTTTGCCCACACAAAGCACTATCTGGACCCAGGATATTTGATATTAAATTGTTCACACCCAGGGTTGAGCAGGGAAATGTCCTTCAGCTCCCTCTCACAGCTCTGAGATCGATGTGGAAACTCCAGCTATCGGTGGCTGGCATGAAACACAAATCTCAGGCAGATGTGAGCAGGGGTTTGCCCACACAAAGGAATATCTGGACCCAGGACATTTGATATTAAATTGTTCACACCCAGGGCTGAGCAGGGAAATGTCCTCCAGCTCCTTCTCACAGGTCTGAGATTGATAAGGAAACTCAAGCTACCAGTGGTTGGCATAAATCACAAATTTCAGGTAGATGTGAGCAGGGGTTTGCCCAGACAAACCAATATTTGGACTCAGGACATTTGATATTGAATTGTTCACACCCAGGGTTGAGCAGGGGAATGTCCTCCAGGCTCCCTCTCACAGGTCTGAGATTGATGAGGAAACTCAAGTTATCAGTGGTTGACATAAATCAAAAATTTCAATCAGATGTGAGCCGGGGTTGGTTTGCCCACACAAAGGAATATTTGGACCCAGGATATTTGATATTGAATTGTTCACTCCCAGGGCTGAGCAGAGGAATGTCCTCCAGCTCCTTCTCACAGGTCTGAGATTGATGAGGAAACTCAAGTTATCAGTGCTTGGCATAAATCAAAAATTTCAATCAGATGTGAGCAGGGGTTTGCCCACACAAAGGAATATTTGGACCCAGTACATTTGATATTAAATTGTTCAGACCCAGGGCTGAGCAGGGCAATGTCCTCCAGCTCTGAGATTGATGGGGAAACTCGAGCTATCAGTGGCTGGCACAAATCACAAATTTCAATCAGATGTGAGCAGGGATTTGCCCACACAAAGCAATATTTGGGACATTTGATATCAAATCCCCTGTGTTGTTCAGACCCAGGGTTGTGTTGTGCTACTCAGTGGCTCTCTTAATTAATTGGAAGCTTTCAGAGCTCAAGTCGGTGTTTACATATCTAAGAGTGCTTGAACATGAAAGGCAGAGCAATTACACACAAGCCCTTGTTCATTCTTCACCTTCTGTTCACCTGAGGAGGAAAAACGAGTTTAGCCAGAGGAGCCTCTTCCTGTGTGAGCAGGCACAGGATCCCAGGCTGATCCTCTGCATCAAAGGGAATTAATATCTCCCAGATTGGGCAGCAATCTCTAAATAAAAACAGGCAAAGGAATCTGGGTGTGGGCCTCAAAGGAACTGCAGAGCACAAAGTGTCCCTGTAAACCCCCAAATTAAATTGTGGATGCAGGGGGATTCAGGGGGATCAGGCCATGGTTTAAAAGAGGAGATGGAGAAGCTGAAACAAGGCCACGAGGGAGGGGAAAGCTGAGGAGTCTCCCTGAAATGCCCAGATTCCCAAACTTATGGTGATTCAGATCCTCAGGACTGATAAACCATGGAATCACAGGGTGCTTTGGGCTGGAGGGGACACCAGGGATCACCCAGAGCATGGGCAGGGACATCCTCCCCTACTCCTGGTGGCTCCAAGCCCACTCAGGTCAGAGAATGGGATGAGATTTAAGATCAATGAATGGGATGAGTTTTATGGCTGGGGAATGGGATAAATGTTAAGGTCGGAGAATGGGACAAGTTTTAAGATCAGGAAATGGATGAGTTTTAAGATCAAGGAATGGGATGAGCTTTAAGGTCGGGGAATGGGATATGATTTAAGGGAATAGGACAAGTTTTAAAATTAGGGAAGGGGATGAGCTTTAGGGTTGGGGAATGGGATGAGCTTTATGGTCAGAGAATGGGATGAGCTTTAAGCTCAAGAACAGGATGAGCTTTAAGATCAGGGAATAGGACAAGCTTCAAGCTCAAGGAATGGCATGAGCTTTAAGCTCAAGGAACAGGATGAGTTTTAAGGTCAGGGAACGGGACAAGCTTTAAGATTAGGGAATGGGATGAGCTTCAAGACCAGAGAATGGGACAAGTTTTAAGATCAAGGAACGGGATGGCTGGAGACTGGAATGAGTTTTAAGCTCACAGAACGGGATGAGCTCCAAGACCAGAGAACGGGACAAGTTTCAAGATCAAGGAATGGGATGGTTGGAGAATGGAATGAGCTTTAAGACCAGAGAATGGGACAAGTTTTAGGATCAAGGAACAGGATGGTTGGAGAATGGAATGAGCTTTAAGGTCACAGAACGGGATGAGCTCCAAGACCAGAGAACGGGACAAGTTATAAGATCAAGGAATGGCATGGTTGGAGAATGGAATGAGCTTCAAGACCAGAGAACGGGACAAGTTTCAAGCCAAGGAACGGGATGTCAGAGAACAGGACGAGCTTTACCAGCAGGGCCCACGAGGATCTCCATCCCCAGCATTCCCCGTGCCGTACCTGGTGCGGGAGCGCACGCCGGTGACCGAGGAGCCCGAGGAGTGGCCGGCAGCGCCCGCGGCGCCGGGCTCGCACAGCGGGGTCCGGCAGTAGGAGCTCCTGTTGGGACCCCGGCGTCCCCCGGCCATGCCCGGGCCTCAGGGGGGTCCTGGCTGCTCACTGCGGGCTGGGCTCAGCCCCCACCACTGCAGGGACACACCAAGAGATGTTAATTAGCAGGGATTCATTAGCACTTCCTATGGAGCCTCGCTGTCACCACCCCGTCAATCCCAATTTCTCCAAATTTGATTTTTGGAGCTCGTTGCTCCAGGATAATCCAAATTTCCCCAAATTTAATTTTTGGAGCTTGTCACTCCAGGATAATTCCAATTTCTCCAAATTTGATTTTTGGATAATCCCAACTTCTCCAAATTTGATTTTTGGAGCTTGTCACTCCAGGATAATTCCAAATTTCTCCAAATTTAATTTTCGGAGCTCATCGCTCCAGGATAATCCAAATTTCCCCAAATTTGATTTTTGGAGCTTGTCACTCCAGGATAATCCAAATTTCCCCAAATTCAATTTTTGGAGTTCATCACTCCAGGATAATCCAAATTTCTCCACCTGTGTCCCACATCTCCCCAGGTCAAGAATGCAACTTCAAGGAGCTCCAGGTGAGGTGCTGAGAATTTGTCACTTTACAAGGAATTCCATCTGCATCCCTGTGGTGTCATCCCTGTTTTCCATATTAATTAGCATGTATTAATTAGCATTTCTTAAGGAGCACTGTCACCAGGATAATCCCAATTTCTCCATATTCAATTTTTGGAGCTCATCACTCCAGGATAACCCAAATTTCCCCAAATTTGATTTTTGGAGCCTGCTGCTCCATGATAATCCAAATTTCTCCACCTATTTCTCAAGGAGGGGTTGAGAATTCATCACTTTACAAGGAATTCCATCTCCATCCCTGTGGTGTCATCCCTGTTTTCCAGACTCCAGAGATGCTCAACAACTAGCCCCAAAAATTCAGAAATTTGGGATATTTTGCTATCATTTTGTGTTGGAATTGAAGGTTACAGCTTTTTAAAAATTGTTATTTTATTTTTGGCTCTTTAGGATGGGAAGAAACAACACATTTTTAGGGTATTTTTTGGTTTATGTTTTGATGGCACTGAGGTCAATGGGGTGAGCCCAAATTCAGCTTTTCCACACACAAAACTCATCCCAAGCTTTTTCAAACTTCCTCTGGATCCTGTTAACCTCAGGAGAATCCACACCAGCGATACAAAAATCCCCATTTCCAAGTGAAATCTGAGCTGTGAGGGGAACTCAGGCACATTCCTTCTCCTGGTGGATCATTTCCAGCTTTGGAATTTGCATCTGGAGCCACAAAATGTGTGCTGGAGGTTTAGAAACCGATCCCAAGGGAGTTTTAAAGTTGATGTTTTAAAGCTGAGCTCGGGAGTTCTCCAAAATCCCCGTCCTGGAGCTGGATCTGGAGGGAGCTGCTGGTTTTAGGAGATGCTGGGATGGATTTTGGGAATTGCAGGAGCAGTGAGGGCAAACAATGGGGGGAATTTGGGGTCCAGGAAGGAGCCACGAAGCTCCAGGAGGGAAATTGGAAATGTGGGGGCTGTAAAGGGAAATTTGGGGGTAAAATTTGGGGTCTGGGGGAGCAGCTGGGGCTGTGCAAGGGAAATGTGGGAGCACAGGTGGGGCTGCAGGAGAACATTGGGAGCTCTGGGGGAGAAATTTGGGGGCACAAATGGGAGTGCAGGAGAACTCTGGGAGCCACAGGAGCTCTGGGGGAGAAATTTGGAGGCACAAATGGGAGTGCAAGAGAACATTGGGAGCTCTAGGGGAGAAATTTGGGGGCACAGGTGGGGCTGCAGAACACTGGGAACCACAGGAGCTCTGTGGGAGAAATTTGGGGCTCTAAGGAGAGCACTGGGAGCTCTGGGGAGCTGTGAGGGAGAAATTTGGGGGCACTGGTGGGGCTGCAGGAGAACACTGGGGGCCCCAGGAGCTCTGAGGGAGCAATTTGGGGGCACAGGTGGGGCTGCAGGAGAACCCTGAGAGCCACAGTGGTCTGGGGGAGAAATCTGGGGGCTCTGAGGAGAGCACTGGGAGCTCTGGGGGAGCTCTGAGGGAGCACAGGTGGGGTGGCACAAAAGCTGAGAGGGCCCCTGGCGCTCTGAGGGCACACCGGGACCCTCAGCGGCTCTGAAAACCCCACCGAGCTACTCCGGACCCGCCCAGGAGCGCCACGGAAGGCTCCGTGAGGGCTCCCTGAGCGCTCCCCGAGCCCGTGGGGCTCTGAGGGGCTCCGGGCGAGGCCGCGGCGCGGGAGCCGCCCCCCTCCCCGCGGCGGGGCGGGGCGAACCGCGGGGCTCTCCCGCGCTCCGCCCGCCGCCCGGGCCGCTCCCCGCCGGCTGCCGGGCGGGTCCCCCTCCCTCCAGCCCGTTCCTCCCGTTTCCACCCCGGTCGCCGGCCCCCGGCCTCCCTCACCCATCGCCGGCCGCTGCTCCGCCTGCGCCGGGCACAATATGGCGGGCGGGGCGCGACGGCGGCCGGCGTGGGACAAGCTGGTGCGGGGCGCGAACGCGCACAAAGCCACGCCTCCTTTGTATATGGCCACGCCCACACGGCCACGCCCATTGGGCAGCGCGGTGTCACCTCCCGGTGTCACCTCCCGGTGTCACCGCTGCCAACGGCAGCAATCGCAGCCGCAAGCTGTCCCGGCAGCCCCTTATGGCAGGGGATGAGTAATCCCTGGCACCTGCGCGGCTCCACCTCCGCTCCTGGAGGGGTTTCAGCATCTCCGAAATTTTGGGTTTTTTTCCCCAATTATTTGTTCGGTTTTGTGGGGTTGGTGCTTCAGCACTGATGGTTACACAAAGATGAGAGGCAGCCCTGCCTAGGTTGGAGGAAAATCGGTCCTGGAATGAATGGACTTGCACAAAGACAAAATTTGCTGGTTTTTTGGTATTTATTTTTTTGGCTGGTTTGGAGTGCCCAGCCCTGGAGGTGTCCAAGGAGTGGAGGAGCTTGGAGGGCTTTTCCAACTTAAATTGATTCCGGGACTGTGCAAAAGCATCAAAAATCAGGAGTGGCCGCACACCTGATGTTCAAAGGAATCCTCTAAAGGTACCAGGATATCCCTAAAAACCCAGTCAGGCCAAAAAATGTATCTGGAACGTGATGGATGAACCTTTTTTGGTCCAAACTCGGTGGTAAAATTCCAAATTTCAGCGGTAAAATGAACACCTCCATCGGGAAACAGTTTATATTTCAGTTTTCCAACAGGCAGCTGGAGATCCAGGGGAGTTCCAGGATCCAAGGGAGGCTCTGGTGTTCTCCAACACTTCCAAAAAAAAACCTGGCAGATTCCCATTTTCCACTCACAGCAAACAGAGCTTGAACCGATCCTCTGGAATCAGCTCCCTCTTGGCAAAAGGAGCAAAAGGAGCGTGGAAAAACATTCCCATGGAAACATATGGAGGGCTCAGCTGAGCTGTGCTCACACCAGGGAGATTCCTGAGGGGAAAAATGAGGGAAAAACATCTCCGTGCCAGCTGGGAGCCCCCTGGACACTGCCCAGCCTGCAGGAATTCCACCCACGGCTCATCCCAGGTGCTGGAGTTTGATCCATGGAGGAGAAATATCCTTAACCATGGAGGAGGGATTCCCTGATCCATGGAGGAGAAATTCCCTGATCCATGGAGGAGAAATATCCTTAACCATGAAGGAGGGATTCCCTGATCCATGAGGGAGAAACTCCCTGATCCATGGAGGAATTCCCTGATTAATGAGGGAGGAATTGCCTGATCTATGAGGGAGAAATTCCCTTATTCATGGAGGAGAAATTCCTGATCCATGAACAAAAAATTCCCTGATCCATGGAGAAGAAATTCCCTGATCCATGAGGGAGGAATTGCCTGATTCATGAGGGAGAAATTCCCTGGTTTATGGAGGAGAATTCCCTGATACATGGAGGAATTCCCTGATCTATGAGGGAGGAATTGCCTGATCTGTGAGGGAGAAATTCCCTGATTCATGGAGGAGAAATTCCTAATGCATGAATGAAAAATTCCCTGATCCATGGAGAAGAAATTCCCTAATCCATGAGGGAGGAATTCCCTGATTCATAAGGGAGAAATTCCCTGGTTTATGGAGGAGAATTCCCTGATCCACGAAGGAGAAATTCCTGATCCATGAACGAAAAATCCCCTGATCCATGGAGGAGAATTTCTCTGATCCATGAGGGAGAAATTCCCTGAGGAGTTTTCCTCCCCAAACGCTACACCTGGAGCATTCCCTGCTTTCCTCCTCCTCCTCCAGGGTCTCTCCAGGCTGCTGGAATCCCTTTAATCCCAAATTTTCTTTGGGAGAGCAGCAGGAGGGGTTAAGGAGGTACAAATGCACATTCCAGCTGTTTTTCCTGGCTCTGTTTGTGGCAGATGCTCTCATCTAAAATTCAAATTTGTTTGGATCTGGACAGGGAATCCAGCTGTGCTCTCCACCTCTGCTGATCCAAGCTGGAATTTTGGAGGTGAAATATCAAACCACTGTGCTTTCAGTGAGGATGGGAGATAAAAAAGATCCCAGAAAAGCTGTGGAATTCCCATCCCTGGAGTGCTGGGAGAGTGGAAGTGGCTCTGCCATGGGACTGGAGCAGCTTTAAGGTCCCTCCCACCCCGGAGCATTCCCTAAATCCATGATTCCATAAAATGAAGCTCGGAGCCACTGGCTTTATTGAAATAATGCAAACAGAAAATGGAAAGCAGGGGTAAGGAAGGGGCAGAGGATGAGGCTCCTTCCAGGAAAAGCTGCTGGGGACACCTCTGGAATTCCAGCTGGAGCGTTTTCCTTGGATTCACTCCTCACAAAGGACAAAATTCAGCTCAGAGCAGGGCCAGGCTGGGGTTTTACACCTCAGGGCTGCACTGGAGGAGCTGTTCCCACTCAGGGAAAAGGCTTGGGTGCCACCATGATATTTTCTAAAAAATCCCTTTGCCAGGATTTTTCTCCTGAGAAGCTGAGAAACCTCAGAAAAAAATGTAAACAATAATTATCTGATTGCTTGGAATGTGGTCTGGAGGTTACCAACAAGTGCATCTTTGATTGGTTCCATGGTAATTTTTTTTTAAATTAATAACCAATCTCAGTCCAGCTGTGTCACTCTGGTCAACTATGAGTTTTTATTATCATTCTTGTTTAATCTTCTGATGTCTCTTTTTTCTTTCTTTAGTATAGTTTTAGTATATAATTTTAATATAATATAATAAAATAATAAATCAGACTTCTGAGAACTTGGGAGTCAAATTCTCACCTCTCACCTCACAAACAGCACAACAGCCTGGGAAGATGGGAATGCTGAGCCATGGAGAGAGGAATTCCCTGATCTATGAGAGAGGAATTCCCTGATCCATGACGGAGAAACTCCCTGATCCATGGAGGAAAAATCCCATGATCCATGGAGGAGAAATTCCCTGATCCATGAGGGAGAAATTCCCTGATCTATGAGGGAGAAATTCCCTGATCCATGAGGGAAAAATTCCGCGATCCATGAGGGAGAAATTCCCTGATCCATGAGGGAAAAATGCCCTGATCCATGGAGGAGAAATTCCCTGATCCATGGAGGAGAAATTCCCTGATTCATGAGGGAAAAATGCCCTGATCCATGGAGGAGAAATTCCCTGATCCATGAGGGAGAAATTCCCTGATCCATGACAGAGAAATTCCCTGATCTATGAGGGAGAAATTCCCTGATCCATGGAGAAGAAATTCCCTGATCCATGGAGGAGAAATTCCCTGATCCATGAGGGAAAAATTCCCTGATCCATGGAGGAGAAATTCCCTGATCCATGAGGGAAAAATTCCCTGATCCATGGAGGAGAAATTCCCTGATCCATGAGAGAGGAATTCCCTGATCCATGGAGGAGAAATTCCCTGATCCATGAGAGAGGAATTCCCTGATCCATGAGGGAGGAATTCCCTGATCCATGAGGGAGAAATTCCCAGATCCATAGAGGAGAAATTCCCTGATCCATGAGGGAAAAACTCCCAGATCCATGAGGGAAAAATTCCCTGATCCATGGAGGAAAAAATTCCCTGATCTGTGAGGGAGAAATTCCCTGATCCATGAGGGAGAAATTCCCTGATCCAGGGAGAAAGAATTCCCTGATCCATGGAAGAGAAATTCCCTGATCCATGAGGGAGAAATTCCCTGATCCAGGGAGAAAGAATTCCCTGATCCATGGAGGAGGAATTCTCTGATCCATGAGGGAAAAATTCCCTGATCCATGAGGGAGAAATTCCCTGATCCATGAAGGAGAAATTCCCTGATCCGTGGTCCATGAGGGAGTGCAAAACCCTCCCAGCACACCCAGTTATTTCAATATTTTCACATTTTCATCCTTTCCCATCAGCATCCCACAAAAAGCAAGGCACGAGCTGGGTTATTCCACAGGATCCATTTGGGAATAAATTGCTTTGTAAGAGATGATCTCTATCAAATCTTTTCCACTTGATCTAAAAGCTGGGCCTATTAGGAGAGAAATGGGAGAGATTGGTGCATTGCCATCAAAAATTGATGTTCCAGTTCCACTGGAAATGAAGATGGATTTGATAACCACAAATCCAGGCCTGTTATCATTTCCCTCCTGGCAGGAGGGAAATTCAATTTTCAGGGAATTCAGGGTGAACTCCCTGCTGCAGCATTCCCACAAATTCAGCTTTTCCTTGTTCCTGATGCTCTTGAGGTAAAAGGGAACTTTATAATCCCCTATAAAATTAAGATTTATGTCCCATTCTTAGCTTGGATTTGGGCTTTTCCAGCATTTCAAGGTGGATTTTTATTTATGGAGCTCAGATTTCCAGGGGCAGCATTTTGGAATCTCATAGGGAAGGGGATGAAGGAATTGTGTCCTTGCTGATGTGATCACCCCACAACCACTCCAAATCATCCAGAAAAGAGATTTTTTAGGGAATCATCCCCTCTGATCCATCCCTGAAAATATTCCAGGCCAGTTTGGGACAGGGGAAGGAATCCCTGCCCATGGGAATGGGGTGAGATTAATCTAAATCATCAGGCAAAGAACCATCAAATGCTTTCCAAATTCAGATTTCTGGCTCCAAACTGCTTTCAGCAACTTCCAAGGGGAGCAAAACAATTTTTTTTTGTCTTTTAAATATTTTTAAAATAAATTTAAGCTTGATGAGCTTGACAAAATTTTATTTTGTCACGTGAATGACTAAAAAATCACTATTTTTTAGGGTTTTAAATCCCAAAAATCACTGAGGGAGATTCCCTGTCAGAATTCCATAAAAACCAATTCCAGCAGCCACATCCCATTCCAGAATCCATGGATGAGAATTGGAAGGGATGGGAAATAGCAAGGAAAGCTCTGCAGGCTGGAATTTCCCTGGATTTTGGCTTCCTGTGGGAATTCCTGAGCATGGGGGGAAAAAAAATCCCAAAGTTTGGGAAAGCACAGAACCTTCCAGATTTCCCTGTGATTCCATGAAATTCCTGCATCCCAAAAATCCCTTAAAATCCCCCAAAAACTCAGCTCAAGGAGCCTCCTCCACGCTGTGACCTCAGGGAAGCAGCTTTCCCCATTTTATTTTTTTTTGGTGTGGATCCAAGGGGAAAAAAAAATTGGAATTTAGCAGCTCAGATGGTGCCACCCCCACGTTGGGAACTCAACAAGGGGTTGTAAAAAATCCCCTAAAATTTCAAAACTCACCCAGCTGCTGCTGGCCCTGCTCTTCCTCCTCCTCCTGTTGAGTCACGGCCCCAAATTCCTGCAAATCAAAGGAAAAAAAATTGTGAGGATCCTCACAAAGAGATGCAGAAAATAATTAAAAAAAATTTAAAAAAAAGGAAAAAGAAAGAGATTCCTGCATGCAATTACACATGAAGGAAAAACATGCAAGTTCAGCTGAGCTATGGACATTTCACAGGAAACAGCAATTCTGGGGGGGCTAAAAATTGAGATTTTCAAACAACTGAGCAGAATTTGGGTTTGGTTTTTTTTGTTGTTTTGGCAGTAGCAGGACTAGCTTGGATTCATGTGCATTTTACATCTTTTATCCTTTCAAAATCCAGGATATTTAAAGATCCCTTTTGGCCCACATTCCATCCCAGTGCATCTGCCAAGGGCACATTATTAAAAGTTATTGCTAATTTATGCCACGTGGGTTGGTTTAAATGTTTATATTTAAAACTTTTTTTTTTTGTTTTTCTTTTTTTGGGTTGTTTTTTCCCCTTTTACATTAAATTAACATCTGAAGGGTCGGCTGGGTAAGAAGTTTACGTCACAGGTTTATGGAAAAGAGAAATGTGCTGGATTAAAATCAGACATTTAGGGTTTTACCTTTTGGGCTTTGCGGTGCCTTTTTTACACATCCTGAATTCTCCTGCTGATAATTTTCCTTTAAAAGGGGGGGCATAGGCTGAGCTTTTCATCACATTATGCCCTGAAAGCTGACTCCAAACCAGTGTTGAAAATTCAGTTATTTGCATTTTAATAACAATCTACAAATACAACTTTTGTGTGGTTTTTTTTTTAAATTATTTTTAAAATATTCCCCTCCGTTCATGCGCTGCAGTTTTTGGTTTTTTTGTTGGTTTTTTTTTGTTCCCTAAAATTTTATTTTTCACCCCCGAGCAGTTAAATCCTCTCCCCTTAAAATTCCAAATTCATCTGCTGGATGGGAAATAACAAACCATGAAACATTGATTTTTTAAAAATAGAAATATATTAAATATCTCTACATCCACACCCTCTCAGAAAGGATTTAAGGAGCAGCTGCAGCATCATCCACCAACAAAAAAAATTCATTTTTAAAGTGGTTTTTCCAAGGAAGCATCATCTTAGCCAAAGGGGGGGTTACAGAAAGGAAATTCCTTGGAATTCTCAGCATTCCTACTTAAACCAGCCTCTGGAATATTCCCTGAGGCCACCTGAAATCTGAATCATCGAGCAAAGAACAATCAAACGCTTCCCAAATTCAGATTTCTGGCTCCAAACTGCTTTCAGCAACTTCCAGGGGGTGAAAAACAATTTTTTTTTTTTTGGTATTTTTCATATTTTTAAAAATAAATTTAAGCTCGACGAGCTCGAAAAATTTTTGTTTTGTCACGAGAATGACCAAAAAACCACCATTTTTAGAAATGCCTCCACGGTTTTTAAAAGAAATAATAGTAATAAATAATAATAATAATAATAATAATAATAATAATAATAATAATAATAATAATAATAATAATAATAATAATAATAATAAAGTTTAGCATGGATTTAAAGTTTGAAAAAAAAAAACCTCCAAAAACAAATGACAATTCATCACATTTAATTTGATTAAAAAAGGACTAAACTTTATTGACAGATTGAGACAGACATTTTTGACACGTTTTGAGCTACCTAGTTAGGCAGACTTTACACAAAATGAGCATTTTTCTCTTCCAGAACAGAGTAACCAATCCAATCAGAACTTTATATCTTAAGTACAAAGTGAAATTTGGGGTTGTTTTTTGTCTGGTTTTTTGGGGATTTTGTGGTTTTGGATTTTTTACAGCTGCAGTGTCCCTTTTTATGCAAAGCTCGTGCTGAGATACACTTGAAGTGGATGGGACTGCTTGAAATTGAGATTTTTTTTGGGGGTGAGGTTGAAATTTAAATCAGATTTTCCGCCACAAAGGGCTACAAAAAAATCAGAATTTTACAGGCCTACCCATGGAATATTCTTTTTATCAGAGCCATATTTTGGGTTTTTTCCCTTAAAAATTGTTAATTTAGAATTAAACTAAAACCCCTTTCCACTGGAAAAATATTCCCAAGCATATCTCAACACTGCAGGGGGGGCTAGATTTCAAAATCCACATAAGAAAAGTCAATTTTTTACCAACCTAATTGTTCTTTTTAAGTCAATTCTCTTTAGAAAATGCTATTTAATTTGTTTGGAGGATCTTTTGGGTTAAAATTTAAACTTCAAGATTCACCAGCAATCTCCGTTTAAAGGTTTGGCATCTGAAGTTATTTTTTGTATTTTGTTTTTTTAAATGGTGGCAGCCACTACTGTTACATTATGATTTTAATTCTTAAAAAATAACCCTGAATTTTGAAATGTAGCCTACTTTGGGATTCTGCAACTACAACCTTTATGGGTTCCTTTAAAACAAACTTTAAAACTTTTAACAAAACCTTAATTTCAGAACTAAGCAAAGCATGTCACTTTTGGAAACTAACATTTTTTTTTAACTCGCTTTTTAGGTTTTTTTTTTTGCTTTTTTTTTCCTTAAAAAAGGTACACTTTGTTTGTTTGGTTTATTTTTTTAAACCTAAAACGACAAAGAAAGAAAAGCCATCTACACACCGAAAGAAGGAACAAAAAAAAAAATAAAAATAATAAAAATTAAATTTTTTTTTGTTGTTTTTTTTTTTCCCCTTCTAAATCTATTTAAAATCCATCAAGAAATCACTACATACAGAAGCCAAAATGCAGGGTGAGGATGGAGTGGGAGGAAAAAAAGGGCCAGGAAGAAAAACAGGGAGACAATTACTTGTCTGCTGTGGGTAAAGCAACGGGAATCCCGGGAGATACAAGAACCAGAAACAAGAGTTTGCTCCTAAATTGGGGTTTTTTGCCCCGTTTTTGGGGTCAGTAGCGGCCGTAGGGGTGCTCTCTGTAGCCCCCCTTGACTGGCCGGGCTGGGGGAGCCTTCAGGGAGGGCCTGGTTCCATTCCAGTCATCTTGGCCTGTGGGGAAAAGGAGAGAAAAAAGGTCAGGGATGGGTGGAGGAGGTGGGGAAAAGGAGATGGAGATGGGGAAGGGAAGGTGGTGATGGGGGAGAGTGGCTGGTTAAAAAGAGCTCCTCAAAATAGGTCCTGATCCCCCAAAACCAGCTCCTGATCCCCCAAAACAGCTCCCTAAAACAGGTCCTGATTCCTCAAAACAGCTCCTCAAAACAGGCCCTGGTCCCCACAAAACCAGCTGCTGATTCCTCAAAATAGGTCCTCAAAACAGGTGCTCATTCCCCAAAAACAGCTCACCCAAACAGCTCCTGATCCTCAAAAACAGGTCCTGATTCCTCAAAATAGCTCCTCAAAACAGGTCCTGGTCCCCCCAAAACAGCTCCACAAAACAGGTCCTGATCCCCCAAAACAGCTCCACAAAACAGCTCCTGATCCCCAAAACCAGTTCCTGATTCCTCAAAATATCTCCTCAAAACAGGTCCTGATCATCAAAAACAGTTCTCCAAAACCAGCTCCTGATCTCCCAAAATAGCTCCTCAAAACAGCTCCCCAAAAACATGTCTTGATCCCCAAAAACTGGTCCCCAAAACCAGCTTCTGATTCCTCAAAATAGCTCCTCAAAACAGTTCTGATCCCCCAAAACAGCTCCTGATTCCTCATAATAGCTCCTCAAAACAGGTCCTGATCCCTCAAAAACAGCTTCCCAAAACAGGTCCCACAAAACAGCTCCTGATCCCCAAAAACAGCTCCTGATTCCTCAAAAACAGGTCCTGATTCCCCAAACCAGCTCTTGATCCCCCAAAACAGCTCCCCAAAACAGGTCCTGAGCCCTGAAAACAGCTCCTCAAAACAGATCCTGATCCCCTATAACAGCTCCCCAAAACCAGCTGCTGATCCCCCAAAATCCAGCAAACCAGCTGCACCAAAACAGCTCCTGATCCCCCAAACAACTTCTGATCCCCCAAAATCCAGCAAAACCCCTCCACCAAAACAGCTGCTGATCCCCCAAAACAGCTGCTGATCCCCCAAACAGCTCCTGACACCTCAAAATCCAGCAAACCAGCTCCACCAAAACAGCTGTTGATCCCCTAAACCAGCTGCACCAAACCAGTTGCTGATCCTCCAAACAGCTCCTGACCCCCCAAACAACTTCTGATCCCCCAAAATCCAGCAAAATAGCTCCACCAAAACAGCTGCTGATCCCCCAAATTCAGCAAAACAGCTCCACCAAAACAACTTCTGATCCCCCAAAATCCGGCAAAATAGCTCCACCAAAACAGCTCCTGATCCCCCAAATTCAGCAAAACAGCTCCACCAAAACAGCTCCTGACCCCCCAAAATCCACCAAAACAGCTCCTGATCACCCAAAATCCAGCAAAACAGCTTCACCAAAACAGCTCCTGATCCCCCAAAATCCACCAAAACAGCTCCTGATCCCCCAAAATCCAGGAAACCAGCTCCACCAAAGCAGCTGCTGATCCCCCAAAACAGCTGCTGATCCCCAAGGGACTGTTCCAGCCACATGCAATTCCACACCTTCAAGGAGAGCTTTGGCAATTTGGGATTTCCTGGTCTGGAAAATTCCTTGGGGTGCCCTCCCAAATTCCCCGTGTGAGGAGCAGGAAAGGTTCTGGATGTGTCCAAACCCTGCCCAGCAACAGCAAAGCTCCAGAGTGAGCCCCAGAGCAGCCCTGGGGAGGGAAATGAACTCTGGCCCAGCCCAGAGCAGCTCTGGGGACAGGGGACAATGGTTCCCTGTCCTTGTCACAGCCAGATGCCATTCCCAGCCTGGACATGGGAACTGCCCTCAAAAATTAAAATAAATAAAAGCAGCCACAGCTGAGGGCAGCAGGAGGCAGGGAGGGACCTCTGGAATGTCTTCCCAAGGTTTATTTTGCTTTTCCTGGTGAATTTTATCCCAGCCCATTCATTCCCTCATTTTACCCTCCCAGTTCTCTCCCTGTCCCATGTGAGATTGAGGTGTGGTTGCCCTTTGGGGTTAAATCATGAAATTTTGGCTCAGCCCAGCCTAAATTGGGAGTTTTCCATAATTGAGATTAGCTAAGCTTTGCTTACTGAGTCAAACTGGCCCCACAGAGCCAAGGAGAGGCTCCCTCATGACATTTAAATGCAATTTTTGAGCAGATTTACAGAGTCAGGCTCAGGGTTTGTGAGGATAAAGGAAGCAGATGGAACCATATAAAACCCAGCCCATGAAAACCAGACTGCAGCACAAGTGCTGTGGGTGGAAATCCAGACCTCCTGAAATATTCTAAAGCTCCAAAGAAATTAAAACATTTCCAAAGATAAAAAATGGGATTTTTTTTTAAAGCATCACCTTTGAGAAAATCAAGATTGAGAAGAACCTAAACCCACAGAGAGGTTGTTCAGACCTAAATAAAAACACCACGAGGTTCTCCTGAATTTTTTACATCCAGATATTGCAAAATTGACCACAAGCAATTCCCAACCCTTCCCTTATCCCAAAAATTCCCAGACATACCATAAGCTTCATAGGTTTCCTGTGCCTCCCCATGTCCATAATCATAATATTCTGTATCCCTGCAAAAACAATGAGAGGGTTACACCCAGGGAAATCCCATTCTCACACTGCCACAAAAAAACCAGGAAAAGAGAAAATGCTCTGAGCCCTGGATCCCAGCAGAACTCTGCAGCTTCCTTGGCTTCAAATGGGATTAAAAAAGGGGAAAATGGGGAAAAAAGGGGGAAAAGGTCATGGAGGATTCCTTTGGGAAGAGGGAATCCAACTCACCCTTGGCCCTGGCTGTAGCAGCTCAGGAATGTTTCTATTGGCTTCAAATGGGACTAAAAAAAAGGGAAATAGGGGGGAAAAATGGGAAAAGATGGGGAAAAAAAGGGAAAAAAGGGGAAAAAAGGGAAAGAGGGGAAAAAAAAGGGAAAATAAGGGAGAAAAAAAGGGAAAAAAGGGGGAAAAAGGCCATGGAGGATCCATTTGGGAAAAGGGAATCCAGCTCACCTTTGGCCCTGGCTGTAGCAGCTCAGGAATGTTTCTATTGGATTCAAATGGGATTAAAAAAAAAAAAGGGAAAGAAGGGGAAAAAGGGAAAAAAAGGGAAAAAAAGGAGAAAAAGGCCACGCAGGATCCCTTTGGGAAAAGGGAATCCAACTCACCCTTGGCCCTGGCTGTAGCAGCTCAGGAATGTTTCTACTGGCTTCAAATGGGATTAAAAAAAAGGGAAAGAGGGGGGAAAAATGGGAAAAGAAGGGGGAAAAAAGGGAAAAGAGGAGAGGAAAAAGGGAAAAGAGGGGGAAAAAGGCCATGGAGGATCCCTTTGGGAAGAGGGAATCCCACTCACCCTTGGCCCTGGCTGTAGCAGCTCAGGAATGTTTCTATTGGCTTCAAATGGGATTAAAATAAAGTGAAAGAGTGGGGAAAAAGGGAGAGAGGGAAAAAAAAGGGAAAAGAGGGGAAAAAAAGGGAAAAAAGCAGGATTGCTTTGGGAAGAGGGAATCCAATTCACCCTTGGCCCTGCTGTAGCAGCTCAGGAATGTTTCTACTGGCTTCAAATGGGATTAAAAAATAAGGGAAAAAGGGGAGAGAGGGGAAAAGAGGGGAAAAGAAGGGAAAAAAGCAGGATTGCTGTGGGAAGAGGGAACCCCACTCACCCTTGGCCCTGGCTGTAGTAGCCCTCGTAGCCCTCGTAGCTCTGCTCTGCGTACGTGTCGTCGTAGCCCTGTGAGGATGGGGACAGAAAAGTGCCACAACCCCAACAGCATCCCTGAGGTCCCTGGTGATCCCAGAACCACGAGTCAGTGGGATCCCAACACCGTTCCCAGCAGTCCTTGGTGATCCCAGCACCACCCCAGTGGTCCCTGGTGATCCCAACCTCATCCCACTGATCCCTGCTGATCCCTGGTGATCCCAGTCCCACCCCACTGATCCCTGGTGATCCCAGCACCATCCCTCTGATCCCTGGTGATCCTACTGATCCCTGGTGATCCCAGCCCCATCCCATTGATCCCTGGTGTTCCCAGCATCATCCCACTGATCCCTGGTGATCCCAGCACCATCCTACTGAACCCTGGTGATCCCAGCCCCATCCCACTGATCCCTGGTGATCTCAGCACCACCCCACTGATCCCAGCCGCATCCCATTGATCCCTGGTGATCCCAGAAGTATCCCAATGGTCCTTGGTGATCCCAGCACCACCCCACTGATCCTTGGTGATCCCAGCGTTATCCCACTGATCCCTGGTGATTCTACTGACCCCTGGTGATCCCAGTCCCATCTCACTGATCCCTGGTGATCCCACTGATCCCTGGTGATCCCAGCCCCACCCCACTGATCCCCAGTGATCCCCATCCCACCAGCACCTCCCTCACCCCCCCCGCCCACTCCCCCCCGCCATCCCGAACCCCGTCAATCCCCGCCAATTAACCAATTAACCCCTGCCATCCCGAACCCCATCAATCCCCGCCAATTAACCAATTAACCCCTGCCATCCCGAACCCCATCAATCCCCGCCAATTAACCAATTAACCCCTGCTCACGTATTCCTCGTAGCTCTCGGGCACGGGGGGCGGGGGCAGGGGTATCCTCTGGATGCCAGCTGCCCGTGCCCGGGGCGCAGGGGCTCCCCTGACGGCCGGCGGAGGGGGCACCCCCCGGGCCATGGCAGCCCCCCGGGCCAGGGCCCCGCGCACGGGCGCCCCCCGCACCAGGGCACCCCTGGGGGGAGGAGGAGGAGGGGGACCGACCCCACGGCCCCTGCGGAGACACAGAGAGGGGGGTCAGGAGCTGCTGCTGCTGCTCTGCAGAGCGCCAGGGTGGGGATGAGCCACTGTCCTGTGTTCTGGGGGGATGTGCCACTGTCCTGTGTTCTGAGAACCCCAGGACTGGGATGTGCCACTGTCCTGTGTTCTGAGAAACCCAGGATGGGCATGTGTCACTGTCACATTTTCTGGAAAGCCCCAGCATGGGCATGTGCCACTGCCCTGTGTTCTGGAGAGCTCCAGGATGGGCATGTGCCACTGTCCTGTGTTCTGGGGGGATGTGTCACTGTCCTGTGTTCTGGAGAGCTCCAGGATGGGGATGTGTCACTGTCCTGGTTTCTAGAGAGCCCCAGCATGGGGATGTGCCACTGTCCTGTGTTCTGGAGAGCTCCAGGGTGGGGATGTGCCACTGTCCTGTGTTCTGAGAACCCCAGGATGGGGTTGTGTCACTGTCCTGTGTTCTGGGGGGATGTGTCACTGTCCTGTGTTCTGCAGAGGCCCAGAATGGGCATGTACCATTGTGATATTTTCTAGAAAGCTCCAGCATGGGCATGTGCCACTGTCCTGTGCTCTGGAGAGCCCCAGGGTGGGGATGTGTCACTGTCCTGTTTCTAGAGAACCCCAGGATGGGGATGTGTCACTGTGATCTTTTCTGGAGAGCCCCAGGATTGGGATGTGTCATTGTGATATCTTCTAGAAAGCCCCAGCATGGGGGTGTGTCACTGTCACATTTTCTAGAGAGCCCCAGGATGGGGATGTGCCACTGTCCTGTGTGTTCTGGAGAACCCCAAGATGGGGATGTGTCACTATCCTGTGTTCTGGAGAACCCCAGGATGTTTTCTGCAGAGCCCCAGAGTGGGGACGTGTCACTGTCACATTTTCTAGAGAGCCCCAGCATGGGGATGTGCCACTGTCACATTTTCTGGAGAGCCCCAGGATGGGGATGTGCCACTGTCCTGTTTTCTGAAAAATCCCCTTTGCCCAGGATGGGGATATGTCACCGTCCTATTTTCTGAAAAATTCCCTTTGCCCAGGATTTTTTCTCCTGAGAATCCTCAGCTTTGCTGTTTTGCTGCTTTGGAATGTGGTCTGAACTTTGGGCAGGGAATTTCACTTTAAAGGACTCTCCCACCCACCTGGGAAGACTCCAGGTCCCTCAGGACCCCTGAGGACATGGGCAGGGACACTCCAGGCACAGGGAAAAGCACCAGCCCATGGATCAGGGAGTGAGGGAACAGCTCTGGTGCCAATTTATCCCCAAGCTTTGCCAGAATGATGCTCTGCAAGGATGGGCACTTCAAACTGAGACTGCTGAGGGGTGACAGCACATCCATCACCAGCCAGGCCCTTCCTGAGAGATTCCTTTATAAAACTATTGATGAAACCATTGATGGAACCATGGACGGAACCATGGATGGAACCATTGTGATGGAACCATGGATGGAACCACTGTGATGGAACCATTGTGATGGAACCATTGATGGAACCATGGATGGAACCATGGATGGAACCACTGTGATGGAACCATTGATGGAACCATGGATGGAACCATGGATGGAACCATTGTGATGGAACCACTGTGATGGAACCATGGATGGAACCACTGTGATGGAACCATGGATGGAACCACTGTGATGGAACCATGGATGGAACCATCGTGATGGAACCATTCATGGAACCATTGTGATGGAACCATGGATGGAAGCATTGTGATGGAACCATGGACGGAACCATTGTGATGGAACCATCATGATGGAACCATGGACGGAAGCATTGATGGAACCATTGTAATGGAACCATTGTGATGGAATCATTGTGATGGAACCATGGATGGAACCATTGTAATGGAACCATTGTGATGGAACCATGGATGGAACCATCGTGATGGAACCATTGTAATGGAACCATTGTGATGGAACCACTGTGATGGAACCATGGATGGAACCACTGTGATGGAACCATGGATAGAACCATCGTGATGGAACCATGGACAGAACCATTGTGATGGAACCATTGATGGAACCACTGTGATGGAACCATTGATGGAACCACTGTGATGGAACCATTGATGGAACCACTGTGATGGAACCATGGATGGAACCATTGATGGAACCATTGATGGAACCACTGTGATGGAACCATTGTGATGGAACCATCGTGATGGAACCATTGATGAACCAATTGATGAAACCATTGATGGAACCATGGATGGAACCATTGTGATGGAACCATGGGTGGAACCATGGATGAACCTATTGTTGAAACCATTGTGATGGAACCATTAATGGAACCATCATGATGCAACCATTGTGATGGAACCATGGATGGAACCATTGAAAGAACCATTGTGATGGAACTGTGGACGGAACCATTGATGGAACCATGGATGAACCTTTTGATGGAACCATTGCGATGGAACCATTGATGAAACCATTGATGGAACCATGGATGGAACCATTGTGATGGAACTGTGGACGGAAGTGTGGACAGAACCATTAATGGAACCATGGATGAACCTATTGATGAACCTATTGATGAACCTATTGATGAAACTATTGATGAAACCATTGATGAAACCATTGATGAAACCATTGACAGAACCCAGCCCAAACCCCCCAATGCTGGACAACACCCCAACCACGATGCCCTGAGCCAGAAGCCCAAAGCCAGGCCTAGCTGGGCAGCAGTTTAACCCCCGTGGGAGCCCAGCTGTGGTGCAGCCC
The DNA here is from genome assembly GCA_009764595.1 of Geothlypis trichas. Taxonomy (NCBI): domain Eukaryota; kingdom Metazoa; phylum Chordata; class Aves; order Passeriformes; family Parulidae; genus Geothlypis; species Geothlypis trichas. The sequence goes on along the minus strand of CM019924.1, from coordinate 5,435,379 downwards.
TTTCCCAGGCTGGCATTTTGGCAATACCTTGGCACAGGAGGAGGTGGCGCTGCCCCCCGGCCCCGCCCGGGGACGCCTCGGCCGCGGTTGGGCTCCGGGACCCCGTTGAGATAGGAGAGCTCCAGGAACTGCTCCTGGCAGATGTCATCCATCATGTCCTGAAAGGAGGATAAAAGAGAGAGGTTGTTCAGACCTAAATAAAAACGCCGCGAGGTTCTCCTCAATTTTTTATATCCAGACATTGCAAAACATTGACCGCAATGTTTTTGGGGAGCTGTTTTGAGGAGCTGTTTTGGAGGATCAGGAGGTGGTTTTGGGGAGCTGTTTTTGAGGATCAGGACCTGTTTTGAGAAGCTATTTTGAGGAGATAAAAGGGTCAGCTCCAGAGAACAGCTCTGGGATATCACAGGCTGCTGGGCTGGGATGAAATAACTGCATGAGCCTCAGGAAAATCTGCTTTTAGTGGGATTTGCTGCAGTTTCTCCAAGATTCCAGCCCTGCAGCTCCAGGTGGTGCTCCCAGACTGTCAGGGATGCCAGGAGGATTTATGGGGGAGAGCCCTGCAGGTCTGAGCCCACAGCTGCTGTTGAAAGGGGCAGCGAGCCCACAGAAGGTGACCCCGCAGTGCTCCCATTCCCAAAGGAAAGGGTTGGGATGCAAACATCCCTTCCCAAACCCCAAGAGCTTTTCAAATCCTCAGGGATGCAGAGTGTGCCTGGCAGATCCCTGCAGATCCCTTCCTTGGGGACTAAAGGGCCAGAGGAGATCACCCAGAACCATTCCCAATGGTCCCTGGAGATCCCAGAACCACCTCAGCGATTCCTGGAGATCCCAGACCCATCCCAGTGGTTCCAGCAGTTCCTGGAGATCCCAGAACCATCCCAGCAATCCCTGGAGGTCCCAGACCCATCCCAGTGATTCCTGGAGGTCCCAGAACCATCCCAGTGATTCCTAATCCATCCCAGAGCTCCCCCAGAGATTCCAGAACCATCTCAGTGATCCCAGCACCATCCCAGTGATTCCTGGAGGTCCCAGAACCATCCCAGTGATTCCTAATCCATCCCAGAGCTCCCTGGAGATCCCAGAACCATCCCAGTGCTCCATGGAGAACCCAAAACCATCCCAGTGCTCCTTGAACCATCCCAGAGCTCCTTGGAGATCCCAGAACCATCTCAGTGATTCTCAGTGATCCCAGCAGTTTCTGGTGATCCCTGAACCATTCCTGTGCTTCTCAGAGATCCCAGAACCATCCCAGTGATTCCTGGAGGTCCCAGAACCATCCCAGTGAGGTCCCAGCACCATTCCCAGTAATTCCCAGTGATCCCAGAACCATGCCAGTGATCCCTGAACCATTACAGAGCTCCTTGGAGATCCCAGAACCATCCCAGTGATTCTCAGAGATCTCAGCAGTTCCTGGTGATCAGAGAACCATGCCAGTGTTCCCAGCATCATCCCAGAGCTCCCTGGAGATTCCCCAACCATCCCAGTAATTCCCAGTGATCCCAGCACCATTCCCAGTAATTCCCAGTGATCCCAGAACCATCCCAGAGCTCCCTGGAGATTTCAAAACCATCCCAGTGATTCTCAGAGATCTCAGCAGTTCCTGGTGATCCCAGCACCATCCCAGAGCCCCGTGGAGATTCCAGAACCATCCCAGTGATCCCAGAGCCATCCCAGCCACCATCCCAGAGATTCCAGAACCATCTCAGTGATCCCAGCACCATCCCAGTGCTCCCTGAAGCATCCCAGAGCTCCCTGGAGATCCCAGAACCACCTCAGTGCTCCCAGAACCATCCCAGCCACCATCCCAGAGCTCCTTGGAGATGCCAGAACCATCCCAGTAAATCCCAGTGATCCCAGCCACCATTACAGAGCCCCCTGGAGATCCCAGAACCATCCCAGTGATTCTCAGAGATCTCAGCAGTTCCTGGAGATCCCAGAACCATCCCAGTGATTCTCAGTGATCCCAGCAGTTCCTGGTGACCCCAGCACCATCCCAGAGCTCCCAGCACCATCCCAGTATCGATCTCCCACCAGACGCGCAAACCTCCCCATTTCCCCCCTAATTTAACAACCAATTTTAATTTTAATTTGAAATTTGGAAGAGCAGGGAACTCACAGGGACCAGGAACTTCTTGACCTCCTCCATGGCGTGGGCCATGAGGGCGTAGGCCTCGCAGGGGGGCCCGAACACCTCGATGAACACGTGCAGGTCCATGTGCAGGTGCGCGTACTTGGGATCGCCCCCCTTACGGAGCTCCTCCTCCTGCAGAAACACAGAAAAAGAATAAAAAACAGAATTTGGGAAGAGTTTTAAAATTTATAATTTTTATAATATTTTTATTATTTTATTTTAATTTTTAAAAATTTTTTATCATTTTTTATTTTATTTTTATTTGGGATCCTCCCCCTTTTACGGAGCTCCTCCTCCTGCAGAAACACAGAAAATGAATAAAAAACAGAATTTGGCAACAGGTTTTAAATTTTATAATTTTTATAATATTTTTATTATTTTATTTAAATTTTTTAAAATTTTTTATCATTTTTTATTTTATTTTTATTTGGGATCCTCCGCCCTTTGCGCAGCTCCTCCTCCTGCAAAAACACAGAATTATTAAAAAAAAATAGAATTTGGCAAGAGTTTTTAAATTTTATAATACTTTTATTATTTTATTTTAAATTATAAAAAAAATTTTATTATTTTTTATTTTATTTATTTTATTTTTATTTGGGATCCTCCCCCCTTTGCGCAGCTCCTCCTCCTGCAAAAACACAGAATTATTAAAAAAAAATAGAATTTGGGAAGAGTTTTTAAATGTTATAATTTTTATAATATTTTTATTATTTTATTTTAAATTTTTTAAATTTTTTTATTATTTTTTATTTTATTTATTTTATTTTTATTTGGGATCCTTCCCCCTTTGCGCAGCTCCTCCTCCTGCAATTTAATGTTGAAATATTTGAAAATATTTAATTTTAAAATTGATTTTTAAACTTTTAAAATTATTTTTAATATTATAAAACATAATTAATAATTATATTTCATTATACAAAAATTGTATTAATTTTATTAATATAATTATATTAATAAAAATATAAATTTTATTAATATAATTATATTAATAAAATATAACTTTCTATAATATTATTTCTATTAATTAAAATAGAAGTCTTTATGAATATCAATTATATTAATAAAAATAGAAGTTTTTATTAATATCAATTATATCAATAAAAATATTCATTTTTATTAATAGTAATTATATTAATAAAAATGAATATAATTTTATATTGATTAAAATATAATTATTAATTGTATTTTATAATAATAAAATATAATTTTAAAAATTAAAAATCAATTTTAAAACTAAATATTTTAATTTTACTATTTTATTTTAGAATTTATTTTTATTATTTTTTATTTTATTAATTTATTTTTATTTGGGATCCTCCCCTTTACGGAGCTCCTCCTCCTGCAAAAACCCCACAGAATTATAAAAAACAGAATGTGGGAAGAGTTTTTAAATTTTATAACAAGTTTTTAAATTTTATAAGAAGTTTTAAAATTTTATAAGAAGCTGGAATGGTTTTGTACAACCCTGTGTAAAGACCGAGGTAAAATTTTTATTTTTTAATGTTAAAAATATTTAAAAATATTAAATTTTAAAATTGATTTTGAAATTTTTAAAATTATTTTTATTATTTTATTTTAGAAATTTCTCACCAAAATAAATGGAATTTTCTTTCTCTTTACCTTGGCTTTGTCCCTCATGGAGCCTTTCCCCAGTACAGAGATTTTTGCACCAGTTTCTTCCTGAAGTCTCTTAATGGTGTTGCCTTGGGGTCCCAAAATCTTCCCAACAAAGTTGAACTGGAAATGAAGAAAAAATAAATCAGTTCCAGAGCTCAAAAACATCAATAAAAAGTTTTCTTAATGTTCTGTCAGTTGACAAAAGAAAAAAAAATTCAAGTTTCCACAGGAAAATTTAAGTTTTGAAGGGAAAATTTAAGTTTCAAATGGAAAATTCAAGAGGAAAATTCAAGTTTTGAAAGGAAAATTCAAGCTTTGAAAGGAAAATTTAAGTTTTGAAAAGGAAAATTCAGGTTTCAAGAGGAAAATCCAAGTTTTGAAAGGAAAATTTAAGTTTTGAAAGGAAAATTCAAGTTTTGAAAAGGAAAATTCAAGTTTTGAAAGGAAAATTTGAGTTTCAAATGGAAAATTCAAGAGGAAAATTCAAGTTTTGAAAGGAAAATTTAAGTTTTGAAAGGAAAATTCAAGTTTGAAAAGGAAAAATTAAGTTTTGAAAAGAAAATTCAAGTTTTGAAAGGAAAAATCCAAGTTTCGAAAGGAAAATTTAAGTTTTGAAAAGGAAAATTCAAGTTTTGAAAGGAAAATTTAAGTTTTGAAAAGAAAATTCAAATTTCCAAAGGAAAATCCAAATTTCAAAAGGAAAATCCAAGTTTTGAAAAGAAAATTCAAGTTTTGAAAAGGAAAATTCAAGCTTTGAAAGGAAAATTCAAGTTTTGAAAGGAAAATTCAAGTTTGAAAAGGAAAAATTAAATTTTGAAAAGAAAATTCAAGTTTTGAAAGGAAAAATCCAAGTTTCGAAAGGAAAATTTAAGTTTTGAAAAGGAAAATCCAAACTTTTAAAGGAAAATTCAAGTTTTGAAAGGAAAATTCAGGTTTCAAGAGGAAAATCCAAATTTCAAAAGGAAAATTCAGGTTTCTAATATTTCTCTTCATGAAAAAAACCCAAATGCTCCAGCAGAAAAATGAAATTCAAATTAAATTAAGTGGTTCAATGCCAACATCTGCAGCACCTTTCCAGGAATTTTTTAAGGAATTAAATGTAAAAAAATATTTAAAAAGCTGCACTCATGGAATTGTCTGTTCCAGCAATTCAAGATCCCAATGTGCATCACCACTTATCCCAAAATATTCCAAAAATTCAATATATTACAAATAAAAACCCTGAAGATCTGGGAAAAAATCCAATTAAGTCCTCATTTTTTTAAAGAAATCTTTTGAATTTTGGTTTAAAATGAAGATTTAATTCCTGCTGCCACAAAATCCCACAGAAAAGAAGAAAATCTCAGAGATTTGGGGATTTTTCTGGCCTCACCTTGGGGTATTGTTTGACAGGGATCAGAACTCGTTCCTTGAGTTTCATGTTCTTGTGGGAAAATAAATCCAGGTAATTCTCCTCCTCATCCTTCTTTGTTGTCTCTCCTTTCTGAATTTTTTCAATTTCTAAATGAAAATAAACGAAAATTAATAGAAATAATAATATAAAATTAAAATATAATAAAGTCATTATTATAAATAGAAATAATAGAATTATAAATAAAATTAAAATATAATAAATTCATTATTATAAATACAATTATAAGTAATAATGTAAATATAAATAATAATATAAAATCAAAATAATAGAAATAATGATATAAAATTAAAATAGAATAAATTCATTATTATAAATAGAAATAATAGAGTTATAAATAAAATTATCGGTAACAAAATTAAAATATAATAAATTCATTATTATAAATATAATTATAAATAATAATGTAAATTTAAATAATAATATAAAATTAAAATAATATAAATATAATAATGCTATAAATATGCTATAAATATAAAAATAATAATATAAATAGAAATAATAATATAAAAATAGGGCTGCTTTATATTTTCATTAAACAAGCATCAAATCAGAGATGGAATCACAAGGACAGAACCCTACAAATATCAGAAGGAAATTCCTCCGCCTTCCTTTATATCTACAATGAAACCACCCTAAAAATATAAAAATTCAAATTTTTTTGCTAAATTGGGACAAAAATCAGGAAGAATTTGATGAAAACAAAATTGAAAAAGCAGCAGCAGCTCCATGCCTTGAAATGGAACATAAAATATAAGGGAGGAGAAGGAGCAGCAGAGGAATTCCAAACTTTGGGAATTGCAAACTTTGGGAATTTCAAGCTTTGGGAATTTCAAGCTTGAGAATTCCAGGCTCTGGGGATTCCAGGCTTTGGGAATTCCAAGCTTTGGGAATTCCAAGATCTGGGAAATCCAAGTTTGAGAATTCCAGGCTCTGGGAATTCCAAGCTTAGGGAATTCCAAGATCTGGGAATTCCAAATTTTGGGAAATCCAAGTTTGAGAATGCCAAGCTTTGGGAATTCCAAGCTCTGGGAATTTCAGACATTGGGAATTCCAACATCTGGGAATTCCAGGCTTTGAGAATTTTGGGCCTTGGAAATTCCAGACTCTGGTAATTCCAAATTTTGGGAATTCCAAGCTCTGGGAAATCCAAGTTTGAGAATGCCAAGCTTTGGGAATTCCAAGCTTTTGGCAATTCCGAGCTCTGGGAATTCCAAATTTTGGGAATTCCAAGATCTGGGAAATCCAAGTTTGAGAATTCCAGGCTCTGGGAATTCCAAGCTCTGGGAATTCCAAGCTTTTGGGAAATCCAAGTTTGAGAATTCCAGGCTCTGGGAATTCCAAGCTTTTGGGAAATCCAAGTTTGAGAATTCCAGGCTCTGGGAATTCCAAGCTTTGGGAATTCCAAGCTTTTGGGAATTCCAAATGTTGGGAAATCCAAGTTTGAGAATGCCAAGCTCTGGGAATTCCAGGCTCTGGGAAGGGCACGGGGAGGGAAAGGTGAGATTTGGGATGGGGCACAGGGGGAGAAACTCCTGGGATGGCAACGGGAACGGGAATGGGCACTGAGGGTGGGAATGGGCACAGATGTGGGAATGGGAATGGGCACAGTTTTGGGAATGGGCACAGGGAATGGGAATGGGCACAGCTCTGGGAATGGGCACAGGGAATGGGAATGGGCACAGATGTGGGAATGGGAATGGGCACAGCTCTGGGAATGGGCACAGATGTGGGAATGGGAATGGGCACAGCTCTGGGAATGGGCACAGCTCTGGGAATGGGCACAGATGTGGGAATGGGCACAGTTTTGGGAATGGGAATGGGCACAAAGGTGGAACAGGAGCGGCCACAGCTCTGGGAATGACCACTGAGGTAAGAATGGGAATGGCCACAGTTTTGAGAATAGGAATGGCCACTGAGGTAGGAACAGGAATGGCCAAAGCAGCAGGAATGGGAATGGACACAGAGGTGGGAATGGGAATGGGCACAGCTCTGGGAACAGGAATGGCCACTGAAGCGGGAAGGGGAATGGCCACTGAGCTGAGAATGGCCACTGAGGTGGGAACAGGAATGGCCACAGTTCTGGGAATGGCCACACCACCAGGAAGGGGAATGGCCACTGAGGGAATGGGCATGGCCACAGCTCTGGGAATGGGAATGGTCACAGAGGTGGGAATGGCTACGAAGGTGGGAACAGGAATGGCCACAGCTGAGGGAATGGGAATGGCCCCACAGCACTGGGAATGGCCACTGAGGTAGGAACAGGAATGGTCACAGCTCTGGGAAGGGGAATGGACACTGATGTGGGAATGGCCACTGAGGCAATGGGCATGGCCACAGCTGAGGGAATGGGAATGGCCCCACAGCTCTGGGAATGGCCACTGAGGTAGGAATAGGAATGGCCACAGCTCTGGGAATGGGAATGGCCACAGCAGCAGGAATGGGAATGGACACAGAGGTGGGAATGGGAATGGCCACTGAGATGAGAAGGGGAATGGCCACAACACCATGAAGGGGAATGTCCACAGAGGTGAGAATGGCCACTGAGGTGGAATAGGAACAGGTCTGGGAATGGGAATGGCCACAGCAGCACTGGGAATGGTCACTGAGGTAGGAACAGGAATGGTCACAGCTCTGGGAATGGGAATGGCCACAGCAGCAGGAACGGCCACACCACCAGGAAGGGGAATGGCCACTGAGGTAGGAACAGGAATGGTCACAGCTCTGGGAACGGGGGCGGCCACAGTGGCACCAGCTGTTGAGAACACTGCAATGGTTGAACAAAACAAAAAATTGAAAAGTGCAAAGTGAAATGGTTTCAGAACAATCCAGCCTGAGACAGCAGGGGACAGCTTCAGGTGGCAGTTTGGGGACAGGACATCCACTTGGAAGGACAGGAATTGAGGGAATCTCCATCAGGAGGGCACTCTGGGGACAGGATTTCCACTTGGAATGGCAGGAATTGAGGGAATCTCCATCAGGAGAGCAGTTTGGGGACAGGATTTTCACTTGGAAGGACAGGAATTGAGGGAATCTCCATCAGGAGAGCAGTTTGGGGACAGGATTTTCACTTGGAAGGACAGGAATTGAGGGAATCTCCATCAGGTGGCAGTTTGGGGACAGGATTTCCACTTGGAAGGACAGGAATTGAGGGAATCTCCATCAGGAGAGCAATTTGGGGACAGGACTTCCACTTAGAAGAACAGGAATTGAGGGAATCTCCATCAGGAGAGCAATTTGGGGACAGGATTTCCACTTGGAAGGACAGGAATTGAGGGAATCTCCATCAGGAGAGCAATTTGGGGACAGGATTTCCACTTGGAAGGACAGGAATTGAGGGAATCTCAATCAGGAGAGCAATTTGGGGACAGCACATCCACTTGGAAGGACAGGAATTGAGGGAATCTCCATCAGGAGAGCAGTTTGGGGTCAGGATTTCCACTTGGAAGGACAGGAATTGAGGGAATCTCCATCAGGAGAGCAGTTTGGGGACAGGACATCCACTTGGAAGGACAGGAATTGAGGGAATCTCAATCAGGAGAGCAGTTTGGGGACAGGATTTCCACTTGGAACGGCAGGAATTGAGGGAATCTCCATCAGGTGGCAGTTTGGGGACAGGATTTCCACTTGGAAGGACAGGAACTGAGGGAATCTCCATCAGGAGAGCAGTTTGGGGACAGGATTTCCACTTGGAAGGACAGGAATTGAGGGAATCTCAATTTCAGTTTCTCTTTAGGATCACAGAACCCTCAACGCAGCCACTTCCACACCAGATTCCATGAGAATCCCATCACTGCCAGGTCCTTGCTCCCAAAAAAAAGCCAAAAAATTTAAAATTTCCCCTTTAAAAACACAGAACCACCACAGTATTTTAGACAGCTTGATGTTGTTTAAAAGAAATAAATGCAGAATTTCAGCAGGGTTCCCTCCCTGAGGCAGGCAGGCTGAGCAACTTCCACTTCTGGGAGGGAAAAAAAGAATTTTGCTGCCACTCAGGAGCATTTGTGGCTCTGGAAATGATTTTGCTGGAATTCTGCAGCACAGCTTTGGTCCAGGCTGAAATTCCAAGGAATCCAGAGCAATCTGGGGCTCATCCAGGCAAAAAAATTCACCTAAATCCATCATTTCACCTCAAATTCTTCCTCATTGTTTTCCTGCTCAGCTCACCCTGATCTGGGACTGGGGAAATATTATTATTATTATTATTATTATTATTATTATTATTATTATTATTATTATTATTTATATAATATTATAATAATTATAATATTACATAAGTAAATATAAATAATATTATAATAATTATAATATTAAATATTATATAATTATTATTATTATTATTATTACTATTATTATTACTATTATTATTACTACTATTATCCCAATTATTCTAATATTTAGCAATATTATCCCCCAAAAAAGTGATTTTCAAAATACCCACAGCTGGAGCTGCTCCAATTTTAAATCCCCCACAGCTGCAAGCACTACATTAATAAATTAATAAAAAAATAATTAATTAAAGAAAAAATCCTCCTAAATCCTTGTTACACCCCTCAGGCCTTGCAGGATGCTGCTCTTTGTGGGGGAATTTGCAAATTCCTTGGATTTCCTTTGCCTGGGAGACATCAGAGCTGAGCTGGATGAAGAATTTGATTTGTCAGAACCATTAAAGTGATGGAAAATGGGATTATAAAATTCATTTCTTTAGCTCAAGATGCTGGTGGGTGATTCTGTGAGGGGTTGTTTGCACAATGGGAGAAACAGCAATTCCCAGGAATTATTCCCTGCATAGAACAAGTTTCTAAAACCTCCAGAACTGCAGCAAAACTCTGCATTTTTAAGCTGTGACAAAATAAATAATTTTTAAAAATGCAGGCGGAGAAAAAGATAATTTAAAAAATTCCACTTAATAATTTTTAAATTATTAACTAGAATAATTGAATTAAATAAATTATTATAAAATAGTTTAGTATTAAATAAATTATTATTAAATAGTATTAAAAAATTATTACTGAATGAATTACCATTGAATAAATTATAATTAAATAATTAAATTAAGAGACGTAAAATTTAATAATTCAATGAATTAAAATAATTAGATATTCGAATAAATATTTTAAAAACCACAATAAAAAGTAATACAATTAAATAAACTACTAATACTATTATTAATAGCAATGATAGTAATAATGTTATTAATAAATTAAGAATAAAATAAGACTAATTAAATTATCATGATAACAATTATAATGATAGCAATAGTAATAATAAGAAGAATTTTTCAATAATAATAATAATAATAATAATAATAATAATAATAATAATAATATAGCAATAATAATAATTTTTAAAGCAAGTGGAAAAGAGAAATAATTTTTTTAAGGACCGGCGGAAATGATGATGATGGTGATGATGATAATGTTGTGGGAAAATAAATAATTTTTAAAAGCACCGGTAGAACTAATAATGATAATAATGATGATAATGATAACAACAACAACAATAATAGAACTGAATAATAATAATAATAATAATAATAATAATAATAATAATAATAATAATAATAATAATAATAATAATAATAATAGTGGAACTGTGGCCGTTTTTGAGCCGCCAATAATAATAATAATAATAATAATGATAATATTTGAACTGTGGCCGTTTTTGAGCCGCCAATAATAATAATAATAATAATAATAATAATAATAATGATAATATTTGAACTGTGGCCGTTTTTGAGCCACCTCCACGGCCGGACTGGAGGCGCCCTGGGAGCTGCAGGGGGAGACCCGGACAAGGGAAGGGAAGGGAAGGGAAGGGAAGGGAAGGGAAGGGAAGGGAAGGGAAGGGAAGGGAAGGGAAGGGAAGGGAAGGGAAGGGAAGGGAAGGGAAGGGAAGGGAAGGGAAGGGAAGGGAAGGGAAGGGAAGGGAAGGGAAGGGAAAGGGGAAAGGGGAAAGGGGAAAGGGGGAAGGGGGAAGGGGAGAGGGGAAAGGGAAGGGGAAGGGGGAGGGGAAGGGAAAGGGAAGGGAAAGGCTCGGCTGGGCACAGAACAAAGGCTGCCGCTGCCATTTCCATTATTTCCATTCCAGCCCTTCCTCGGGCAGCAGCTCTGCATTTCCAGCCGGGAAAATTCCCCGCGTGGCTCTTTCAGGTTCTATTTTAGCTCCTCTTGTCCCCACGGGGGGCAAGGGCTGCCCTGATTTCGGCAGGGACGGAGCTGCTGCTCTTGCCGACAGCTGCTTTTAGGGATTTTTATGGGAATCACGTTTCCAACAGCCTGGAGTGCCGGCTGCTCCCGAGCTGCGTTTAACCCTTGGCAGGAAAGGAGAGGGGCTGTCCCCAAAGCAGGACAGGTCACCTGAATGGAGAGGGGCTGTCCCCAAAGCAGGACAGGTCACCTGAATGGAGAGGAGCTGTCCCCAAAGCAGGACAGGGCACCTGAACGGACAGGAGCTGTCCCCAAAGCAGGACAGGTCACCTGAACGGGCAGGAGCTGTCCCCAAAGCAGGACAGGTCACCTGAACGGACAGGAGCTGTCCCCAAAGCAGGACAGGTCACCTGAATGGAGAGGAGCTGTCCCCAAAGCAGGACAGGTCACCTGAACGGACAGGAGCTGTCCCCAAGGCAGGACAGGTCACCTGAATGGAGAGGGGCTGTCCCCAAAGCAGGACAGGTCACCTGAATGGACAGGAGCTGTCCCCAAGGCAGGACAGGTCACCCGAAGGCTCCAAAGGGACATTCCATCCCCAGGACTGTCACTGCCACCCTGGATCTGCAAGGAGCTCGGGGATGGGGTGAAGAATCGGGCATCGCTTGTTTCTCCATCCGAACATCACAATTAACATTATTAGCAGCGTTTTATGTCAATTATTAAACGGTTCTCTCACGGGTTTTCATTTCTTTCACTGCCACCCTAGACCTGCAAGGAGCTCGGGGGATGGGGTGGTGAAGAACCGGGCATCGCTTGTTTCTCCATCCGAACATCACAATTAGCATTATTAACAGTGTATTTACTATTACCGTCGCGTTTTATTTTAATTATTAAACGGTTCTCTCACGGGTTTTCAATTATTTCACTGCCACCCTAGATCTGCAAGGAGCTCGGGGGATGGGGTGGTGAAGAACCGGGCACCGCTTGTTTCTACTCCCTCTCAACATCACAATTAGCATTATTAGCAGCGTATTTACTATTACCGTCGCGTTTTATTTTAATTATTAAACGGTTCTCTCACGGGTTTTCATTTATTTCACTGCCACCCTAGATCTGCAAGGAGCTCGGGGAATGGGGTGGTGAAGAACCGGGCATCGTTTGTTTCTACTCCCTCCCAACATCACAATTAGCATAATTAGCAGCGTATTTACTATTACCATCACGTTTTATGTCAATTATTAAACGCTTCTCTCACGGGTTTTGATTCTCTTCATTCTCCCGTCTGGCTGAGGTCACACCACAACGAACACAATATAATACAACAAAACCACCAATAAAACACACGCAAAACTCGCGGCTCTGCGGATTAAGCTGCGATTATACAGGGAAATATCTCATATTAACAAGGAAATATCTCATATTAACAAAGAAATATATTAACAAGGAAATTTCTCATATTAACAAGGAAATATCCCATATTAACAAGGAAATATCTCATATTAACAAGGAAGCATATTAACAAGGAAATATCCCATATTAACAAGAAATATCTCATTTTAACACGGAAATAGCTCATTTTAACCCTGGAGCCAGAACGGCCACCGGGCCCCGCCGCCCCGCCCGTGCCCGGTGCCGGTACCTGCGGTCAGCAGCTGCATGGCGTGCGTGAAGGACGGGTCCAGGCTGTCCTTCTCTGCCATCAGCTCGGGCAGGTACTTGTTCTCGGGCTCCATCTTACCGGCACCTGATGCCCCACCGGCTGCGGCCCCACCGGGCGGCGGCTGCGCTCCGCTGGCGGCCCCGCGGGCCCCTCCGCCACGGGGCGTTCGGCGCGGCGGCGGCGCGCGGCCGCCGGGGCCCTGTCCCCGCGATAAACGACCGGCGGGGTCGTCGCGACGCTGCATGAGGTGGTGGCGGGGAGGGGAGGCGGCGGCCGGGCCGTGCCGGGCCGGGCCGGGGACGGCGGCGGCGGCGGGAGCGCAGCGGCCACACCGCCCGCGCAGCGCCCGGGCCGGAAGTGCCGCGCCGGAAGCTCCGCCCCCTGCCGGTGTCGGTGTCTCTGTGTGTGCGAGGGGGGATCCGCGGCGGGAGCGCCCCGCGCATGCGCCGCGTGGCCCCGCGGGAATGGCGCGAGGCCGGGAGCTGCGGCGTGAGGGGAGCGAGGGATGATGGAGGCAGGGAATCGTGGATGTGGGAAGAGGATAATTTATCCAGTCCGCACGGCGATGCTGTTGGAATCCCTCAACCGCGCCTCTAAACGCGGGGATTCCATCGCCTCTCCAAGCGGCCCCTCCCAATGTGTAGCCGCCCAGAGTGCGTAAAAAAAATCTTAATATCTGCTGTGAATCTGCCCTGTCTCAGCTTGAGGCCATTTCCTCTCTTCACACAGTAGAAGAGACCGGCCCCACCTCACCACAAGCTCCTGGCATTTTGTGCCTGGTTTTGTACGTGGTTTTGGCAGGTGCTTCTGGAAAGCAATGAGCTTTCCCTTAAGCCTCTTCTTAAGACTAAACCCAGCTCCCCCAGCCGCTCCTCACAAGGCATTTTCTTCGATCTTTCACGAACCTTTGAGGGGCCCAAAACTGTACTAGAATACAGTTATTATCTTTATATATATAATCTTTATCCAGAGAAACATAAAATCAAAGTTGCGAGAGAACAGAAGAAGGCAAGGGGAGCACAGGCGGGATTCGAACCGGTGGCCACACGAGAACGACCCAGGGCAGGACTCGAACCCGCGGCTCTGCCCGCGCTGCCCCCCGGCCGTGCAGCGCATGCGCACTCCGCATTCCCGCCAGGCGGCGGCTCTGAGGCGCGGGAAGGGGCTGAGGGGGAACCGGGACCGGCACCGGTACCGGGCCATGGGGACCTGAGATTTTGCGTGCCCGGTGCACAGCGCTGCCCTGAGGTACAGGGGTAGTTCTGCTGTGAAGGCTCAGCGTGTTCCCCGGCCTCCAGAATCCAGCAGTGCCCTGTGGGAGCTGAGCCTTCCCTCCCTGCCCTCACGGTCCTGTGGGGGACAGCCCGCTCTGGGGACGATCCCTCAGTGTCCCTGAAGGACGAAGCTTCTCTTATCACACAGTGCGGAGGAGGAAAGAGCCCTAAGGCCTGTGATTATCAAAGTTTATGTGACTCTAGTTATGACTTTACAGAGCCATTAAACCCAGCAAAGTGGCACTGAGCAGCTTCTCTGTGTATTTTGAGGGACAAAGGTTTGTTGGTTCCTTTTTTCTCACCCTCAGTTTTGCCCCTTCATGGATGATTCTTCGAGTTTCTTCGCTGATGGTTTTGGGCAAGGAGTTGGATTTGGTGGCCCTTATGGGTCCCTCCCAACTTGAGGTATTCCATGATTCTATAAATGCAAAAAGGCTTTTTTTTTGCAGGGGTTTGTTATTGTGTGTGGAGGCAGCACTTCACTAACACAGACACATTCCAGGCACTGCAGCTGCTTAAATTAGTATAAAACACATCCCTCTATTAATAATTCGACAGAGCACGGGAAATTGGAAGACAACAGCTTTTATAATTGGGGAAATCACACATCTCCAAGAAACAAGGGATCCTTATTAATCTACCTCTCCCTGAGCTGTGAGGAGATGTCACCCGATGGTGGGGACACCGCGCTGGCTCCACGTGGCACTTGGTGGCCTCAGCTGGCCCCGCTGGCTCTGAGCGGGTGCTGGCACGGGATCCTGACGGGAACTGCCTCCCTTTTCCAGGTGCGATCGGGAAGCAAGTGTTGCACAAGCACTGTCACACCTGGCCACGCCGCAGGGGTGTCCCCTCGGGTCCCCTGAGGCCAGCCACGCTCTGAGGCACGGAACGCCGCGTTCCAGCCGGGAGCGGATCCATGGATCACTGATTCCACCGCGGGCTGCGCTCCCGGGGGACTCGGGGCTTCCACGGGGGACAGGGCTGGACGCACCCCGTGTGTTCTGTACCCAGGAATCGGTTCCCAAATCCCGGTCCCGGTTCCGCCGCGGGCTGATGGAAGCGGAAGCCGTGGGAACCCCCCGGGCGGACTGAACCACTGACGGCAGTGGGGAGGAGCGGGCTGTACCACTGCGCTGGCGGGGGGGATGCTGGCGTGGAAGGCTCCGTGTGCACGTGCGGCCAGAGGGCCGGTCCAAGTGTGGGAGGGCTGCGGGGGGGTCCGGGATGTACCAACGGGTGACTGGGGACGGTCCGGGCGTCCCCGGGCTATACCAATGCCCAAGGGGGGGGAAGAGGCCTGTACCATGGGAAGGGGGGGTTTGCTATAAAAGCAGCGGGATGGAAGGAGCTGTTCTCCGCTGCATGGAGAGGGGGCACCTCCCGCTAGAACGGGTTGCTCAAGGTATTATCTATCCTGGCTTCGAACAATTCCAGGCTCGGGGCATTCCACGCCTGTATGCCAGTGCCTCGCCACGCTCACAGAGAGGAACTTCCTCCTAATACCTAACCTCTATTATTGCCTGTCTTAATCACTGCAATTCGTGACGAAGGATCCCCCTCCGCTTTCCCTGGAGGCCCCTCCAGACACTGCAAAGCTCTGCGAGTCCCTCATGCCGCCTCCATCCCCCCCCCCCTTCTCCACGCCTGGAATGGACTCGCCCATCGCGCTGCCCCGGGGCGTGTGGGGGCGGACCGTACCACTGTGGCGGCCGTGGGTGTGAGGGGCGGGCCGTACCACGGGGCGGCGGGCGGGAGGGGGGGGCGCGGCCTGTGCGCGAGGAGCCGTGTGGCGGCGCGCGGGCTCTCGGTGTCTCCGGCCGGACCGGGCCCAGCGCAGCCCCAGCCCCGTCACGGGCCCCGCCGCCCGCCCGCGACCCTGCCCGACCCCGCCCGGCCCCCGGCCCGCTCAATGCCCACGGTGAGGGGCCAGCACAGGCGCTCCGAGGGGAACGGAGGGGAGCGGGGGAGGCCGGAGGCGCCGCCCCGGGAGTTGGGGAACGGGGGGGGAATCCCGGGTGTGTTTGGAGGGGATTCCCTGCTCTGAGGGGGCCTCGCTGGCCTGGAGAGTCTCCTCAGGCCCTTGCGGGTGGTTTGGAGGGGTTTTGTGCTCTGGGCAGGGTTTTAGGGCTGCAGGAGGCTGAGGCGTTGGTTTGGGGTGGGCTTGGGGGTGCAGGAGGCTCCCTGTGGGCTCAAGGGCTCCTTTGGAGGGGGATTTGTGCTCCACGAGGCTCTGCCCGGGTCCAGGGGCTGGTTCGGGGACTCCTTGCTGTTGTGGAGGAAATTCCCGGCCTGTGCTGTTTGTCTGGGGGGCTTTGAGGGCTCCCTGCGTGCGAGGAGGGGCTTTGGGGGCAGCTCAGACCTGTGGGGTCCCTCCCGAGCTTGGGGGGCTGCTCTGGGGGTCCAGAGGTTGGGGACAGTGGCCCTGACCTGCAGCTTTGGGGGTCCCATTTCCCTGCAGGGCTGCTTTGGGGGGTCCCCCCTCACCTGTGGGGTGTGGGGGGCTCAGTGCCCACCCTCAGCGTTGTGGGGGTCCCCAAGTCCCCCCTTGCAGCCAGTTTTGGGGGGATGTTCAGGAAGGGGGGGCATTTCCTGGGGGATTGAAACAGGGAGGCTGCAGGAGGGTTGAATTTGGGGTTTGTACCTGGCTTTGGGGGGGATTTGCACCTGATTTTTGAGGGGGTTGCTCCTGGTTTTGGGGGGGAATTTGCTCCTGGTTTTAGTGGGGTTTACACCTGGCTTTGGGGGGAATTTGCTCCTGGTTTTGGGGGTACTTAGCACCTGGTTTTTTAGGGGGTTGCTCCTGGTTTTGGGGGGAATTTGCTCCTGGTTTGGGGGGGAATTTGCACCTGGTTTTAGGGGGGAATTTGCACCTGGTTTTTGAGTGGGTTGCTCCTGGTTTTGGGGGGAATTTGCTCCTGGTTTTAGTGGGGTTTGCACCTGGTTTTGGGGGCAATTTGCACCTGGCTTTGGGGGAACTTTGCACCTGGTTTGGGTGGATTTTATCTGTTTTTTATTTTATTTTCATCTGGTGTTGGGGAACATTTTGCCCAGTGTTTTGATGGGAGGGCTGTTACTGATTCCTATGTGGATGAGGAACAAGTTTGATAAAACCTGGGGATTTTTTGGAGGGTGGGAAGGGGAAACCTCGAGGTGCTCTATAAAAGGTGAAGGATTTTTTTTGTGTTGAGGGCTGGAAAGAGCTGGGGGTGCCAGGGGGAAGTGCTGGAAGTGGTTTCCTTGTGTCTCATGGTGGTTCCTGAGTGTGATTAGTCACAATCTGCATTTTCTCCCGGGGCAGTGTGTGTGCTCTCTGCTGGTTTCGGGGTGAGGAGGAGGAGGAGGAAGGCAGAAATTTGGCTTTGAAAAGCTCCTGTATAAATGGAAACTCGCCTCGAAACTCCCCGAAAGAACCAGGCAGGGGCTGACTCAGAACTGCAGTTAGGATTTAAAGGAAAGGAAAAAAAAATGAAATAAAAAATAAATAAAGAGAAACCCACCACTAGCAGCAGCCAGAAAACTCTGTCTCCTTATGACTCAACACGTAGAAATACTTGGATTCAATCAACTCAGCTGGAGTTAAGGTAGGAGTGAGGATGCACAGCCAGGAATTTGTGTCTTACTCAGGGTGATTTTTAATTTTTTAAAAATAAAATTAGGTCTTACTAGTTGTGATTTTTAATTTAAAAAATAAAAAACAAAACAAAGCAGCTGATAAACTTCAGAGAGATGAATTCCCTGCAGAGACCCATCCTCCTCTTCCTCAGTGCAGGGCAGAGCTCAGGGTGCTCCTGCCTGGACTTTGTCCCCTCTGGAATTCCGGGGCTGTTCCCTGTGGGGCAGATCCTGGGGGTGCAGGGAGAGGAGCCCTGGGGGTGCAGGGCAAGCAGGGAGGGAATTCCAGGATTGGAGGGAATTCCAGGATGAGAGGGAATTGCAGGGTGACAGGGAATTGCAGGATGGGAGGGGATTCCAGGATGGGAGGGAATTCCAGGGTGAGAGGGGATTCCAGGATGGGAGGGGATTCCAGGGTGAGAGAGGATTCCAGGATTGGAGGGAATTCCGGGATTGGAGGGAATTGCAGGATGAGAGGGAATTCCAGGGTGAGAGGGAATTCCAGGATGAGAGGGAATTGCAGGGTGACAGGGGATTCCAGGATGAGAGGGGATTCCAGGATGAGAAGGAATTCCAGGATGACAGGGAAGCCACCACATCCTGGGCACCTTTCCTTTCCTACCCCCTCCATCCTGAGAAATGTCACCTCTCAGTCCTGAGCATTTTTCCAGCCCTAAACACATAAAAAACCCCTTCACCCTTTACAGATCACCTCAAGGCTTCCCTTTCCCACCCCAAAAAACGCTGACAGAGGTTTGGAGGTGAGGGAAGAATTCCCTGTGAGGTGATGAGGGATGGGATGGAATTCCCAGAGAAGATGTGGAATTAATTCCCAAGGCCACCTGGAACTGCTTTAACCCACCTGAGCCATGCTATAATTCCAAATTATGTTTGTGTGTTGTGTATTTTGGGAGGGAAAAACCCATTTTTAGGTGCACAGGGGTGTTAGTGATTCCTGTGTGGATGGGGAGCAAGTTTGATAAATCTGGGGAATTTTTTGGGGTGGGAAAGAGGTGGTCTGTAAAAGGTGAAGGATTTTTTGTGTTCAGATGGGGGATGCAGAGGGTCGGGGAAGGAAGGGTGGCCAGGATGTCGTGGTTTTCCTGGGCTGGGTGCTGTGGGTGCTGTGGGTTCCTTTGGCAGCTCACCAGAACAGTGGAAATGAGCCCCATGCCAGGAGCTCGCTCTTAAATAAGAAATACCAAACCTTCAGATTTCCTCTGGTATCCCCTCCCAGCTCTGTGCTGATTGTGAGGGGCAGCTCACCAGAGCATTGGAAATGAGCCCCATGCCAGGAGCTCGCTCTTAAATAAGAAATACCAAACCTTAAATAAGAAATACCAAACCTTAAATAAGAAATACCAATACCAAATACCAGGATTGCCTCTGGTATCCCCTCCCATCTTTGTGCTGATTGTGAGGGGCAGCTCACCAGAACATTGCAAATGAGCCCCATGCCAGGAGCTTGCTCTTTTTGGGGCACTCTTAAATAAGAAATATCAAACCTTTAGATTTCCTCTGGTATCCCCTCCCTGCTCTGTGCTGATTGTGAGGGGCAGCTCACCAGAACAGTGGAAATGAGCCCCATGCCAGGAGCTCGCTCTTAAATAAGAAATACCAAACCTTCAGATTTCCTCTGGTATCCCCTCCCAGCTCTGTGCTGATTGTGAATTTCACACTGAGTGTGAAATGTCCTTTCAGACCTCTCCAGGTTGGCTCCACTGTTATTTTTGTAGCTTTTTGTTGCCCCTTGTTTCTGTTCCCAAAGTTCAGCTCTGCTGAAAACCGAGCTGCGCCCCGAGCCCGCGAACAATTGGGACTTTGTGGAGGGCACTGACATTTATCAGTGAGCCCCAGGCTCAGCTGTCAGCCCTGCTTTAACTCCTCAGCTCCAAACCCCACTTAGGGTGCCAGTGACTCAGCTCTGCAGTTTCTGTGTTTTTCTGGGTGATTTCTCAAGTTGCTTTCAAGTGCTGCTCCACTCGTTAATGGGCTTTTGCTGCTGGGTTTGATATTTGGGGTGAGAATGTTTAGGCTGAGCTGTTGATCAGGCAGGGCCTGGTTTTCAAAGCCCAGCTTAGACAGCTCAGCCTTCTGATTTTTAGGAAAGACTTATTGATGTTGCAAACAAATTGCTGCAAGTAATTTTTGATTTCACTCGAATATAATTCCGTGGCTTAAACAGGATTGTAGCTCCAGTTTTAATTTCTTTTAGCAGAGCCTTTTGCTTTGACTTCAAACACTTTAAACAACTTTGACTTCAAACACTTTTAGCAACTTTCAACTTTTTGGGTATGGAATGCAAATACCATTATTAAGTGATGGGTGGGGAAGGTGTTTTTAGAGGAATAATCCCAATGTCAGAGCAGCATTTACAGGGAAGAACATGAAACATTTTAATGGAAGAGCTGTGGCAGTGCCCAGCTATTCCCAGTGTTCCCAGGGTGATTTTTCCAGGGTGATTTTCCCATCCAGGTGGATTTCCCAGGTGATTTCCTGTCCCCTCCATGGCAGGTGACAATTGTCACCATTTCCTGACGTGTCACTGAGGCTTCTTTGAGGCTTTCTCGTTCCTGCTGGGGCAGTATCCATGTTCACACTTATTGCTGTTGCAAACAAATTGCTGCAAGTAATTTTTGATTTCACCTGAATATAATTCCGTGGCTTAAACAGGATTGTAGCTCAAGTTTTAATTTTTTTTAGCAGAGCCTTTTGCTTTGACTTCAAACACTTTAAACAGCTTTGACTTCAAACACTTTTAGCAACTTTCAACTTTTTGGGTATGGAATGCAAATACCATTATTAAGTGATGGGTGGGGAAGGTGTTTTTAGAGGAATAATCCCAATGTCAGAGCAGCATTTACAGGGAAGAACATGAAACATTTTCCTGGCAGAATTGTGGCAGTGTCCAGCTATTCCCGGGGTGATTTTCCCATCCAGGTGATTTCCCAGGTGATTTCCTGTCCCCTCCATGGCAGGTGACAATTGTCACCATTTCCTGATGTGTCACTGAGGCTTCTTTGAGGCTTTCTCGTTCCTGCTGTGGCAGTATCCATATCCACACTTATTGCTGTTGCAAACAAATTGCTGCAAGTAATTTTTGATTTCACTTGAACCTGACTTAAACAGGATTGTAGCTCCAATTTTAATTTCTTTTAGCAGAGCCTTTTGCTTTTGACTTCAAACACTTTAAACAACTTTGACTTCAAACACTTTTAGCAACTTTTTGGGTATGGAATGCAAATACATTCAAACATGGTATTAAGTGATGGGTGGGGAAGGTGTTTTTAGAGGAATAATCCCAATGTCAGAGCAGCATTTACAGGGAAAAACATGAAACATTTTCATGGAAGAGCTGTGGCAGTGTCCAGCCATTCCCAGTGTTCCCAGGGTGATTTTTCCAGGGTGATTTTCCCATCCAGGTGATTTCCCAGGTGATTTCCTGTCCCCTCCATGGCAGGTGACAATTGTCACCATTTCCTGCCGTGTCACTGAGGCTTCTTTGAGGCTTTCTTGTTCCTGCTGGGGCAGTATCCATGTTCACACTTATTGCTGTTGCAAACAAATTGCTGCAACTAATTTTTGATTTCACCTGAGTATAATTCCATGGTTTAAACAGGATTGTAGCTCCAGTTTTAATTTTATGTTTTAGCAGAGGCTTTTGCTTTGACTTCAAACACTTTAAACAACTTTGACTTCAAACATTTTAGCAACTTTCAACTTTTTGGGTATGGAATGCAAATACCATTATTAAGTGATGGGTGGGGAAGGTGTTTTTAGAGGAATAATCCCAATGTCAGAGCAGCATTTACAGGGAAGAACATGAAGCATTTTCATGGAAGAGCTGTGGCAGTGTCCAGCCATTCCCGGGGTGATTTTCCCATCCAGGTGATTTCCCAGGTGATTTCCTGTCCCCTCCATGGCAGGTGACAATTGTCACCATTTCCTGCCGTGTCACTGAGGCTTCTTTGAGGCTTTCTCGTTGCTGCTGGGGCAGATCCATGTCCACACTTATTGCTGTGGCAAACAAATTGTTGCAAGTAATTTTTGATTTCACCTGAATATAATTCCATGGTTTAAACAGGTTTGTAGCTCAAGTTTTAATTTTATTTTTTTTTTAGCAGCAAAGCCTTTTGCTTTTGACTTCAAACACTTTAAACAACTTTGACTTCAAACACTTTTAGCAACTTTCAACTTTTTGGGTATGGAATGCAAATACCATTATTAAGTGATGGGTGGGGAAGGTGTTTTTAGAGGAATAATCCCAATGTCAGAGCAGCATTTACAGGGAAGAACATGAAGCATTTTCATGGAAGAATTGTGGCAGTGTCCAGCTATTCCCAGTGTTCCCAGGGTGATTTTTCCAGGGTGATTTTCCCATCCAGGTGATTTCCCAGGTGATTTCCTGTCCCTGCCAATTGTCACCATTTCCTGTCGTGTCACTGAGGCTTCTTTGAGGCTTTCTGGTTCCTGCTGTGGCAGTATCCATATCCACACTTATTGCTGTTGCAAACGAATTGCTGCAAGTAATTTTTGATTTCACTTGAACCTGACTTAAACAGGATTGTAGCTCAAGTTTTAATTTTATTTGTTTTAGCAGAGCCTTTTGCTTTTGACTTCAAACACTTTAAACAACTTTGACTTCAAACACTTTTAGCAACTTTTTGGGTACGGAATGCAAATACCATTCAAACATGGTATTAAGGGATGGGTGGGGAAGGTGTTTTTAGAGGAATAATCCCAATGTCAGAGCAGCATTAACAGGGAAGAACATGAAACATTTTAATGGAAGAATTGTGGCAGTGTCCAGCTATTCCCAGTGTTCCCAGGGTGATTTTTCCAGGGTGATTTTCCCACCCAGGTGATTTCCCAGGTGATTTCCCAGTCAGGAATTCAGCCCAGCTTTGGCAGCTTTGCCTCAGGGCTGTCCCCTCCATGGTAGGTGACAATTGTCACCATTTCCTGCCGTGTCACTGAGGCTGCTTTGAGGCTTTCTGTTCCTGCTGGGGCAGATCCGTATCTGCAGAGGAAACGAGTGAGTCAGCCCGGACTGGGAGGGACTGGGAGGGACTGGGAGGGACTGGGAGGGACTGCAGAGCCCGCGGGGGTGGGCAGGGTGGAACAGTGAAATTTTTGGACCTCACCCCTCTCCAGGCACGTGTCAGTCTGAGCAAGCTTCCTTCAGCCAGGAGTTCACCCAGAACCGTGTAATTCTATAATTCCACGGGTTTTTTTCTCCTTCAGAGGTTGTTTTAGAAATTTTTATTTTTTTTTGCTTTTTTGTGGTTTAGGTTTTAAAGCTCTTTTTGGAGGTCTCTGGTTGGTTTCATGTAGAAAGTGGTGCTGGTGAAATATTTTGGCAGAGAGGGGAATTTTCAGGAAGGGGAAGTAAAACCTGGCACGGGCAGAGTGGCAGGAAAAGCCAAAATCCCGGGGCAGGGTGGAAATCTGATGGGATCCGTTTGTGGTGCTGATTTCACTGGGGAAATTCCAGAGATTTCACAGAAAAGGAAAATCCAGCAGCTCAGGGATTCAACGTGGATCCTCCCTTAGGGGAATAGAATGATTTGGGATTTCTAGTTCTCCCTGAGGGGAACAGAATGATTTGGGATTGCCTGAGGCCCTTAGAGCAATCCCAAATCATTCTATTCCCCTAAGGGCCTCAGGCAATCCCAAATAATTCTGTTCCTCTAAGGAAGAACAATCCTAAATCGTTCTGTTCCTATAAGGGAGGATGGGCAATCCCAAATAATTTCATTCCTCCAAGGCAGGACAAGCAATCCCAAATAATTTCATTCCTCTAAGGCAGGACAAGCAATCCCAAATAATTTCATTCCTCTAAGGCAGGACAAGCAATCCCAAATAATTTCATTCCTCTAAGGCAGGATGAGCAATCCCAAATAATTTTGTTCCTTTAGAGGAGGATGGGCAATCCCAAATAATTTTTTCCCTCTAAATAAGCAATCCCAAATCATTCTATTCCCCTTTCTCCCTTAGAGGATCAAAATGATTTGGGATTGATTGCTTATTTAGAGGAAAAAAATTATTTGGGATTGCCCATCCTCCTCTAAAGGAACAAAATTATTTGGGATTGCCCATCCTCCTCTAAAGGAACAAAATTATTTGGGATTGCTTGTCCTGCCTTAGAGGAATGAAATTATTTGGGATTGCCCATTCTCCTCTAAAGGAACAAAATTATTTGGAATTGCTCGTCCTGCCTTAGAGGAATGAAATTATTTGGGATTGCCCATCCTCCCTTATAGGAACAGAACGATTTGGGATTGTTCTTCCTTAGAGGAACAGAATGATTTGGGATTGTTCTTCCTTATAGGAACAAAATTATTTGGGTTTTCTCATCCTCCCCTAGAGGAACAGAATGATTTGAGATTGCTCATTCTCACTTAGAGGAACAAAATTTTTTGGGATTGCTCCTTCTCCCTTAGAGAATCCAAATGATTTGGGATTTCTCATCCTCCCCTAGAGGAACGAAATGATTTGGGATTGCCTGAGGCCCTTAGAGAATCAAAATTATTTGGGATTGCCCATCCTCTCTTAGAGGATCAAAATGATTTGGGATTTCTCATTCTCCCTAAGAGGAACAGAATGATTTGGGGTTTCTCATTCTCCTCTAAAGGAACAAAATGATTTGGGATTGCCCATCCTCCCTTAGAGGATCCAAATGATTTGGGATTTCTTATCCTCCCTGAGAGGAACAGAATGATTTGGGATTTCTAGTTCTCCTTGAGGGGAACAGAATGATTTGGGATTGCCTGAGGCCCTTAGAGGAATGAAATTATTTGGGATTGCTCATCCTCTCTTAGAGGATCAAAATGATTTGGGATTGATTGCTCATTTAGAGGGAAAAAATTATTTGGGATTGCCCATCCTCCTCTAAAGGAACAAAATTATTTGGGGTTACTTGTCCTGCCTTAGAGGATCAAAATTATTTGGGATTGCTCATCCTGCCTTGGAGGAATGAAATTATTTGGGATTGCTTGTCCTGCCTTAGAGGAATGAAATTATTTGGGATTGCTTGTCCTGCCTTAGAGGAATGAAATTATTTGGGATTGCCCATCCTCCCTTATAGGAACAGAACGATTTAGGATTGTTCTTCCTTAGAGGAACAGAATGATTTGGGATTTCTCATCCTCCTTTAGAGGAACAAAATTATTTGGGTTTTCTCATCCTCCCCTAGAGGAACAGAATGATTTGAGATTGCTCATTCTCACTTAGAGGAACAAAATTTTTTGGGATTGCTCCTTCTCCCTTAGAGAATCCAAATGATTTGGGATTTCTCATCCTCCCTTAGAGGAACAGAATGATTTGGGATTGCCTGAGGCCCTTAGAGAATCAAAATTATTTGGGATTGCCCATCCTCTCTTAGAGGATCAAAATGATTTGGGATTTCTCATTCTCCCTAAGAGGAACAGAATGATTTGGGGTTTCTCATTCTCCTCTAAAGGAACAAAATGATTTGGGATTGCCCATCCTCCCTTAGAGGATCCAAATTATTTGGGATTTTTTATCCTCCCTGAGAGGAACAGAATGATTTGGGATTTCTAGTTCTCCTTGAGGGGAACAAAATGATTTGGGATTGCCTGAGGCCCTTAGAGGAATGAAATTATTTGGGATTGCTCATCCTCTCTTAGAGGATCAAAATGATTTGGGATTGATTGCTCATTTAGAGGGAAAAAATTATTTGGGATTGCCCATCCTCCTCTGAAGGAACAAAATGATTTGGGATTGCTTGTCCTGCCTTTTCTCACTTTCTGACCCGAAAATCTGAACTTTAATTGGCTGCAAAGCCACCACACACCTGGTTACAATTTATTCTCATCAGTTCTGGTGGGATTTTGAATTCAAATTTTCTTGCTGACACAGGGAGAAAGAATTTTTAAAATATTTACTTGGAAAAATCCAAAGTTGTAAACAAAATTTTAAATTTTCTTAGTTAAATTTTGATTTTTCTATTTAAACTCACTATCTGTCAGCAACCCAAACTTTTAAAATCAGCCTTGTGTGCTACTGGAAATAACTTTTTCCAGCCTTAAATACAATATTTTATTAAAACCACATTTTTTAATCACTCTTAAGTGATTAAATTAGGAGCTAATTAAATATTTCAGGAATATTCCTTTGGGAAGGGGAGCTGCTGTCACTCTGCTTTTCTGAGGAGCTGCTGACTCCTTCCACACATGGCAATGAAATATTCCACTTTTAATCACTGGGGAAATTGTTTGTACAACTTTTGAAATAATTGGGGTGAAATTCCCTCTTTTATTCAAAAATGACCCTGAATTGATAAAATCCCAGGGCAAAAATAGCTCTGGGTGCCTGTGAGAACTTTGATTTATTAGGTTTTTTTTTAATGATAATTTTAATTTGAATTTATTCACAATATTTATAATTAGACCTTCAGGACTTCGATTTATTTGGGGTTTTTAAAATAATTATTTTAATTTGAGTTTATTCACAATATTTATAATTACACCTATCAGGACTTGGATTTATTTAGGGTTTTTAAAATAATTATTTTGAGTTTATTCACAATATTTAAGATTAGGCCCATCAGGAATTTGATTTTTTTTTTGTTATTTTTTAATGATTATTTTAATTTGAATTTATTCACTATATTTATGATTAGGCCTATCCAGACATTGATTTATTTTATTATTTTAATGATAATTTTAAGCTGAGTTTCTCTGGGTGGGATCATTCTGGTCCCAGCACTCACCAACCCTTTTCCCTGTGTTTTCCCCCATTCCAGGTGTTTTAATGATAAATAATCATTTATGATTATCTTTATTACTATTGTATTATTATTATAACATTATTATTATATTATCATAATGATATTATCATAAATGATAAATAATATTTTATGATTATTTATCATTATTATATTATATTATTATTATATTCTATATTATTATATATAATATAGAATAATTATATAATAAATATATATAATAATATATATATAAATATATATAACTATGTATAATAATATAATATTATTATATTATTATTATATATATTTATTTTTATTATTTAGACCTATCACAATATTTATGGTTAGACCTATCAGGACTTCAATTTTTTAAAAATTCTTATTTTAAGTGTCTTCACAGTATTTATGATTAGGCCTATCAGGACTTTGATTTATTTGCTTTTTTTAATGATTATTTTAATCACAATATTTATGATTAGGCCTATCTGGACATTGATTTATTCAATTTTTTTTAATGATAATTTGAATTTAAGTTTCTCTGGGTGGGATCATTCTGTGCCCAGCACTCACCAACCCTTTTCCCTGTGTTTTTCCCCATTCCAGGTGTTTCCATTATTTATCATTATTTATCATTATTTATCATTATTTATCATTATTTATCATGATATTTACAATTAGACCTATCCAGACATTGATTTATTTAATTTTTTTTAACGATAATAATGATAATTTTTTTAATGATAATTTGAATTTAAGTTTCTCTAGGTGGGATCATTCTGGTCCCAGCACTCACCAACCCTTTTCCCGCTGTATTTTCACTTTTCCAGGTGTTTCCATTATTTATCATTATTTATCATTATTTATCATTATTTATCATTATTTATCATAATATTTACAATTAGACCTATCCAGACATTGATGTATTTAATTTTTTTGAACGATAATTTGAATTTAAGTTTCTCTGGGTGGGATCATTCTGTGCCCAGCACTCACCACCCCTTTTCTCTGTGTTTTTCCCCCATTCCAGGTGTTTTAATGATAAATAATCATTTATGATTATTTATCTTTATTACTATTGTATTATTATTATAAAATTATTATTATATTATCATAATGATATTATCATAAATGGTAAATAATCATTTATTATTATTTATCATTATTATATTATTATATTATTATATTATTATATTCTATATTATTATATATTATTATAATATGTTGTATTATATTATTATTATATATATTTATTTTTATTATTTAGACCTATCACAATATTTACGGTTAAGCCTATCAGGACTTCAATTTCTAAAAAATTATTATTTTGAGTGTCTTCTTACTATTTATGATTAGGCCTATCAGGACTTTGATTTATTTGGTTTTTTTTTTTTTCAATAATTATTTTAATCACAATATTTGCCATTTGTCCTATCCGGACATTGATGTATTTAATTTTTTTAATAATAATTTTAAGCTGAGTTTCTCTAGGTGGGATCATTCTGTGCCCAGCACTCACCAACCCCTTTTCCCTGTGTTTTTCCCCATTCCAGGTGTTTCCATTATTTATCATTATTTATCATTATTTATCATAATATTTACAATTAGACCTACCCGGACATTGATTTATTTAATTTTTTTAACGATAATAATGATAATTTTTTTAATGATAATTTGAATTTAAGTTTCTCTGGGTGGGATCATTCTGTACCCAGCACTCACCAACCCTTTTCCCTGTGTTTTCCCCCGTTCCAGGTGTTTCCATTATTTATCATTATTTATCATTATATTTACAATTAGACCTATCCAGACATTGATGTATTTAATTTTTTTTAATAATAATTTGAATTTAAGTTTCTCTAGGTGGGATCATTCTTGGCCCAGCACTCACCAACCCTTTTCGCTGTGTTTTTCCCCATTCCAGATATTTCCATTATTTATCATTATTTATCATTATTTATCATGATATTTACAATTAGACCTATCCAGACATCGATATATTTAATTTTTTTTAACGATAATTTGAATTTAAATGTTTTTCCCCTGTGTTTTCCCCATTCCAGGTGTTCTGTTGGAGCATCCTTGGCACATTTATGGCGATTCTGAGCGTCAGGGCAGACTTCTGCCAGGCCCAGCACAGCACCCTGGCTGCCAAGTGAGCTCCCAGGGGGCTCCCCACAATTGTACTGCCACAATTCCCATTTTTATTTTGAAATTCTTTTCCCTTCCAAGACTCCGGGAGCCTGCTCAGATTTATGGGATTTCTCCTGGCCCTTGGCAGCAGATTCCTGGCCCAGGAAAAAGCCAAGAGGAGCCAAAATCCTGCCCTGACCTCACCAGTGCCTCCATGTAGGCCAGGCTGCCCTGCCTGTGCTGTGCTCTGGGAATTTGGGGAGTCTCCAGGACACCACCCCACCACCAACTGAGGATCTGGAAGCAAATCTGCTTTTTCTAGGAGCAAAAATTAATCAACAAACCCATCAAAGCAAGCTCTGCTCAATCCCAGGCCTTCTTAGTGCTCTTTTTGATGTTTTCTGCTGGGAAACGTTACCAAGGTCATTGATTTTTTTTTTTGTTTTGTTTTATTTTTTTTCCCCATTTTATTTTGATTTTTTTATTATTATTATTTTTTTGGGTTTTTAAATTTTTTTTTGGCCCCTCACACAAATTTTTTTTTGCCATTATGAACCGTCCAGCCCCCGTGGAAATTACTTATGAAAATCTGCGTTTTCTGATCACTCACAACCCAACCAATGCAACCCTCAGCAAGTTCATCGAGGTAAGGAGTCCAAAAAATCCCCAAATCCCTCCAAATTCCTGGCCAGGAATTTGCTGACCAGCCCTTCCTCACCTCTGCAAGGAAATTTAAGGGATTTTTATCAATTCCTACATTTCTTGTCTTGGATTTTCAGTTTTTAGTTTCAGTTTTGGGATACAAAGACTCGCCCCTTCCATCAAGGATTTACTCATTGAACATAAATAATGGATCCCAAAAAATTTCTAAATTCCCAAATTCCTGGCCAGGAATTTGCTGACCAGCCCTTCCTCACCTCTGCAAGGAAATTTAAGGGATTTTTCTCAATTCCTGTATTTTTTGGCTTGGATGAGCTTCAGTTTTGAGATACAAACCTTGCCATGAAGGATTTACTCCTTGGGCATGAATAATGGATCCAAAAAAATTCCTAAATTCCCAAATTCCTGGCCAGGAATTTGCTGACCAGCCCTTCCTCACCCCTGCAAGGAAATTTAAGGGTTTTTTCTCAATTCCTGCATTTTTTGGCTTGGATGAGCTTCAATTTTAGGATAGAAAGACTCGCCCCTTCCATCAAGGATTTGTTCCTTGGACATGAATAATGGATCCCAAAAAATTCCCAAATCCCTCAAAATTCCTGGCCAGGAATTTGCTGACCAGTCCTTCCTCACCTCTGGAAAGAAATTTAAGAGTTTTTTCTCAATTCCTGCATTTTTTGGCTTGGATGAGTTTCAATTTTAGGATAGAAAGACTCGCCCCTTCCATCAAGGATTTGCTCCTTGGCCATGAATAATGGATTTAAAAAATTTCCTAAAATCTCAAATTCCTGGCCAGGAATTTGCTGACCAGCCCTTCCTCACCTCTGCAAGGAAATTTAAGGATTTCTTCTCAATTCCTGCATTTTTTGGCCTGGATGAACTTCAGTTTTGGGATACAAACATTGCCCCCACCTTGGCACCAAGGATTTGCTCCTTGGACAAAAATGAGTCAAAAAACTCCCAAATCCCTCCAAATTCCTGGCCAAAAATCTGCTGACCAGTCCTTCCTCACCTCTGCAAGGAAATTTAAGGGCTTTTTCTCAATTCCTGCATTTCTTGTCTTGGATTTTCAGTTTTTAGTTTCAGTTTTGGGATAGAAAGACTCGCCCCTTCCATCAAGGATTTACTCCTTGGACATGAATAATGGATCCCAAAAAATTCCTAAATTCCCAAATTCCTGGCCAGGAGTTTGCTGACCAGCCCTTCCTCACCTCTGCAAGGAAATTTAAGGGATTTTTATCAATTCCTGCATTTCTTGGCCTGGATGAGTTTCAGTTTTAGGATAGAAAGACTCGCCCCTTCCATCAAGGATTTGCTCCTTGGACATGAATAATGGATTCAAAAAATTTCCTAAATTCCCAAATTCCTGGCCAGGAATTTGCTGACCAGTCCTTCCTCACCTCTGCAAGGAAATTTAAGGGATTTTTATCAATTCCTGCATTTTTTGGCTTGGATGAGCTTCAATTTTAGGATAGAAAGACTCCCCCTTCCATCAAGGATTTGCTCCTTGGACAAGAATGAGTCAAAAAATTCCCAAATCCCTCAAAATTCCTGGCCAGGAATTTGCTGACCAGCCCTTCCTCACCTCTGCAAGGAAATTTAAGGGTTTTTTATCAATTCCTGCATTTTTTGGCTTGGATGAGTTTCAGTTTTGCGATACAAAGACTCGCCCCTTCCAGCAAGGATTTGTTCCTTGGACATGAATAATGGATCCCAAAAAATTCCTAAATTCCCAAATTCCTGGCCAGGAATTTGCTGACTAGTTCTTCCTCACCTCTGCAAGGAAATTTAAGGGTTTTTTCTCAATTCCTGCATTTTTTGGCCTGGATGAACTTCAGTTTTGGGATACAAACATTGCCCCCACCTTGCCACCAAGGATTTGCTCCTTGGACAAAAATGAGTCAAAAAATTCCCAAATCCCTCAAAATTCCTGGTCAGGAATTTGCTGACCAGCCCTTCCTCACCTCTGCAAGGAAATTTAGGAATTTTGTTGTCTTTATTACATTTTTAAATTTTTTTTAAATCTAAAATCTCATAATCTAGGATTCTAACACCCCAATTACTGAGAATTTTTATTTAGAATTTTCTCCCTTTTCCCAGCACTCTCTTCAATGGATATTCCTGCTAATTCTGAGGTGCAATTCAGCCCCTAACAACAGAGGAAATTCTGATTTTTTGAGCCTTCAGAGTGAGCTGGAGCAGCTTTTTTTTGATCCTCTGGTTCTTTAAAGAGGAGAAGAAGCTGCATGGAGCATTTAAACAGCTATTTTAGTGCTCTTATAATTGCAATTTTACTCTCATAATTCCAATTTTTTCCCCCTCAGAAACATTTCTCATTTTTCCTGTCCCTTTTGAATTTCCTCACAAATTTTATCCCTTACTCCTTCCACATGCACTCACTTTGCAGCCCTGAAAATGTGGAAAATGTTGATTTTTCTATCTGATAAAAAGAGATTTCTCATTATTCAGTGCTCAGTGTTTTATTTTCTCTTCAAGGAACTGAAGAAATATGGGGTGAAATTTTTTTCCCCCTCAGAAACATTTCTCATTTTTCCTGTCCCTTTTAAATTTCCTCATCCTTCCACATCCACTCACTTTGCAGCCCTAAAAATGTGGAAAATGTTGATTTTTCTATCTGATAAAAAGAGATTTCTCATTATTTAGTGCTCAGTGTTTTATTTTCTCTTCAAGGAGCTGAAGAAATATGGGGTGAAATTTTTTCCCCTCAGAAACATTTCTCATTTTTTCTGTCCCTTTTTAAATTTCCTCACAAATTTTATCCCTTGCTCCTTCCACATGCACTCACTTTCCAGCCCTAAAAATATGGAAAATGTTGATTTTTCTATCTGATAAAAAGAGATTTTTCATTATTCAGTGCTCAGTGTTTTATTTTCTCTTCAAGGAGCTGAAGAAATATGGGGTGAAATTTTTTCCCCCTCAGAAACATTTCTCATTTTTTCCTG
The DNA here is from genome assembly GCA_009764595.1 of Geothlypis trichas. Lineage (NCBI taxonomy): Eukaryota > Metazoa > Chordata > Aves > Passeriformes > Parulidae > Geothlypis > Geothlypis trichas. The sequence goes on along the minus strand of CM019924.1, from coordinate 5,403,038 downwards.
TCCCTTTTAAATTTCCTCACAAATTTTATCCCTTGCTCCTTCCACCTGCACTCACTTTCCAGCCCTAAAAATGTGGAAAATGTTGATTTTTGTAGCTGATAAAAAGAGATTTCTCATTATTCAGTGCTCAGATGTTTATTTTCTCTTCAAGGAGCTGAAGAAATACGGGGTGACAACTTTGGTGCGAGTTTGTGATGCCACTTATGACCAAGCTCCAATCGAGAAAGAAGGAATCCAAGTTCTAGTGAGTTGCCTTTAAATCTGGCTAAAAATGTGAATTTTCATCTCTAGAACTTGTGGGGATCTCTTCAGTGCTTGGGCATGGTCCAGCATGGCCAAAAAAAAATTTAGCACCAGGTAAAGGTGGGTTTAAAAAAATGGATTTTTGTGTGGTTTTGGATTTTTGAGATATTTTGTGTGGTTTTTTAGGGATTATTTTGGTGATATTTGGTGGTTGAAGCTTGGTTTGCTCCTTGTCTCTGGCCCCACAGCATTTTTTAGTTTTGCTGTTGGTTTTCTCAGCATTGTGGATAAAATTCCCTCTCCTTGCTCGTACAGAAAGTGCCCGTGGGTGACAAATTGCCACAAATTTCTGTGGCAGGGGAGAACCTTGGAATCCTGGAATGTTTTGGGTTGGAATTCTTAAATCTCATCCACACCATGGCCAGGGACACTGCCAATTAATTAAAAACCACTCCAGATTAATCCAACCTGGCCTTGAATTCTCTTGGTGCAGGCACAAATTCTGTGGGAAACCCATCCCGAAAATCCCTGAAACAGCCACAAATTCTCAGGGAAACCCATCCCAAAAACCCCTCCTCACCCTCAGAGGGAAGAATTCCTCCCCAAATCCCCTCCTGAGCCGGAATTGCCACAAATTTCTGTGGCAGGAGGGAACCATGGAATCCTGGAATGTTTTGGGTTGGAATCCCCCCTGTGGGTGACAAATTGCCACAAATCTCTGTGGCAGGAGAGAACCATGGAATCCTGGAATATTTTGGGTTGGAATTGCTTAAAGTTCATCCACACCATGGTCAGGGAGACACCCCCATTATCCAGATTAATCCAACCTGGCCTTGGTGCAGCCACAAACTCTGTGGGAAATCCATCCCAAAAACCCCTGGAACAGCCACAAATTCTCTGAGAAATCCATCCCAAAAACCCCTCCTCATCCTAAAGGGAAGAATTCCTCCCAAATCCCCTCCTGAGCCCTGAGTTACCACAGATTTCTGTGGTAGGAGAGAACCATGGAATCCTGGAATGTTTTGGGTTGGATCCTTAAAGTTCAGCCAATTTGTGACAAATTGCCACAAATTTCTGTGGCAGAAGGGAACCATGGAATCCTGGAATATTTTGGGTTGGAATTGCTTAAAGTTCATCCACACCATTGTCAGGGAGACATCTCCATTATCCAGATAAATCCAACCGGGCCTTGGTGCAGCCACAAATTCTGTGGGAAATCCATCCCAAAACCCCTCCTCACCCTCAGAGGGAAGAATTCCTCCCCAAATCCCCTCCTGAGCTCAGAATTGCCACAAATTTCTGTGGTAGGAGGGAATCTTGTAATCTTTTGGGCTGGAATCCTTAAATCTCATCCACACCATACACTCTCAATATCCAGATTAATCCAACCTGGCCTTGAATTCTCTTGGAACAGCCACAAATTCTGTGGGAAACCCATCCCAAAAACCCCTGAAACAGCCAGAAATTCTCAGGGAAACCCATCCCAAAAACCCCTCCTCACCCTCAGAGGGAAGAATTCCTCCCCAAATCCCCTCCTGAGCTGGGAATTGCCACAGAATTCTGTGGTAGGAGGGAACCATGGAATCCTGGAATGTTTTGGGTTGGAATCCCTGAAAGTTCAGCCTGTGGGTGACAAATTGCCACAGATCTCTGTGGCAGGAGAGAACCATGGAATCCTGGAATATTTTGGGTTGAAAACCCTTAAAATTCATCCACACCATGGTCAGGGAGACACCCCCATTATCCAGATTAATCCAACCGGGCCTTGGTGCAGCCTCTGTGGGAAACCCATCCCAAAACCCCCTCCTCACCCTCAGAGGGAAGAATTCCTCCCAAAATCCCCTCCTGAGCCCGGAATTGCCTCAAATTTCTGTGGTAGGATGGAATTATGGAATCCTGGAATTTTTAAAGTTCATCCACACCATGGTCAGGGAGACACCCCCATTATCCAGATTAATCCAACCGGGCCTTGGTGCAGCCACAAACTCTGTGGGAAATCCATCCCAAAAACCCCTGAAACAGCCAGAAATTCTCTGAGAAATCCATCCCAAAAACCCCTCCTCACCCTCAGAGGGAAGAATTCCTCCCCAAATCCCCTCCTGCCCCCCGAGGGGGGCCCAGCAGGTGGAATTGCTGCCCTGCTCACTCCCATGGCCATTGTGCAATGGTGTCTGCCTGACCCAGGCAGGTTTTTATAAGAGGTGTGTGCTCACCCCGAGCTTCCAGGCACTGTTTTTCCAGGCAATACTTGGGAATTATTAGAGTAACTGATAAAATCAGTTTATTTTGTTGGAGTGAGTAATAACAGGCCCGGTGTTGTGAGGGCAGAAATTGCAGCTCGGCCTTCCTGCAGCTTTTCGTGGCCCAGCTACAGGAAAACTCCTGCAGTTTTTCATGAGGGAAAAATAAAATTATTGTGGCATATCAATGAGAATTCCACATCCAGGTCAGTCAGGTTTCTTGGCTTCTACAGGAAAAATGTGGTTTTCCATGAGGAGAAAAAATTTTTATCCTGGTATATCAAATTCCATGTGCAGGTCAGTCAGGGTGTTTGGGGCTTCCACAGGAAAACTCCTGCAGTTTTCCATGAGGGGAAAATAAAATTATTATGGCTTATAAATGAAAATTTTGCATCCAGGTCAGTCAGGTTTTGTGGCTTCCACAGGAAAAATGCAGTTTTCTATGAGGAAAAGAAAATTTTATCCTGGAATATCAAATTCCGCATCCAGGTCAGTCAGGTTTTGGGGCTTCCACAGGAAAACTCCTGCAGTTTTCCATGAGGAGAAAATTATTTTTTTTCCATGGAGAAAAAGATTTTTATCCTGGTATATCAAATTCCACATTTAGGTCAGTCAGGTTTCTTGGCTTCTACAGGAAAAATGCAGTTTTCCATGAGGAAAAGAAAATTTTATTGTGGCATATCAGTGAAAATTCCACGTGCAGGTCAGTCAGGGTTTGTGGCAAAACTCCTGCAGTTTTCCATGAGGAGAAAATAATTTTATTGAAAATTCCAGGTCCAGGTCAACCAGGTTTTGTGGCTTCCACAGGAAAACTCTTGCAGTTTTCCATGAGGAGAAAATAATTTTATTATGGCATATCAGTGCAAATTCCACGTGCAGGTCAGTCAGGTTTCCTGGCTCCCAGCCCTGCAGAGTTTTTATTGGAAAAGTCCCTCCTTGCAGGGCTGCCCTCTGGAATTGTGATTTTCCTCCTTCCAGAGGACACTGGGACACTCCTCAGAGGCTGGGAGGATTAAATTAAATTAAATTAAATTAAATTTGTGCTGTGCAATCCCTCTGAGCCCTGAGTTAAGCTGGGACTTGGGAGAGAATTCCTGTTCCAGAGGGGAAATTCCTTCCAGGACAGCCATGGGATGGAATTCCCACCTTCTCCAGGCCCTGGAGTTTGTGTTTTTAAAATAATTCAGTTTTTTTCCTTCTCAGGATGATTTAAAACCTCAATTTTGAACCAAAAGCTGCTCTTTGAGGAAGTTTTGCTGAAAAATACCCAAAAAGCAAAACTGGAAATGGGGTTTGCTGCAGCTCTGCCCTGGCGTGGAGAGCAAAATCTCTTATTATTTGGAGATATTTCAGCCTAAAAAGCCTCAGGACACTGCTCCAGCAGGGAGATAAATCCAGCTCCTTTTCCCCATGAATTCCTGCTTTTTATTTTCCAGCCAGAATCCTCTTGCTGCTCCGAAATGGGATTGAGTAACCCCCAGCTGAGAAAATAACACCTCGCTATTTCAAGCTAATATTTGCCCGTGAAAAATAACATTTAACATGAAAAACACAGCCTGGGGCAAGATTAATGCCTTTTTAACACCATTTAATGGTTATTTCAGCACTGCTGAGGTCAAAAATGTGGTGAAACCCCTGAAAATGGAAATATTTTGGTAAATCTGGGAGAGTGGGTCATGGGTAAAATGTGGTGGCTGCAGAGTTTTTCTTTTTTCCAGATGGTAGAAAATAAGGAATAAAGAAAATATTCCTGAGGCAATTCCCTGCAGGGATGGATTGAATTCCTTGGGCTGCTCATAAAAATGTGGTTTTTTCAAATTGAAAGCACCCAGGGGATTGGGAACTCGCTGAATCCCTGGAGCAGCTCCTCTGGAATTGGGAATTTTTGGGAGCAGCTTCCCCCCCTCAGAATGGGATTTTCTGGAGCACAAATGGGATTTTCAGAGTTCTCCCCTCTCCTGTGTTTGTCTGAAAACACCCATTGATTTTCACATCTTTCTTTAATAATAAAATACCATTTCAAGGGCAGGGATTTCTCTCCCAAAAATACAAAAATCCTTCATTGCAGAGGAGCTCCCGTGAGGGCCGCAGCGCCAAGTGCAATTAAATGTCTGTTAAACATTCAATATTGCATTTTATCCACCTGCAAACACCAGAAAAACCCCCAAAATTATCTTTATTATCTTTTATTTTGGTTAAATGTGAGTTTAAAGGGTTTTCTCCCCTCAGGATTGGCCGTTTGATGATGGAGCACCGCCCCCAAGCCAGATCGTGGAGGATTGGCTGAACCTGCTGAAAATCAAATTCCGGGAGGAGCCCGGCTGCTGCGTGGCCGTGCACTGTGTGGCTGGGCTGGGGAGGTCAGTGCCTTCAAATTGGGATAAATCAGCATAAATTAATGAAAATAATAATTAATTATTCTATATTTCATTATTATCTATAATTAGTATTTATTATTATTTATTATAATAATATATATTATTTATTTATTATTTATTATTATTTTTGTTTTATTATTTATTTTATTGTTATTATTTTATTATATTATTCTATAATATTATATATAATATTATAGAATATATTATATAATATAATAATATATAATATATATAATAATATATAATATAATAATATACAATAATATAATAACATATAATAATATAAGAACATATAATAATATATATAATATATATTATATATATTATATATTATATATAATATATATTATACATTTTATAATATTATTTATATAATATTATTATATTTATTATTATAATTATTATTTATTATTATTATTGTTATATTATTTTTATTGTTATTTATTTATTTAATGTTTATTATTATTTATAGTTATTATTTTATCCTATTAACTAATATTTTAAATAATAAATTATCGTAATTATTGACAATTCTATATGAATAAAGCAATGATATTAATTTAATAATTAATATTTAAGCAGCTAATTATTTAGGTATTTAATAAATTTCGCTATTTAATACATTATTAATTATTAATAATACATATATAAATTATTAATGTATTAATAATTCAATTAATGAATAGTTTAAATATTTATTAATTTATTCATTTATAAATTTATTTAAAATAAATTAAATAAATTTTAAACAAAATTTATTTTAAATAAATTTATCAATTGAAATAATTAAATAAATTGTTCCCTATTGAATTTATTATTAATAAATTTAAATACGAAATTAATATAATTACTAACCGTTTTCTATTAATGAATCAATATAAGTAATATAATAATGGTGAATCAAGTAATTATTTAATTATACTAAATAATAAAGTTAAATACGAAATAATATATTATTGGCAATTTTATATTAATAAATCTATGTAGTTAATATAATAATTAATAGTAATCAGCTAATTAATTATATTAAATTTAAATTAAATTCATTGGTTAAAATAATTAAATATATAATTATATAATTATTTGTTTATACTAAATAATAATTTTGTATTTTGTTAAAATCCCTTTTTTTTTCCCCTTAACTGACTTCTGAAATAAAGATCCCAAAGCAGGAAATTCTTCTTCTCCCTGCTCCTTGCCAGAATCAGTTAAAAAAGAAAAATCCACAAATATCTGTAAATCCAGAACTCAGTGTCTGCACAGCTCACTCCCCACTCAGACGCATTCAGGAGATGTCAAAAACCAGAAAATGAGGTTAAAATGAGATAAAACCCAGAATTATTCTCATCCCCAAGCACTAAAGAGCTGCTATTGATTTTTATTTCCTTTACAAGCAGAATCCTTTCCAAAAAATCTCATTTTCCATCAGACCAAACACCTTTGTGTGGGAAATACTGAGAGAAAAACCCTTGAGCTGCTTGTTTGGGGAGAGGAATTGGATGAAATGGGAAGATTCCATTTCTTATTTCTCTTTTTTATTTTATTATTTCTCTCTTAAAAATTGATTTTTTCCTGCAGGGCTCCCGTTCTGGTCGCACTGGCTCTCATTGAATGTGGAATGAAGTATGAGGATGCAGTTCAGTTTATAAGGCAGTAAGTGAAAATTCTCTTTTTTTGGATTTTTTTCCTTCCCAGGAATCTTTTATTCTGTGGTTTTTGAACCTTTAAGGAAGAGATTTGGGGTTTTTTTATGAGTTTTATTCTAAAATAAATAATATCTCATTAAAATTTGGGTTTCAATGGGAAGGAAAAGCTCAAATATCTTGAATTTTGTGAGG
>CM019924.1:5258662-5396139 GCA_009764595.1 Geothlypis trichas | reverse complement strand
TATATATCTATTATATATATATACGATATATTATATATTCTAATTATATATTATATATATATTATATATTATATATTATATATTATATGGGTGTGGTTACATGTACATATATACACATAAAAATATATACAGGGTGGTTTTGCATATATATAAATATACAGGTATATTTCACACACAGATATATATATATATATATATATATATATATATATATATATATATATATATACACAGACATTTTGATACATATATCTATATATAGATACATTGATATCTATATCTATATTTAGATACATTGAGATATATATTTTTATATATATATATGGGGTGGTGTTCACGTCTGAACACAAACAGCCACCTGTGTGTGTATATATATATATATATACATATCTATATCTCTATCTATACACAATAGAGATATTTTTACATATTTTAAAATATATAAATATACATGCGCCCACCCCTGCAGTTACACGCAGCCACCACCAGGTGGCACCGCCCTCCACCCCGTGATTGTCCCCTGCGGGGGCACCCGGGGGTGACCGAGGGAGGGGACACGGACAGGGACAGCGACCGCCAGCAACGCAGGCCTTTGGAAAAGGGGACAACAGCCCCAGCGCCACCCCAGGGAAGGCGCGGGGTGGCTGCGGGGACACGGGGGCTGTGGGGACACGCGTGGATGTGGTGGCACATCTCACTGTGGTGGCACTTGGGGTGGCACATTTGGCCGCGGTGGTCAGCCGGCTGCACGGCAGCTGTGGTGGCAAAACCTGGCTGTGGTGACACAGCTGGGTGCGGTGGCACAGCTGGCCGTGGTGACATACGTGGTCGCGGTGACATTGGTGGCCCGAGTGGCTGCGCGTGCCCGCGGCATGGCCAGCGCTGGCCGCGGTGACCGGAGCGGCGGGGCCGGAAGGTGGACAATGAGCGGGACCTTATCTCACCCCCCCAGCCCTTCCCGAGGCCACGCTGGGCCCCCCAGACCGGGGTGATAGGGGCCACGTGTCCCCCTCGGAGCACTGAGCGCACCCTCTGGGCTCTGAGGCTTCCATAACTTTATTTACAAACAATAAAAAGCAAAATAAATACCAAAAAATTGTCTTAAAAGTACAGCCCTTGGGTTGGGGGGGAGAGGGGGGCTGTGCTGGCTGCGTGGACCCCACTTGTGGCCCCCCCAGGACACGGGGACACCACGGGGCTGAGCCCTCCCTTGAACCTGCTGTCCCCCAGGGGGGTGGCAGGGCCATAGCACCATAGGGACGGGCTGGGGGGGACGGTGGGGACCCCATCCTGGCGACACCCAGCCCTGGGGGCTCAGGGGACCCCCTTGCTGGGTTATTTCACCCCCAAACTCCAGCGCTGCCCGGCTGGGGGGAGCTGCTGGGGCCAGGACGGGAAGGGCAGGAATTTCCATTGGGAAAAGGAGGAGAAATCCCACAGCCGGGATTGGGGGGGGTTCAGCTGCCTTTGAAGAGCCCCCCGGCCGCCACCACAGCCCAGCCGAGCCCCGGGGCAGGGGGGATTAGCGGGTAAATCCCATGGGAGACGGGAGCAGCCCCTGGAGCAGCCCCCTCGCACGCCCCACTGCCCCCAGCCGCTGTGTCAGCACGGCGGGGACACGCAGCCCCCTCCAGGGGACACGGGGACAGCGCCAGCCCCTCCAGGGGACAGCGGACAGCCCCTTCCATGGGACACGGGGACAGCGCCAGCCCCCTCCAGGGGACAGCGCCAGCCCCCTCCACGGGACACGGGGACAGCGCCAGCCTCTCCAGAGGACACGGGGGACACGGAGCGACACAGGTGACAGCGCCAGTCTCCTCCGGGGGACATAGGGGACAGCGCCAGCCTCCTCCGGGGGACATAGGGGACAGCGCCAGCCCCCTCCAGAGGACACGGGGGACACGCAGCCCCCTCCAGGGGACACGGGGACAGCGCTAGCACCCTCCAGGGGACATGGGGGACAGCGGCAGCTCCCTCCCGGGGATAGAGGGGACAGCGCCATCCCCCCTCCAGAGGACACGGGGGACACGCAGATCCTTCCAGGGGACACAGGGGACAGCACCAGCCTCCTCCAGGGGATAGAGGGGACAGCGCCAGCCCCCTCCAGAGGACACGGGGGACACGCAGCCCCTTCAAAGGACACGGGGGACACGCAGATCCTTCCAGGGGACACAGGGGACAGTGCCAGCCCCCTCCAGGGGACACGGGGGACAGCGCCGCGCTGTGAGCTGGGCGGGGCCGCGCCGGGGACATCGGGGACATGGCGGGGCTCACTTGTGGGGCATGTCCTCCATGCTGACGCGGCCCCAGACCCCCACCACGAAAGTCTCCACCTCGCACTCGTTGACGCCGCGGGCGATGCGAAAGTGGCCGCCCTCGCCCCACGCCGTGCCCCACGAGTTGGCCGCCGTCTGCAGAGGGGACAGGGGGACACGCTCAGCGAGGTGACCCCCCCAAAAAAGCCAAGCCGGGTGCAGGGAATGGCAGCACCCCCACGGTTGAGCCCTCCACCCCAAAACTCACCCAGTATTTTTGGGTTTGGCCATCAGGCAGCTGCTCCTCTCCCCACCTGCAGAGGGACGGGACAGTGAGGGGGCGTCCCCAAGCTCCTCCAGACTGTGACCCCCCAAGTACCCCCAGATTGTGGGATGATCGCCAAGCACCCCCAGACTTTGGGGTCCTCCCAGACTCCCCCAGACTGTGGTGTCCCCAAGCCCCTCCAGACTTTGGGGTCCCCCCAAGCATCCTCAGACTATGGAGTCCTCAAACTCCCCCAGATTTTGGGATCTCCCAAGCACCCCCAGACCACGGGGTCCCCAAGCACCCCCAGACTGTGGGATCCCCAAGCTCCCCCAGACTGTGATCCCCCAAGTACCCCCAGATTGTGGGGAGGATCCCCAAGCACCCCCAGACTTTGGGGTCCCCCCAGGTTCCCCCAGACTGTGGTGTCCCCAAGCACCCCCAAACCGTAGGGTCTCCAAGCTCCCCCAGACTTTGGGATCCCCCCAAGCTCCCCCAGACCGTGGGGTCCCCAAGCATCCCCAGACTTTGGGGTTCCCAAGTTCCCCCAGACTTTGGGATCCCCCCAAGCACCCCCAGACTGTGGTGTCCTCAAACTCATCCAGACTGTGGAGACCCCCAAAACCTCCAGACTTTGGGATCCCTCCAAGTACCCCAGACTTTGGGGTCCCCCCGAGCTCCCCCAGATTTTGGGGTCCCCCCACCCAGTCCGGTGGTGGGATTGGGGCACGGGGGGGGCCTGACCCTGCTCATTTCCTGCCCCGGGCACCTCCCCAGGGCCAGGCCGAGGTTGGGACATCCGCTCCAGGAATAGGGGCAGCAATATTTAGCCACAGGAGGAGGAAGGAAACACGGACACAGGGCAGATCCATCCCCACAACAGGGTCTGCACCTCCATATTCCCCCTTTTCCAGGGTGCTGAGCATCACACTCGTGTCCCTTGTGCCACCAATCCCCTCCCTGTCACCTTACCCAGCTCGGGGACACCCAAAGGGAACATTTTTGTCACCGTGAATGGGATAGGGGATGGGATAGGATGGGATAGGAAAGTTGTGGGGTGGGGAGGAAGTGGGATGGGACAGGATGGAATGGGGCAGGATGATATGGGACAAGATGAAATGGGAATGGGACAGAATCAGATGGGATGGGGTGGGATAGGGACAGGATGGGATGGGGCAAGATGAAATGGGAATGGGAGAGAATTGGATGGGGTGGAACAGGATGGAATGGGGATGGGATGGGATGGGATGGGATGGGATGGGATGGGATGGGATGGGATGGGAATGGGGATCGGTTGGGATGGGATGGGATGGGTTGGGATGGGATGGGTTGGGATGGGTTGGGATAGGAATGGGGATGGGGATGGGGATAGGATGGGATTGCTCACCCCCCTGTGAGCCCCCCCAGGCCACCCCCAGACGTACCCAGTGATTTTCACCGAGTGGGTCCCGTGCCTCTGGTGCTTGGGCCCCTTCCCCTCGGCCACGGGCGTGTGCCGATAGATCCCGCTCTTGTACATGAAGAAATCCTCGTGCACCTCCAGGATGGCTGTGGGGACGGCCAGAGGGTTTGGGGACACCGCCACTGTCCCGAGGGAAGGGGATCTGTGTCCCCATGGGTGGGGGATGCGGGCACAGAGGGATGTGGGGGCATCGAATTGCAAACAGGAGGGGAGGCAGCAGCCGGAGCCTCCCCGGGGCGATGCAACAACACTCCCAGGAGGTTTCAAAAAGCACAAATAAAGTTAAACAAACGCAGCTGCCAAGGCGGTGATTAAATCTCAGGAGTTAATGAGCAACCCAGTGCCCGCCGGGGTGGGCAGCGTGACGGGCACTGGGGCAGCACCGCCCGGGCACGCAGGGGGAGCGGCTCAGGGGGGTTCTGGCTGCCACCACAGCTCCCCCAGCATGGACAGAGAGGTTTTCCCTCCCTACTTTGTTCCCCCAACCTTTTGGGGCGCACAGAGGGGTGTCCCTGCCTCCCCCATACCTTGCACGGGGCCATTCTCCAGCAGCTCCTTCATGATCTCCTTCTCCTGCAAGCACAGAACAGGGTGGCACCGGGTGGCACCGGGTGGCAGCGAGGCCGGGACCCCCAGCCCTGCCCTCCCCACCCTCAGGGATGCAGCAGAGCAGCTCCAGCACCCACAGGCGGCCGCTGCGGAGGAGCCGCTCCCCGAGCGGGGTTTTCCCAGCCGCATTCCAACCTCGGTTTTCCCAGGTAAAGCAGCCCCAGCCAAGCCCCTTCCCGCTCCCGAGGGCTCCCGCTCCACCCCGGGCCCGGCGCTCACGCTGGAGGAGAGGCGGTAGGCGGGGGTGGACTGGTAGATCTCGTTGGAGTGGGTCCGGGGGTTGGGGCAGCGCGCTGTCGCCTGTCGCTTGCCCCGGCCCGTGGAGCGGCTGTGCATCATGCAGGGCGGGGCCGCGGGCTGGCTCTGCTGGCTCGTGAACGGGTAGCACTCGTCTGTCACCACCCTGGGGTGCAGGAGGGGAAGGACCGGCTCCATCCTCAGCCTAAACCCCTCTGCCATCCCCATCCCAAACCGAGCTTCCTGCTCCATCCCAATCCCATCCCCGTAGCGACCCTGCTCTCCATCCTCACACCAAATCCATCTTTCATTCCCATCCCAAAACCCACTCTCATCCCCATCCCAATCCCACTTCCATCTTCACTCCAAACCCCACTCCCATCTCCACTCTGATCCCCACTTCCACCCTGATCCCAAACCCCACTGTCCATCCCTGTCCCAAACCCCACTGTCCATCCCTGTCCCAAACCCCAGTGACCATCCTGCCCTCATTCCCCAGCTGTCCAAGGCACAGGATGAGCGTGGGGATCTCCTGGGCTTTCCTCAGGTGACCAGAGCCCCAAATCCCCTTTATCCCAGAGCAGTCCCTGTCCCCCATCCCGTCCCATCCCATCCCATCCCATCCCGTTCCACCCCATCCAATTCTCTTCCATTCCCATTTCCTCTTGTCCCATATTGTCCTGTCCCATCCCATCCCACCCTATCCCATCTGATTCTGTCCCATTCCCATTTCATCTTGTCCTATATCACCCTGCCCCATTCCATCCTGTCCTGTCCCATCCCACTCCCTTCCCATCCCACCCCACAACTTTCCTATCCCATTCTATCCCATTCCATCCTGTTTGGTGCCATTCCCTCCTGTCCCATCCCATTCCCATCCCATCCCGTACCATCCCTTCTTATTCTCTCCTATTCCCATCCCATTATCCCATTATCCCACCCCATTATCCCACCATCCCACTCACCCCCTCCTGCGCAGGTACCACCAGGCTCCGTCCAGGCGCCCCCCGCTGCAGCCGCGCTGGTTTCGGGTGTCACAGGACAGGAGGTTTTGGGGGGACAGCGCGGGGGTCATGTGGCCCATGGAGTGGATGGAGATGCGGTCCGAGGCCACGGCTGGGGAGGGGCCGCGGCTCAGGGGGAGGCGGTCCCGTCCCTGCCCCCCGTGTCCCCGCTGTCCCCGCACCCCAGGGGGAGGCGGTCCCGTCCCTGTCCCCTCTGTCCCCGCTGTCCCCTCACCCCAGGGGGAGGTGGCTCTGCTCCTGTCCCCGCTGTCCCCACAGCTCAGAGGGACGTGGCTCCATCCCGGTCCCCGCATCTCAGAGGGAGGCGATCCTGTCCCTGTCCCCGCAGGTCAGAGGAAGGCGGTCCCGTCCCTGTCCCCGCAGGTCAGGGGGAGGCGACTCTATCCCTGTCCCCGCGGCTCAGGGGGAGGCGGTCCCGTCCCTGTCCCCGCTGTCCCCCCTGTTCCCGCTGTCCCTGCTGTCCCTGCATCCCAGGGGGAGGGGGTCCCATCCCTGTCCCTGCTGTCCCTGCTGCCCCGCAAGTCAGGGGGAGGCGGTTCCATCCCTGTCCCCGTTGTCCCCGCAGGTTAGGGGAAGGCGACTCTGTCACTGTCCCCTCTGTCCTCGCAGCAGGTCCCGTCCCTGTCCCCGCTGTCCCCGCAGTACAGGGAGAGGCGGTCCCATCCCTGTCCCTCTGTCCCCGCTGTCCCCGCAGGTCAAGGGAGGTGGCTCCGTCCCCGCTGTCCCCGCCCCGCCGCCCCTCACCGGCCGTGGAGAATGCCCAGGAGCCGGCGCAGTTCCCCTGGTCCAGGGGCTCGTGGATCATCCCGGGCCACTTCTCAGCGGCATCAAAGTGCCGCGGCAGCACCTCGTTGGAGTCCATGTTCATCTGCGGGGCAGAGATGGGGGGCTCAGCTCAGCGGGACCCCCCAGCTCCCCCTGCCATCCCAGCTGTCCTTTGAGATGGTGCCCGGACAGCTTTAGTGTCCCCAGCCCCACTATGGCACTCCCAGAGCTGCTTCTGCCACCTCAGCCATCCTGAGATGGTCCCCAGACAGCTTTGGTGTCCCCAGTCCCACTGTGGGACCCTGTGTTCTCCTCCTGCCACCTCAGCCATCCTCTGAGCAGTGTCCCCACTGAGCTTTAGTGTCCCCAGCCCCACTATGGGACCCCCAGAGCTCCTCCTGCCACCCCAGCCATCCTCTGAGCAGCGTCCCCATCCAAGTTTGTGACCTGCAGCCCCACTGTGGGACCCCATGTCCTCCTCCTGTCACCCCAGCCATCCTGAGATGGTCCCCAGATAGCTTTAGTGTCTCCAGCTCCACTGTGGGACCCCTCAGGACAGGGACATCACCCTGAGCAACAAAGATTTGGGTTCCCCTTTACCCCACAAAGGCCAAACCCCTTAATTTCCCCTAAATTTGGGCTCCACAGCCCCAGCAGCTCCTTAGAGAGCACCAGCACCGAGTGTCCCATCTCAGAACCCAGCAAGGCCCTCGGTGGCCGCCCCGAGGGGACAGCCCTGGGTGACACAGCCCCTCGGGGTGGCCTCTGGCCCTGCCTTTCCTCCCTGGAGCGGGGACAGTGCCCCCGCCCTGGCCTTCCTGGGGAGGACACGGCCACAACCGCCCGCAGGAAACGCCTCTAAAATTAAACCTGGGGCTCCACAGCGCGGGGCTGGGGGTGCACCAAGCCCTGCGAGCCCCCCAGGGACCCCCGGGGGGTGCCCAGCCCGGGTTTGGGTGCAGGGAGAGGCAAAGAGAGGCAGCTCTGCTGAGTCAGCAGCAGCGGGGCCGGCGTTCCGATGGGAAACCAGCGCGGAGGAGAGGGGGAAAAAACAACACTGGCAGCCCGGGGATTGTCCGGGGGAATTTGCTGAGCTGCTGTCTCCAAACACGAGGGCTGCCCTGCGTGCCCCCTGCTCTGGGAGCCCCTTCCCAGCCATGGCCGTGCCTCAGTTTCCCTCCCCGGGGGCACTCACGTGCATCTCGTTCATGTTCATGACGGTGGCCGAGGGACGGAAGGTGCCCAGGCGGTGCCGGATCCCGTCCTCCAGGGTCATCCCCCAGAACTGGGTGTAATTGGCGGCTCTCCAGCTGCGTGGGGAGAGGGGGCACAGCTCAGGGGTCACCCCGAAAAGCACCGAGGGGTGCAGCATCCCTGTGCCGCGGTGCTTACCCGTAATTGCCCCTGTTGACGGCATCGATGAGCTCCCCATCCATCAGGCAGGCGTGGTCCTCGCACTGCCACTGCCCGCCGGGCCCGCAGGTGCTGCGGAGGGGACAGGCCGTGAGAAATGGTGTCCCCAGGGTGAGCAGGGATGACACTGAGTGGGCGGTGCCCCTCTCAAACTGGGCAGGCAGCGAGGGACTCAGAGCTACTTTTGTTAGGGGTCACCAGAGCTTGGCACCTTACAGCAGGGTGAAGCCATGGGCAGCCCTCTGGGTGACCCCGAGTGGCCTTTGGGTGACACTGAGTGGCCTCTGGGTGGCCCTGGGAGCTGTCCCCCCCCGTCCCAGCCCCCACAGGAGCCCCGAGGGCAGCCAGGCCATGGGACAGAAAATCAGCTGAAAAGCTGCCAGGGCTGCAGAAGACATCAGAGAGGGGCTTGGACAGCAGCCCGGGGCTGGGGGTCAGGGCTGGGTGTCCCCAGGGGTGACCCACAGTGACCAGGGCACTGCATGGGGACAGCCGGGCCAAGGGGGGGGCTCTGGGGGTGTGGTGGGTCCCCAGGGGAGCCCCGGGCTGTGCTCCCCCCGTGCAGTGAGCAATGCTTGGCATGCTCAGATCCCGGCACATTTCCCTTTTATGGAGCTGAGCGAGGCCGTGGCCGTGTCCTGCCAGACACCCCCATCCCAATCCTGGCCGGCAGCACCTGGATTCCAACCTCCCCCCATCCATCCCTGAGCGCTCCTGGAGCTCTGTGTGACACCTGGGGGTTTGGGAGCACCTCAGGGTGCCACCAGATGGGTGCCACACACACCCTGTGTCACCCCACCATGGGTTTTGTGCCCTGGTACCCCCCCAATAGGACCCCAGCAGGGGTGACACTGCAGGAATTCCTCTTCTCTGTGGAGGAGGAGGGTTTGGAAGGGTTAGGAAGGGAAGGGATGGGTCAGAGATGCTCCCCCAGCAGCAGAGGTGACATCCACCTGCATGGCTTGGGGACATTGACATTGTCAGAGGAACAGGGACACCCTCCATCCCTGAGTGCTCCCAGAGAAACCCCCCAGAGCTGTGTGGAGGCTCGGGCTGGCTTTTCACCTGCAGCCCCGGTGCTCTGTGTGACACCTGGGGACTTGGGAGCACCTCAGAGTGTCACTAGATGGGTGCCACACACACCCTGTGTCACCCCAATATGGGTTTTGTCCCCTGGTACCCCCCAGTGAGACCCTGGCAGGGACAGGGTGAGGACGAAATTCCTCTTCTGCAGGCACCAAGTGTGGGGAAGAGGGTTTGGAAGGGATTTTCCCTCTCCCTGGTGCTGGTGGGTCTGAGATGCTCCCCCACAGCAGACAGGTGACATCCACCTGCGTGGCTTGGGGACATCGACATTAAACGGGGGACACCCTCCATCCCTGAGTGCTCCGTGCCACGATCCTGGATAAACTCCCCGGAGCTGCGGGGAGGCTCGGGCTGGCTTTTCACCTGCAGCCCCGGCGCTCACACATGTTCCCACACGTGCCCCTGCCCTCGCACACGCCCCAGACGCTGCCTTTGATTTCCGCTTATCTGCGGCATCGCCCCTCGGGCTGCAATCCTCGTCTCCAACCCCCCACCTCCGCATGCCAGTAATACCAGTACAGAACACCGCAATTCCCAGTTAACCCCGAGCTCCGGCAGTGCCCAGCAGGAGGCACAGCTGGCACGGAACCCCCGTCAGGCTTGGGCAAGCTGGGCTGGGACCAGCGTGGCCAAAACGCCCCTGGGCAGCGCCGGCTCCCACGCAGGCATGCGCTGAAACTTGGGAGAGGCTCAAGGCCCTTTTTGGCTCCGGATTTGTTGGAGCAAAGGCATTTTGGCAGCGGCTCCCACCACCCAGCTCGGGCCTCGCTCTCTGAGGTTTGCAGGAGCGTGACACCTTCCTCTGGTGACATGCTGGTGACATGCCACAGGTGCCCACACTCACCACAGGTTGCAGTTCTCTCGGTACGTGGCTCCTGTGGGATAATTGTGTCCGGCACGGGCACAGCCTGCAGGGGAATGGGAGATCTCCTGGTGAGTGCTTGGGGTCCCACCAGCCCCCCAAATTCCTGGGAGGGCAAACCAAAGGGAAAATCAACGCTGTTCTTAAATCCCAGCTGCACCTTAGCACCCCCAAAGTTCTGCTGGGGGTCAGTGGGTGCAGGGTGGGAGCCTGGCTCGGCGCCGGGAGGGTTAAATGTGCTCAGCCTGGCGGGACAGGGGATAAAGGGGCCGGTTGTGCCCGGGAGCTGGCTCTGCTCCGCTGCTGGGACTTGTGAGAGAGCCTTGTGCTGGGAGCTGGGGGCTGCCCGTGCCCCCAGCTGCCGGCAGGGTTAAACCAGGGCCAGCATCTGCCTGCCCCAGACGTGACCGGGCAAGCTGGGGTGGCGTCCCCTCGTGTCCCCTCGTGTCCTTGCTCTGCCTGCAGGCACTGATGGGAACGGGCTGTGGGGTCACAGGCTGCTCCCACACCTCTTTTTGAGGGAGTCCATCCCCACCCTGGACACTGTAGGAATTCTGAAAGCTTTGGGGGATCCGGAGCAGCTCTGCAGTGATGGCAGCACCACATCCATCACCCCGAGGAGCAGCAGCAGCAGCAGCAGCACCCCAGGGCTGAACCCCAGCACCCGCAGCCTCACCTGGCGCTTTGGGGAAGGGCGCTGGAATTCCCAGGCAGTATTCCCAGAAGTCGGGGCAGCAGTCGGACACGGTGCGGTTGCAGAAGAGGTCGCAGTAGCACAGCGTGTCGTGGTAGGGCACGGTGCAGCCGTCGTCGCGGCCGTGGCAGCACACGTCCCCCCGCTGGCAGTACGAGCCGCCCGCGTCGTAGACGCCGTGCTGGTACAACCCGGGACCCAGCTCCCGGCGGACGCGGACCCGCGAGGACACGGCCACCCGGGCCACCCGGGCCACCCGGGCCACCTGGGCCACCTGGGCCACCTGGGCCACCAGCCAGAGGCACAGCAGGGCCCGCATGTCCCCGGCCATGTCCCCACACCTGCGGAGGGAGGGCGGTGAGGGCGCGGCGGGGGCTCCGCGGGGTGGGCGCTGCTCCCACCCTGCCCTCGCCGGGCTCCTCAGAGCATTCCTGTTTTGTAACTCCCCTTGTGACCGCGCAGCTCAAGCTCCACAACACCCTTTCTCCCCCAAGTCTGCACATCCCGTGCCCACCCAGCGGCTCCAAAACCAAACCCACACGGGAAGGGGCTCCCTGAACACTCAGGGGGCTGCCCGGGAGCCTCCCCCGGTCCCCACCGCGGGCAGTGCCATGAGCTGGGGGGTTCGGGGGGTGATGGGGACCCCAAAAGGGGCCGGTGGGGACAATTCGGGGGCGCACGGGGAAGAATCCCCTCCTTCCGCCTCCCTCCCGCAGCCGTGCCCACCCCACCTGCAGCGTAGGGGCTCTCGGGACCCCCATAAAATGGGGAAGGTGACCCAAAACCCCACGGGGACCCCAAGGATGGGACCCCTCCCCGTTCCCGTCCGTACCTGCCGCGCCCACCGCGCAGAGACCCCGTGAGAGGAGCGGAGGGTCCGGTGCTGGGATCCCTCACGGAACTCATGGGGCGGGATCCCCGTTTCTCCCCCTGCCTGGCACCCCTCCAGCCCCACCCGGTGCCCCCGGAGCCCGAGCCGTACCTGCCGCTCCCGCCGCTCCGCCGCCCCGCGCCCGCCGCCGGCCCCGCCGCTCCTTATAGCCGCGCCCCGGCCGGGGGGGCGCGGGGAGGCGCCGAGACAGCCGCGACCGGCCCGGGGCGGAGCGCGGCGGGGCGGGGGTCGGGCCTGGGGCTGCAGAGAGGAGCCCCGAACTTAGGGCTCCCTCTGTCCCCTCGGTGTCACCGGCTCCTGATGCCCACTCGGTGCCCCCTGGCAGCGCCCTCGCCAAAAGGGGGGTCCCGGCTATCGGAGCAGCACCCCCTGCCCCATGGAGGGGGGAGCCGTCCTGGGGGGCTTCCCCATCTCCCAGGTGTGCGCAGAGGAGGGGAGGGGGCTGCATTCCTGCCCCTTCCAGAGGTCCAGCTGAGACAGGGACACCCCAGGCCAGCCCTGGGCATTGAGCTGGTGTCACTTGGGTCCAGCCCGGCTGTCAGCGCCCAGCCCCGCGCTCAGGGAACACAACAGGGGGGTCTTGGCCGCCCCCCAGGCTCCAGCACCTGCTGCGGGAGCTCGGCCGCCTACGCGGGGCTCCCGCTGTCCCCGCCCGGCCGGGAGCATCTCCAAAGGATTCCTCGAGGATGCCTCACGGCAGCCAGGACGGGAGCACCGCGGGGTTCCCTGGGCGGCCACGGGCCACGCGTGGGCCACGGGATCCTGGCTGAGCCCACGGGGGGGATGCCGCGGCCAGGGTGGGCTTCATGCCGGGGGAGTGGGGAGCACCAAATCCCGCCGGGCACGGGGGCTGCCTGCTCCCCTGGGTGCCTGAACGGGGGGCCTGTGGAGCCCCTTGGGCAGGGAGCCCCTGTTCCAAGCGCTCTTGGAAGGGCCTTTTCCTGTGAGCGCGTCCTTGGGCAGCGCACGCAACGCGGAGCTGGAGCGGCGCAGGAAGGAACTGAGTCCAGCCCAGTCCGTCTCCAGCATGACTGGACTCGCAGGAATCCACAGTGAGTCACGAATTCCCCCAAGACCCCCAGAGAACAAAGCAAAGCCACTGGCACAAAGGACATCCCCGGCCGCTGCTCTGTGTGTCCTTGTGCCCTCGCCAGCTCCCTGACAGCTCAGAGACGCTGCGGGAGCAGCTGAGCGTTCCCGTAACAGCCCCGTCCCCTGCCAGCTGATAAGAAAGCGGCGCGGAGGCGGCAGCGGCCGCAGGCCAAGTGTTTGGAGCATCCCCTCACCCCGTTCCTGCGGCCGGGCTCCGGCGGGACGCGGCCAGCTGGCCCTGCCAGCTCACTGTGTGTCACTGCGTGTGTCACCTCTGCGGGGAGTGGCAGCCTGGGCACACGTGGGGTAACCAAGGTGGAAGGGGACAAAGTCCTGCCGGGGCACCTTGTGCCCGTGTGACGGCGGGAGGCACAGCCCAGGGCTGGCACGCAGCCCCTGCCCTGCCTGTGCCACCGTGCCCGGCCGTGCTGGGGGAGGGACAAGTGCCAGCACCCTGTCCCCACTGCTCAGAGCCACGGGAAAGACCCTACAGCCGGCTGGCTGTGAAGATCCCACCGTTGGAGGAATGAATTCCTCCAAACCCACCCGGGAAAGCCGCCCACCCCTCTGGTGGGTGGTACAGTGCCCCCAAAGCCAGCCCCCCACGGATCGCACCCCACACATCGGGCACTGGGTAGAACCGCGGTGCTGGAACCCCCCGAGCCCCCAACCCCGAGCAGGGTAGCTCTGGGGGCGCTGCCCCCGCAGGGCTCGGCTCCGAGGCGATCCTGGAGAGAATTTCTTGGCAGGACGCAGCCAGGAAAGGCAGGGACGGAGCCGCGGCCAGCCCCGGCTTCCTCCCCGGCCAGCGGCACGGGAAGGAGCCGCCTCAGCCCCGACATCGCTGCAGGACGTGCTGTCCCGCGGGGCTGCCAGCTCACTGCCAGGGGGGAAGCTTTGCTGTCCCCACAGGGGTCTGGGGGCTCCTGGGGGAGGGGGCTCCACCCTCATCTCTCTGGGATGGCCTTGGGGACATCGCCAATTGGGGGGAACACATCAAACAGGCATGGGGGGCACAGCCCTTGTAAGGGCAGCGATCCGTCCCTGTAAGGTGACAAAAATCAGGGCATGGGTCCTTCTGCAGTGACACCAACCGTGCACCCCCGCACGCACAGGACGGAGCTGGAGCTGCGCTCTCAGTCCCATCTCGGTGGCTTTCTGCAGCTTTAGGGGTCAGGGAGGCGTCCGGGCATTTGTGTCCCCATCCGGACATTTGTGTCCCCATCCGGACATTTGTGTCCCCATCCGGACGGACATTTGTGTCCCCTGCTGGACATTTCTGTCCTCTGCTGGACATTTGTATTCCTGGCCGGACATTTGTGTCCCCTGCTCGTCATTTGTGTCCCCTGCTGGACATTTGTGTCCCCGTCCGGACATTTGTGTCCCCTCCCGGATATTTGTGTCGTGTCCCCGTCCGGACATTTGTGTCCCCTGGCCGCGGCTCGGTGGCAGGGCTGCAGTGCCACCTCTCGGGAGACAGACAGCAGCAGGCGGGCAGCCTCTACTCCAAATTTTAATGAAACAAATAAATTAATAAGTTAATCAAGTGAGGTAACTACCGCTGGCTCTGGGAGGACGGGGGGCTCTGCGGGACCAGCCAGGCCCGGCAGGGGGGTTCTAAAGGGTTAAAATTCCTGCGTGCGGCTGCGGGCAAAGCTGTCACATGCACCTCGTCCCCACGGCCACCAGCCCAGCGCTGTCCCCTGGTGTGGCACCGCCCGGGCACCCCCAGCTGGCCGCATGCAGTGATGGGGAGAGGGGACGAGCAGGGTCGGGGGTCCCCAGTGCCCGTGGCAGAGCACGGGGAGCGAATCCCACCGTGCCAAACCAGAGAGGGGCAGCGGTGGGAGCAGCCCAGGACAGATCCTGGCGCTGTGGGGTCACCACCGAGCCCCCCTGGAGCCACTTTGGCACAGCCCCGGCGTTGGGACAGCGCGGGAGCTGTCGCAGCTCTGCTGTAGGCGACATGCAAGGACACCACCCTGTGGCAGGTCCCCTCCAGGCCCGGCCCGTGCTCCCCGGACCGCAGAGGGGACAGAGACAGGGACAGGGACAACCTGAGCACAGCAGGACCCAGCCGGGAGGGAATCCCCTAAGCAGGGGTTGGGATACAGGGAGAGGGACAATCCTTGGGGACAGCGCTGTCCCCGCAGCCCCTGCTCAGCTTCCTGGCTCCAGGGCCACCCTGGGGTGGAGATTTCCCCCAACCCGGAGCCCTCAGGGCCTCCAGGGCAGCACAGTCCAGCCCTGGGAGCTGGCAGGGGGTTGTTGCTTATTGCCTATGGCCCCTCGGGTTGCTCTTCCCAGGGGTGTTGCATATTAAGACATTATTGCATAAATATATATATATATAATATCTATATATATATTGCCCTGGGAGCATGCACGGGCAGGCAGAAGGCTCTGCTGTGCTTCTGGAGAGGTGCAGCCTGGGCAGGGGGGGACAATCCCCTGCTCCCCACACTGGGGACCCCCAGTGACTCGGGTAAAACCACCCTGGGTCGTGCCCCCACTCCCCTGCACTGGCAGCAACAGGGAGATGGGACCTTGCATAGCTGGTGGTGGCCCTGGCTCAGCTCTGGGGGACCAGGCAGGACCTGTCCTGAGAGCTGGGGATGGGCTTCAAACCAAACCCCAGGGGATGGGGCCAGCCCAGAGCATCCCCACCACGGTTGGGGAGCACCCAGGACCCCAGAGCTGAGAGGGTGACATCCTACAGGAAGCCAGGAACATCCCAGGAGCACCCCAGGAACATCTCAGGAGCATCCCAGGAGCACCCCAGGAATGTCCCAGGAGCAACCCAGGAACATCCCCAGGAATATCCTAGGAATATTCTAGGAGCATTCCAGGAGCACCACAGGAACATACCAGGAGCATCCCAGGAATGTCCCAGGAGCATTCCCAGGAGCACCCCAGGAATATTCTAGAAGAACCCCCAGAATGTCCCAGGAACGTCCCAGGAATGTCCCAGGAACGTCCCCAGGAGCATCCCCAGGAGCATTTCAGGAATATTCCAGGAGCATCCCAAGAATATCCCAGGAGCGTCTCAGGAACGTCACAGGAACATCCCAGAAACATTGCAGGAGCACCCCAGGAACATCTCAGGAACATCCCAGGAGCACCCCAGGAACATCTCAGGAACATCTGAGGAACATCTGGGGAACATCTCAGGAACATCTCAGGAGCACCCCAGGAGCCTGGGCTGGCCATGCCCCAGTGCCACAGGCACCCTGCTGCAGCCGTGTCCCCGCAGAGGAAGACCTGGTTCAAGTAACACGGCGAGGGGACAGCGAGGTGACAGCGAGGTGACAACACCCCACTCCCGCATCACCCCGGGTCCATCCTGCCGCCTCCTGCTCAGTCCATGTTGGCGCTGGCCGACCTGGAGCTGCTGAGGGTCTGCGCGGACGCCGAGATGTCCTCGTGCTCCGCGGGGCTGTGATAGTCCGAGGTGACATCGGGCTCGCCGGGCGGCGCCCGCAGCGCGGCCAGGCTGAAGGAGTTGCTGGAGCCCTTGCGCAGGCACTGCGAGTAGAGGCCGAGCAGCAGGTCCAGCTTGTGCTCGATGGATTGCACCTGCAGGGATGAGGATTGAGGCAGCCGGGGCTAGGACGCCTCCTGGTTTGTTTGGAATTGTTATCTTGGTTTTTTTAAAAGATTTTCTAAGGCTTCTGATGCTGACATTATTGTAGTGAACTTTCTCACATGCTTTCTATAAACAACTCTTTGTGTTACATTTCTTTATAGAGGAGGAGAAAGTTGATGGGTTGTTGGTTTGACCAGTGTCATTGGAGAGGTGGCACTGTCACCCTCCAATCCGCTGTCACTCTTGAGAAACTATAAATGTTGGAGTCAGAAAATAAACTTCCCTTTTCCTTCACCTTGAGAACAGTGGTGTGAGCTTGTGTTCTTTCATCTATAGTGACAGGAATGGATTGGAGGATGGCAAATAGGAAGAATCATTCAGGTTTGATGTGTGGAGGAGTGACCAGTGGGTTGGATGGTGTAAAGCTTGCTGGGTCACCCAAGAGGTTGGGGGAGAACAGGGCCAGTGAGACGAGTAGGGAAAATATCAGTACGAATCCTAGGATGTCTTTAATGGTGTAGCATGGGTGGAAGGGGATTTTGTCGCAGTCTGAGGGGGTTATTTGAGCCCGTTTCGTGGAGGAAGATGAGATGGATGAGTGTGAGGCCTACAATGACTAATGGGAGGAGGAAATGAAGGGCAAAGAATCGAGTTAGTGTAGGGTTGTGGACAGAGAACCCACCTCAGGCTCATTCAACTAGTGTCTGTGCAATGTAGGGGATGGCTGAGAATAGGTGTGTGATCACAGCAGCCCCTCCGTCACCCCCGGCTCAGCCAGGCCCACCCCTGTGGGAGGGGTGGCGGGGGGCTCAGCTGTCCCCCCCAAGGGACGGTGACACTGCTGGGTGTCCCCTCCTGACCTGCCGCTCCACTTTGACCACGCGCCCCATCATGCTGAGCTCGTCCACCAGCTCCGCCTCCAGCGCCGGCTTCTCCCCCTTCTCCCGAACCTTCTTGTCCGCCGGGAGCGCCCGGTCCCTGCCCACGATCTGGTCCACCCTGGCACGGAGGGAAGGAAGGGGCAGAGCCCACCCATCACTCCCGAGGGCTCAGGAACCCACCAGGGAATGCCCCAGGGTCGGGAAGGAAGGGACAGAGCCCACCCATCACTCCCAAAGGCTCAGGAGCCCACCAGGGAATGCCCCAAAATTGGGAAGGAAGGGACAGAGCCCACCCATCACTCCCGAGGGCTTGGGAACCCACCAGGGAATGCCCCAGGGAGGGAAGGAAGGGGCAGAGCCCACCCATCACTCCAGAGGACTTGGGAACCCACCAGAGAATTCCCCAAAATCGGGAAGGAAGAGGCAGAGCCCATCCATCGCTCCCGAGGGCTGAAGACCCCACCAGGGAATGCCCCAGGGTTGTGAAGGAAGGAGCAGAGCCCACCCATCACTCCCGAGGGCTCGGGACTCCACCAGGGAATGCCTCAAAATTGGGAAGGAAGAGACAGAGCCCATCCATTGCTCCAGGAAATGCCCCAGGGAGGGAAGGAAGGGGCAGAGCTCATCCATTGCTCCAGGGAATGCCCCAGGGAGGGAAGGAAGGGGCAGAGCCCATCTATCACTCCTGAGGGCTCGGGACCCCACCAGGGAACGCCCCAGGGTCACCTGCAGGGCCCCTCACCGCGTCTGCAGGCTCTTGATCCTGCCCAGCATGTCCAGGTGTCCGGCCGAGTACTGCTCGATGACATCCTTGACGTCGTAGGGACGCAAGGTCTCCTTGAACTTCCTCTTGGCCACCAGGAACTTCAGGATCCTGCAGGGACAGCGGGGCTGGAGGCACGGACGGGGTGCCCGGGGTGGGGGGCTCTGTGCACGCTGGGGGACACGGGAGGGGACAGCCTCACCTGACAGCCCGGATCAGGGTCTTCACAGCTGGCATGATGTCCTCGAAGGTCAGCTCACAGGGGGAGCTCCTCTCCTCGCCACTGTCCTCGGGTGGGCAGTCGGCTGTGGGTGACAAGAGGGGGCGGATGGCACAGCCCCAGGGCTGTCCCCAACCCTGCAGCCCCCCCAGTGTCCCCCAGGGGTTCACTGCTGAAGATTGCAATGCAAGATGTTTTCAATTACCATCTGTAGGGCAGATTATCTTTGTCAAGTGGGCAGTTTGCCTTATCTCTCTCTTTGAGTGACCACAATCACTCCTCCCTGGGGAGGGGACACCTGCTGATAACAGCTACTGAATGTCCCTGCATGGCTGATAAGAACTACAGCATCCCATTGGGAGATGGGAGCCCAGAGGGAGGAGCCAAGCATTCCTACCTGGATACAATCTGGAGATTTCAAACATTCCTTCCTGGATATAACCTGGAGATTTCAAACACTCCTTCCAGGATATTATCTGGAGATTTCAAACATTCCTACCTGGGTACAATCTGGAGATTTCAAACATTCCTACCTGGATATAATCTGGAGATTTCAAACATTCCTTCCTGGATATAACCTGGAGATTTCAAACACTCCTTCCAGGATATAATCTGGAGATTTCAAACATTCCTACCTGGGTACAATCTGGAGATTTCAAACATTCCTACCTGGATATAATCTGGAGATTTCAAACATTCCTACCTGGATATAATCTGGAGATTTCACACATTCCTACCTGGATAGAACCTGGAGATTTCAAACATTCCTTCCAGGATATAATCTGGAGATTTCAAACATTCCTACCTGGGTACAATCTGGAGATTTCACACATTCCTACCCGGATAGAATCTGGAGATTCTGGAACACCAGCACAGCTTTTCCCCACTGGACTTCCCAGAGGAACAGCAGCTGCCTCTTGCCCTGCATCTCCAGAGGCAGAGACTGCACCTTTCTCCAGGATCCCTGCTCCAGCAGGACCAGCCCTGACACTGCAGGAGGGCTGAGCCACAATTCCAATGGGACTGCTGCCAACAGCCTGACCCACAGGGTGTCAGCTTGGGTTCTGACCCTGGCAGTGTTGGTTTAGTGCACTGCATTGTTTATTTTATCCTTTTATTTTTTTCCTTTCCTTATTAAAGAACAGTTATTTCCTGCTCCCATACTTTTTTGCCTGAGAGCCCCTTAATTTAAAATTTACAGCAATTCAGAGGGGTGGGGAGGGTTTACATTCTCCATTTCAGGGGATGCTCCTGCCTTCCTTAGCATCCTCCTGCCTTTCCCAAACCAAGACACTCACCCTCGGTGGGTGTCCGCGGTTTGAGCCTCAGCGATGCTCTGAATCTGGTGCGGTCGTTGAAGCTCCAGCTTTTCTGCACCTTGGTGGGGCTGGAGGCTTCGGCCACGTCCTCGGGGCTGGGGGAGCGGTTCAGGGGCGGCCCCAGGTGCTGCTGCTGCTGCCGGCTGCGGCCGCCCTGGCGCTGCGAGCTGCTCAGCCGGATCCGCTCCTTGATGCCCATCTTGTTGCTGCGTGGGGACAGCGGCGTCAGGGCCGTGGGGACGGGGACAGGCATGGGGTGGCCCCTGTTTGAGGTGGGGGTGGCCGTGGTGAGCTCACAGAGAGCCCCCGGGAGGAGATGGGCGTGAACCAGGCCAGATTCCTGCAGGGCAGGTCTGGGGTTTTTTATTTAAGTCCCTTTTTTTGGGTCTCAAGAGCAGAGAAAGGAGGTGACAGACAGGGAGAGAGGGGACAGATGGACGTGGCAGCAGGGGACATGTGGCAGAGACACCACTGAGCTGAGCAGAGCTCTGCTCCTGCTCCATCCCTCCAAACCCGGCCAAGCTGCTTCATCCTCCTCCTCCAGGCTCTGCTCCTGTCCTACTCTGAGTTCTGCTCCCAAACCCAGCTGCAATTTCGGGTTGGGGGGAAACACCAGGCATTGTTTATGCAGGACCTACTCAAAACCCCCAGATTTTACATGATGAGAGACCCCAAATGCAGCTCAAGGTGACGCACGGGGAAGGACCCTAAAGGTGGGGAGAGCACAGAGTGAATCCCACACCCTCTGCAGGACAGGATCCATGAAACCCGGGTGTTTGGGGATGGTCCTGGCAGGGATACAGGGAAGGTCCTGGCAGGGATCTGGCAGGGATAGAGCAGGGTTCTAGCAGGGATACAGGCAAGGATACAGGCAGGGATACAGGCAAGGTCCTGGCAGGGATATAGGCAGGGTCCTGGCAGGGTTACAGGCAGGGATAGAGCAGGGTCCTGGCAGGGATACAGGCAAGGTCCTGGCAGGGATTCAGGCAGGGATACAGGCAGGCATTCAGGAAAGGTCCTGGCAGGGATTCAGGCAGGGATACAGGCAGGCATTCAGGAAAGGTCCTGGCAGGGATTCAGGCAGGGATACAGGCAGGGATTCAGGCAAGGTCTTGGCAGGGATACAGGCAGGGTCCTGGCAGGGCACAGGGCTCCCAGCCCTTCCCTGTACTGGCAGGGGGTGCTGCCCCACATCCCACACATTCCCAGGCTGGGAAGGGCTGTGTCCCGGGGATCAGGCTGCAGCACACAGCTGCGATTTATGGGATTTATGGGATTTACCCAAGTGCTGGAGATGCCACCAGCCCATTCTCATCCAGATTACAACGGGGAAACTGAGGCAGTAAGGGACAGCGGGACAGCTCAGCCCTGGCCATGCACAGCCTCTCTGCCCTCAGAGGGAGCCCCAATGCATCCTCCACCCCTTGTCACGATCCCAGCTTCATCCATGCCGCAGGCACGCAGGCAGGGGTGCATCCATGCATCCCGAGGCTCACGGTACCTCCTTCTCCACGTGCCCCACGTCTGCAAGAGCCTCCTCTTACCACTAAAGATGGGGCTGGAGGGGCAGGGCAGAGACACAGGAGAAAAGAGAATCAGCCCCGGGGCCACCGCCCGCCTGTCCCCGCGGTGCCGCCGCTGCGAGGGCAGGATGCTCGTGTAGGTCCTGCATAAACACCTGGGCGCCGTCTCGGCTCTGCCAGAAGGATTTGGGGACAGTCCCCGAGCAGAGGGACCGCGGCCGGGGGCGAGCGTTACCTGAGGCGTAAACACCTGTGGGGCTGCGCATTGTCCTCCTCGTTCCAGCTTGGGGGAGGGCGGAGGGATGGAGAGGAGGAGGAGGAGGAGGAGGAAGGTGAGAGGGAGAGGGGAGGAGAGAGAGAAGATGAGATGTTATGAGAGGTGGTGGAGATGGGGGGTTCGGTGCTTCCCCTGCCAGGTCCTGGTTGGTCACAGAGCCCAGGGAGGAGCCCCCCAAGCCCTGAACTCACCTGGGGGAGCAGGTGCTGGTGGAGAGGGTTACTAGGGTTACTAGTCTGTGTTTAGGACTAGTGAGAGGTCCATTACTCTCACTAGGATTTGCACCAAGATGAGTGGCTCCTAAAACCGCTGGATTATGGACCAGGTGCTGCTCATCCCCACACCTGCACGCTCTGCCCTGCTGATGTGGCATCACGGGGGAAACTGAGGCACGGGGCCTCTCCCCACCTAACCCTGGCACTGTCCTGGGTGGTGGCCAGCGCTGGTGGCACGCTGGTATCTCCTCTTCAGGCAGAGGGGACAAGGGACACGGTGCAGAGCAGCCACCACCAGCAGCAGGGCAGCCCCGAGCCCTCCCTTCTCTCCTCACAGGGTCCTGGAGTCCTTCCCAGCCCCAGGCTCTGGGATTTGCTCCTTCCCGGGCTCTGGAATGTGGCTCCATCCTGCAGGATGGCACCACTGCCCCTGCCAAGGGGTTTCCTGCCACTCTCGGTTGCCCTGTGCCACATCCCGGGGTCACAGCCACATGGAGAGGGCAGCGAGGTGACCCCACCAAGGTAAAACAGCCCAGAGGGTCCCCTGGGATCAAATCTGCCCCTCCTGGAGCTGGAATGGAGCTGGGGGTCAGAACTCAGTGCATCCCTCCGGGTGTCCAGAGTTCCCAAGGACCCCGTTGGGGGGCTCAGAGACCCTGGCACACAGCCCAGAGCACCTGGAGATTTGATTGTGACCCTTGGAGCAAGTTGCCAGCTTTGTATGAGGACCTGAAAGTCACACAGGTTTGAATAGAATAATAATAAAAATATCACAGGGTGAAAATGTAGATTTTAGGATTTTTGGTATGGGGGTTGTGGGGACAAGATGGAGGAACTTGGGCATGTCCAGCCTTTCTCCTTCTTCTTCTTGTTCTCCATTTTCTGCAGTGATGTTGGCACTTTGGGATTGGTTTAGAGTAGAAGTGCACTGTCTAACACAGGTGATGGGTATTGGGAATTAAGTGTAAATATGTTATATTATATATATATATATATATATATATATATATATATATAAAATAAATCCATATTTATAAATATTTATAAATATGTATAAATCCATATTTATATATTTGTATATTTAAATACACATATAAATAGTATAAATCCATATATATATATTATAAATATATATACATATTTATATATTTATATATTTAAATACATATTTTCTATATTTTTAATATAAATATATATAGTATTCTATATGTTATAAATAGTATAAAAGGACAACACCACCTCGGGGGCTCGTGGCTGCCTTGCTGAGCAGACCTTGGCTGGGCAGAAAGAAAATTTTATAGATAAGAATTAATAAACAACCATGAAGACCAAAAAGTGAACAGTCCAGACTCTTCTCTCTCAAAGCAGAAACACCCTGTACATCTCAGGGCATCAATTAACAACCAAAACCCAAGAGCTGGGAGCAGCAGGGATGGCAGCACCAGGGACACTTTGGGGTGGTGGCACTTGGGTCTGGCAGTGACAGTGACACCTCAGGAGGGCACAGAGGAGCAGACAGAGCAGAGAGGAGGGAGAACACGGGGGCTGCCCCCTCCTACCTTTCCCCTGAACACACGGCCAGGCTGAAGCTTTTCTGGGCGGGGGTGAAGCACTGATAGGGTGGTGGGGCTCTCTCAGGCCATTTTTTCACCTCTGAGTTCCTAAATCCTCCGTTGCGGACCCGGTGCAAATGCTCAAACATAAGGACCAGCTCTCTGAGGTCGGGGTGAAATAAAAAACGGGGAGAAATTAAAATTTCCAAAGGAAACGAAAACCAGCAAAGCGAGGCTGAGCAGCGCTGGGTCCTCCTGAACGCAAACCAAAGCAAAACTGGAGCAAAACAAAACAAAAAATCAGCATTTTTGTTCAAAAATTGTTTCTTAATTGGGGGTGATGGGGTTGGGGAAGGGTCCTGGGAAGGGATTGCACAGAAGGAAGGGCTGGACGTGCTGAGAGGGATGGACCAGGCAAGGACAAATCTGGGACGGGGTGGGGACATGGCGACCTGTCACCATCAGATGCTGGGCTCCAGCCAGGAGGGGAAAGCTCAGGCCCAGCAGGGATGGAATCTGGCTCTGTGTGAATTCCACAGCTCCTGGCACAGCAGAGCCCCCAGAGATCCCCAGGATCCGGGGTGATGCTCGGGAAGCTGGAACTCAGGGTGTGGATGTTGAAAGCTCTGCCTTTGGCAAAATTGAGAGCGGGACAGAGGGATGAATTTGTGACACGGCCAGAGCAAGGCAGGGATGCTCATGGGGATGTGGGAAACCCTCAGGATCTGGAAGAGAAGTCTAGAAAACCTTTGGGAAGCCTTTGATCCACTCACAGTGGCAAAATCCCAGGGATCACAGGAGGGACATGGTGCAGGAACGGGACATGGGGCTCCCACAGGATCCCCCCGTGCCCACACCTGGAACCAGCTCCTGTCCTGCTGCAGCTCCACCACCACAACCGTGGGGTCCCCGAGGCACCTCCCCATTCCCTGTGCAGCTGGAGGAAGGCTATGGATGGAGTGAGAGGGGATGGGATGGGCGCTGTGAGGATGATGAGGATGAAGGCGGCTCCTTCAGCAGACTCCCATCCATCCTGGGAAAGTGTCGGCGCTGCTCGACCCCACCGAGCTCCTGGGGGTTCCGCAGGGTCCCTCCTGGTTTCCCAGGCTGTTCATGCCCACGGGGACCCCCGGGAGCCCCCAGCCCTCAGCCCCTCCCGCCTACCTGAAGGTGGGCAGGAGGCTGTCGTAGTAACACCAGGTGGCCGTCAGGTACCCCCGGCTGGCATCCGTGGAGTACAGGCGCCAGGCGGCCTGCAGGGAGCGAGATTCCCGGGAATTGGGGTTAATCAGGATGGGAGAACCCTCCCGGACCCCTCCACCCATCCTGGCCCCCGCAGGATGTCGGTGCTGTGTCACAGAAATGTTTGATGAAAAATCCTTTCCTTAGGAATTTTCCTCCTGAGAAGCTGAGAGGGCTCAGGAGCAAAATGTAAACATTGATTATCTGCTGCTGTGGAATGCAACAGGAGCATCTGTGATTGGTCTCATGTGGTTGTTTCTAATTAATGGTCAATCACAGCCCAGCTGGCTCAGACTCTCTGTCCGAGACAGAAACCTTTGTTATTAATTCCATTCTTTTTCTATTCTTAGCCAGCCTTCTGATGAAATCCTTTCTTCTATTCTTTTAGTATAGTTCTAACGTAATATATATCATAAAACAATAAATCCCTAAATAAAATAAATATGAAAAATAAATAAACAATAAAATAATAAATAAATAATAAATTAAAAATTTAAATAATTAAAAATAAATAAATAGTAGAATAATAAATAAATAATAAAACAATTTTAAATAATAAATAATAAAATAATGAATAATAACAAATAATAAAATAATAAAAATAAATAAATAATGAAATATTTAAAATAAATAAATTTTATAATTAAAATATAAAATATAAAATATAAAATAATAATAAATAATAAATCAAGCCTTCTGAAACATGGAGTCAGAGCCTCATTTCTTCCCTCACTCTCGGACCCCTGTGAACACGGTCACAGTGCTGGATGTGGGGCTGGCAGTTTGGGCAGGCAGAGCAGAGGAGGGGGACAGCAGAGCATTCCCGGGAAGAGCTGGGGTGGGACAGGCCAGCCCTGCCTCACCTGGATCAGGTTGGCTGCTGGAGTCCTCCTCTTCTCAAAGTGCTTCTGCCGATGCTGCTCCTGCACCTTGAGGGCAAATCCGGAGCCCAGGATCCCCTGGGGACAGGAGGGGACAGAGCCATGAGTGCCAGCACAGCCTGCACCCTACACAGAGGGTGTTTTACCTCTTTTCCCCCCTATTTTGAGCTCTCCCAGCCCTACTCACAGCGGGCAGGGCGAAGAAGGAGATGCCAAGCAGGGCGAATCCGGCCGCCAGCATCCGGCCCAGCCACGTCTGCGGCGCTTTGTCCCCGTAGCCGATGGTGGTCAGGGTGACCTGCCCGGGGGCACAGCAGCGGGGGACCTGCAGGGCGCTCCCCCAGCACGGCCCCGTCCCCTCCTGTCCCCTCGGGGCCGCGGGGGCCGAGCTTACCGTGCCCCACCACAGGGAATCGGCGTAGGTGGCGAACTGCACGTTGGCATCCTTCTCGGCCAGGTAGACGAGGAAGGAGGCGAAGATGAGCACCAGGAAGCCGATGTACCAGGCGGTGATGAGCTCCTGCGGGGCACGGTGAGGCTCATGGGGTGTCCCTGAGTGGTTTTTTGTTGGGTTGTGCTAAATAGTTACCTCGTTGTTTGTTTTGCACTGGGCGATTGGAGATTTGCGCTGAGTGGTCTTTATATTGCACTGAATTTTATGTTATGTTTATAAGTTTATGTTATATCACAGGTGTGTCAGTCGCCTCTCCTTTCCCCTCCCACCGCTGTCTGTCTGTCCTGGAATTCCAGCGATCGGCAGATCCAAAGGATGCCCTCTACCCCTGGGGACATTGGGCCATCCAGGTGTCCTTTGTCCCTTTGTCCCTCCCCTCCTGTCCCTGCTTGGTGGCTCCCTGCCCCTCTGCCCGGGGTTCAAAGGAGCAGCAGCCACGGGCTCAGGGAGTTCTGTTGGAGCTGTTGCTGCATTCAGAGGCCTGAGGGCCAGAATAAAGCTCTGGATCCAAACCCTCCATCAGAACTGACTCCTTTCCTTCACCATGGCCTCAAAGCTTCTCCACAGAGGGAAACCTGAGGAGCAGCCCCTGTTATGGGGGGAAGCTCCATCCCAGCACCACCAGAGCTCCTGCAGGCCTGGCCTTGTCCCCACGGGCCAACTGCAGCACCCAGCCAGCCCAAAGTGTCTGTGGGGTGAAACACCACACACCAGCCAGCCCAAAGTGTCCCTGGGGTGAAGCACCACACACCAGCCAGCCCAAAGTGTCTGTGGGGTGAAACACCACACACCCAGCCAGCCCAAAGTGTCTGTGGGGTGAAACACCACAGTGCCGCTGTTTGGCTCAGACACAGAAACTGGACAAGCCAAGGCATATCCCATCTGCAATATTGGTAACAATGATATCTTACGATTTTTCTCACCTTGCTGTGGGCGTAGACGACGGAGCCCAGCAGCTTCCAGGTGCCGCCGCGGCGGTCCATGCGCACCATGCGCAGGATCTGCAGGAAGCGCATGCTGCGCAGCGCCGACGTGGCAAAGATGTTGCCCTGCGTGCCCGCGGCGATGACGGCCACCGAGGCGATAAAGACGATGAAATCTGAGGGGACAAAGAGGTTCAGGGGGGTACGTGGGTAATCCAGAATTTCACCCAAAAAAATCAAAGTTGTCATGTTGTAGTAATGTGTTATATTGTTCATTTATTGTTGTGTTAGCTGGTAAAGCGGGTTGTCCCGAATTCAGCCCATAAAAACCAAGGTTGTCATGTTGTACTAATGTGTTCTATTGTTAATTTATTATTGTAAAGTTATCATGTTGTACTAATGTGTTATGTTGTTCATTTATTGTTGTCTTAGCTGGTAAAGCGGGTTGTCCCGAATTCAGCCCATAAAAATCAAACTTGTCATGTTGTGGTAATGTGTTGTATTGTTAATATAGTATTGTAAAGTTATCATGCTGTACTAATGTGTTATATTGTTCATTTATTGTTGTGTTAGCTGGTAAAGCGGGTTGTCCCGAATTCAGCCCATAAAAATCAAACTTGTCATGTTGTAATAAAGTGTTGTATTGTTAATTTAGTATTGTAAAGTTATCATGTTGTAGTAATGTGTTGTATTGTTCATTTATTGTTGCATCAGCTGGTAAAGCGGGTTGTCCCGAATTCGGCCCATAAAAATCAAGGTTGTCATGTTGTACTAATGTGTTGTATTGTTAATTTAGTATTGTAAAGCTGTCATGTTGTAGTAATGTGTTATACTTTCATTTATTGTTGCGTTAGCTGGTAAAGTGGGTTGTCCCAAATTCGGCCCATAAAAATCAAGGTTGTCATGTTGTACTAATGTGTTCTATTGATAATTTAGTATTGTAAAGTTATCATGTTGTACTAATGTGTTCTATTGTTGATTTATTATTGTAAAGTTGCCCTGGCAGACAGGGCGGTGCCAAGCTAGAAATTGGCACACTTTGCTGGATTTCTCCAAAACTAAAGCTGGCAGCAACGAGGAATCAACAAGTCCTTAGAGCCCCAAACGCCACCTTTAATCTGACACCCAGACCCTGAGGAAATTATTTCTTTTTCCCATGGAAAATGGACTCTGTTTGTGGCCACACTCACCCTGGCCAACAGGAAGGCGCTTAGCTCAAAATTGCCAAACTTTGCTGGATTTCTCCAAAACTAAAGCTGCCAGCAAATAGGACCCTGAACGTCCTTAGAGCCCCAAACACCACCTTTAATCTGACACCCAGAGCCGATGGAAATGATTTCTTTTTCCCATGGAAAATGGCCTCTGTTTGTGGCCACTCGCCCTGGCCGACAGGAAGGCGCTTAGCTCAAAATTGCCAAACTTTGCTAGATTTCTCCAAAACTAAAGCTGCCGGCAACTAGGACCCTGAACGTCCTTAGAGCCCCAAACACCACCTTTAATCTGACACCCAGACCCTGAGGAAATTATTTCTTTCTCCCATGGAAAATGGACTCTGTTTGTGGCCACTCACCCTGGCCGGCAGGAAAGCGCTTAGCTCAAAATTGCCAAACTTTGCTGGATTTCTCCAAAACTAAAGCCGCCAGCAACTAGGACCCTGAACGTCCTTAGAGCCCCAAACACCACCTTTAATCTGACACCCAGACCCTGAGGAAATTATTTCTTTTTCCCATGGAAAATGGACTCTGTTTGTGGCCACTCACCCTGGCCGGCAGGAAAGCGCTTAGCTCAAAATTGCCAAACTTTGATGGATTTCTCCAAAACTAAAGCCGCCAGCAACTAGGACCCTGAAAGTCCTTAGACCTCCAAACACCACCTTTAATCTGACACCCAGACCCGATGGAAATGAGTTCTTTTCCTGTGCCAGCCCGTACCTATCACGCAGAAGGGTTTCCTGGCGAAGCGGAAGCGCCCGCGCCAGCCGCGGTAGCGGCAGCAGCAGCCGGCGGCCCACACGCGGATGATGTACTCCATGCCGAACACCACGATCATCACAAACTCCTGCCAGGGAAAAAAGGGGGAAAAAGGGGGTAGAAAGAGTGAAAGGGCTGAGATTTGATGGGGGAAAAGTGAATCAGGCTGAGCACAGCACGAGGTGGCCACAGCAGTGCTGGAGGAGCTGTCCCAGGGGATGAGGGTGATGGGACGGAGCTGTGGCGCTGTGAGGGAATCGCTGCTCTCCTCCTCAGCCCGAGCTGGGTCCTTTTCCTCCTCTGTCAGCATTGTCCTCCTACCTCTCGCACAAACAAGCCCCCGTTCTGCTTACTCGCAGGAAAGTCACAAGGACCTTCCCAATTTAGTCTCCGTCACTCGGGAGAAGTCCCTGCGTCAGCTCTTTCTGACAGTTTGGGGGAAAGTTGCCTTTTTTAGCCCCTCGTGCCCTGCCTGTTCCAGCGGTTTTTGCACGGAGGGGACGATGGTGGGATGGAGACACAATGGTGGGATGGGCCCTGGTGACACCCACGGCCAGGCCACCCCTGAGGTGCCACCGGGCCATCAGCGACTGGTGATGAGGTCACAGGCGTTCTGCCAGCGATTTTACCCAATTATTTTAGGATATAAAATGGGGAGAGGGAATCCGAGCAGCAGCTCCACTCCTGAATAACTCACCAGGATGAAGAGGCACTCGTTGGCCAATTTCTGGTGCTCCTGGATGGTGGAGAAGACCGACAGCACCAGGCAGCTGAAGACGAGGAGGAATCTGGAAGGACAAAGTGTCAGTGGGGGCACAGGGACAGCCAGGGGACCCCAGCCCACAATCACAGCCTGACCCCCCAGTCAAGACCTCCCCAGGCTGTGGCAGAGCCACCGGGGACACGTTTTGCCTCTAGATGGTGGCATGGAGCCTTTGGGGAGCCCAGGAGCTGCCGTGGGGCTCGGTGCCAGCTCTGGCGCAGCCCTGCAGCTCCTTCATTAAAGGCAGGGAGGGACACGGGGGTCTGGCACCGTGCAGGGTTCTGGTGCTGCTGGAAGGGCACCAGAGCTGCTCAGGACTGTCCCCAGCATCACTGCCACCATGGGGACATGCCAGCAACACCTGGGAGGTGTCAAACCAGGGGAAAAGTCCCAGGAACAGCTCTGAGGCTGCTCCTCCCCGAGCGCTCAGGCACGAGGGGCTTTGGCCCATTTAAAATAAGGAGGGGAATTAAAATAAAAAAAGAAAAAGAAAAAAAAAAAGAAAAGAAAAAAAGAAAGTCGACTCTGAAGCTGAAGCAAATGAAACCTCCAAAAATACATTTTTTTCCCCTGATCCAGCGATTCTAAAAAAGGAAAGCGGAGGGCTTGTGCCACCGGCCCACGTGACACAAAGGGCCACTCGCTGCTCCGTCACTGCCACTCCAGGATGGCACCAGGGACCACGGGCACACCAGGACCATGGGCACACCGGGGACCATGGGCACACCGGGGACCATGGGCACACTGCCCTGGGATGGCACCAGGGATCACGGGCACACCATGCTGGGTGGCACCAGGGACCATGGGCACACCACGCTGGGTGGCACTGGGGACCACAGGCACACCACCCTGGGTGGCACTGGGGACCATGGGCCCACCACTGCTCTGGGAGGGCACCAGGGACCACGGGCACACCAGGGACCATGGGCACACCAGGGACCATGGGTACAGCAGGGACCATGGGTACAGCAGGGACCATGGGCACACCAGGGACCACGGGCACACCAGGGACCATGGGCACACCACCCTGGGTGGCACTGGCACGGCCTGGCTGAGCCCTGGTGGCCCTGGCACCTTGGTGGCACCCATCTCAGCCCCATGGCTGTGTTCACATGGTGACAATGCCCAGAGGCCACCAGGGGTGGATGGAACCTCCCCAAAACAACAATGAAAGCCCTGTGGGGAAGGAGAAATCTCCTCAATTAATCCGGGGGTTGTGGGGGGCTCATCCCCTCCTCAGGAGGTCGTTCCCATCCCTTTGTGTTGCTGATGTGGGATTTTTGGGCAGAACCAGCTGCCTGGGCCATCAGAGGGGTGAATCCTGTCCCAGCTGTCCCAGTGGCACTGGGAAGGCACCAGGGGACACAGCAGAGAGGGGACAATGCCCTGTCCCTCACTGGGACCCCTCCCCACTGACCCCACAGCCCCGTGTGGGGCTGGGGGCTCTCAAACCCTGCCCTGCCATGAGGGGCATGAGGGTGGCACAGCCTAAAGGGGACAGCTGGGCCCTTTTCCCCAAAATGCTGCTGGAGGTGGGACCGACAGCAAAAAAATCCTCAGGAATGGGAGAAGGGCTGGATGCAGAGCCAGGAGGAGGCAGAGCTGGAGCCAGGGGTGTCACAGCCGTGTCACCACCCTGTCCTCCCCGCACTGCTGCTCTCCCAGGCAAGGCAGAAGGTTGGAGCCAGCTCCTTCTCCCTCTGAATTATTAATTGGGGTTTTTTTTTTCCTCCAGCACAGCAGTTCTGGAGTGAAACCCCACAGGGAACAGCAGCACCCCCGTGGCACGGGCGGGAGGTGCCAGGCCCTGAGCTGAGGAGCAAAACACGGCCCAGGGCAGAGCTCAGAGCTTCGTGCATCATCAGCAATAAAAGATTATCCAGGCAGGAATTAGCAGGCAATTACACGGGCAGCGAAGCACAAAGCAGAGGAGAAGGCAGAAATCTCCCAGCCTGCAAAGATTTGTGCCCCTTCTGCCAAGATTTGTGCCCCTTCTGCCAAGATTTGTGCCCCTTCTGCCAAGATTTGTGTCCCTTTGCCTCATGCAGAGAGCCTGGCACACGAGCACCACCGTGATGGGATGGGGAAAGCTCCCAGGCAGAATCCCGCAGGATTTGGGGAAGGATCCAGGCAGGAGAGGCCCCACGGGGCCGGCTGGGAAAGGAACTCTCTGGGAACACATCACCTGCTCGGAATTAACTCGCAAAGCCCGGGCAAACGCCCCGTCCCGGCTGCCGGCGGCGCTTAAGCGGCTTAGGGAAGGGTCAGATGGCTGAAGGCAGCGAGGGGAGCCAGGAACCAGCATCCCCCGTCCCTGCCGGGCAGGAATTCCGCTCTACCAAACATCCAGGGGGGTTTTTACACCCCAAACCCTCCATCAAACCACCCTGAGAGGAGCCAGGAACCAGCATCCTTCATCCCTCCCAAGCAGGAATTCCGCTCTACCAAACATCCAGGGGGGTTTTAGGGTTTTACATCCTCAGCCCTGCAGCGACACTGGCAGGGCTGTCCCTGTCCCACTTTGCCCTCGCCCCAGGGTTGGCATGGGGGTGACAATGGCCCTGGCAGAACTGTCCTGGTCCCCACTTTCCCAAATCCCTGGGGCTGGCACCAGCCCTGGCAGGGCTGTCTTGATCCCTGCTTTCCCAAACCCCTGGGGTTGGCATGAGGGTGACACCAACCCCATGGAAGCTGTCCTGGTCCCAATTTTCCCTCAACCCAGGATTGGCATGGGGGTGACACTGGCCCTGGCAGGGCTGTCCTGGTCCCCACTTTGCCCTCAACCTGGGATTGGCACCAACTCTTGCAGGGTTGTCCCTTTTCCTGCTCTGCCCTTGCCATGGGACTGGCATGGGGGTGACACTGGCCCTGGCAGGGCTGTCCTGGTTCCCAAATTCCCAAATCCCTGGTGGTGACACTGGCCCTGGCAGGGCCGTCCTGGTCCCCACTTTCCCAAACCCCCCTGGGTACCAGCAGTGCCAGGCTCCCATCCCAGCTCGCTGCTCTTCCCACCCTCCAAAGGAGCTGGAAAACCCAGGAATGCTGGAAGAGGAATGGGGAGGGGGCAGAGAGAGGGACAGGAGTTCCAGGGCACCCCCAGAGCAGAGGCTGAGCTGGTTCTTCACCTCTCCCAAATAAAATTCCCATTTCCAGCCCCCTCCCTGTGGGATCCTCCCCTTTCCCAGCCTGGACACAGGGACAGGACCCAGCAGGAGCAGAGCCCGGCCCCAGCAGCAGTGAAACCTCCCCAAAACAATAATGAAAACCCGGCGGGGAAGGCGAAATCTCCTCCATTAATCTTCATTAGGGTGGGCTCTGCCATCTGCTGCCGCCCGAGCTGGCCCAGGTGAGCAGGGAAAGCTGCTGAGCTCAGGGGAAGCAGGGCCAAGCCGGCCTCTCTGGATGGGCAGGCGGGCACCACTTGGCTCCCAGTGCCCCCAAAACACCGCTGGGCACAGGGGCTGCACCCCAAAACAGCCTGGGATGGGACAAAGCAGCAGGATCCTTGGAGTTTGTGGGGTGGGAATCCCAGGATTCATCCCCAAATTCTCGGGATTGGCACAGGGGTGACACCAGCACTGGCAGAGTTGTTCTGGTCCTTGCTTTGCCCTCGCCCTGGGGTTGGCATGAGGGTGATATCAGCCCTGGCAGAGCTGTCCTGGTCCTGCTTTGTCTTTGCCCCAGGATTGGCATGGGGGTGGCACCAACCCTGGCAGGACTGTCCTGGTCCCTATTTTCCCAAACCTTCGGGGTTGGCATGGAGGTGACACTGACCCTGGCATGTCTGTCCCAGTCCCTACTCTGCCTAAACCCCTGAGACTGGCATGGGGATGGCACCGGCCCTGGCAGGGCTCTCCCGGTGTCTGCTCTGCCCAAATCCCTGGGGTTGGCACAGGAGTGATACCGGCTCTGTCAGGGCTGTCCCAGTCCCTGCTCTGTCCAAATCCCCGGGACTGGCACAGGGGTGGCACTGGCTCTCCCGGTCCCATTTTGCCCTCACCCTGGGGTTGGCACGGAGGTGGCACCAGCCTTGTCCCTGTCCCATTTTGCCCTCACCCTGGGGTTGGCACGGGGATGGCACCAGCCCTGTCCCGGTCCCATTTTACCCTCACCCTGGGGTTGGCACGGGGATGGCACCAGACCTGTCCCGGTCCCACTTTCCCAACCCCCCGGGACTGGCACGGGGATGGGACCGGCTGTCCCGGTCCCATTTTGCCCTCACCCCGGGGTTGCACAGGGGTGGCACCAGCCCTGTCCCATTTTACCCTCACCCTGGGGTTGGCACGGGGATGGCACCAGCCCTGTCCCGGTCCCATTTTGCCCTCACCCCGGGGTTGCACAGGGGTGGCACCAGCCCTGTCCCATTTTACCCTCACCCCGGGGTTGGCACAGGGGTGGCACCAGCCCTGTCCCGGTCCCGCTTTGCCCTCGCCCCGCGGGGATGCCCCGGGCAGGGGCACAGGCAGCGATAACTCAGCACCAGACAAACACCCCCGGCGCAGGACAAACAGCTCCGCCGCGGGGTGAGCGGGCAAACTGGCTCTGGGAAGGCACGGATCCCTTCCCTGGCAGCACCACAGCGCCTAAAGCAGCTGTGCCACCGCTGGAAATTCGGCATTTCCACCAAAACTGCCCGCGCCCAGCTCCAGCGGGGATGGGGACGGCGTTTCACCCTGCCGGGCTCCCCAGGCCGCGAGGTTCAGTTCGGTCTGCAGCTGTATAAACAGCACACGGCATAAATCCCCGTCCCTCGGCCCCGCAGCCCTCCCGGAGAGGTGGAGCAGGGGGATATAAATAACCGGGCTGTGCCGGCCCTGTTTGCGCCCGTAACCATGGCACGGAGCGTCCCACGCCGCCCAGAAGAGAAGCAGAAAAGCTCCGGGAGTGTTTCCCCACGGGCAGAGGCGCAGCAAAGCCGGGCACACGCTCAGAGCCCGGCCCCGAGGCGTTATCAGAGCTGTTATCAGGAGGGTGATGCTCTCAGAACCCCAGGGAAGAGGCAAGAAGCAGCTCGGGATGTCCCCCGAGCTGTTATCAGGAGGGTGCTGCTCTCAGAGCCCCAGAGAAGAGGCAAGAGGCAGCTCGGGATGTCCCCCGAGCTGTTATCAGGGCTGTTATCAGGAGGGTGATGCTCTCAAGAGCCCCAGGGAAGAAGCAGCACACGGGACGTCCCCCGAGATGTTATCAGAGCTGTTATCAGGAAAGTGATGCTCCCAGAACCCCAGGGAAGAGGCAAGAAGCAGCACGGGATGTCCCCCGAGCTGTTATCAGGGCTGTTATCAGGAGGATGATGCTCTCAGAGCCCCTCGGCCCCAGGGAAGAGGCAGCTCGGGATGTCCCCAGCAGCCTGGGGAAGGCAGCACGGGATGTCCCCAGAGATGTTATCAGAGCTGTTATCACAGGGTGATGCTCCCAGAGCCCCTCAGCCCCAGCACAGAAGCAGCACGGGATGTCCCTCAAGGTGTTATCAGGAGTGTGATGCACCCAGAGCCCCAGAGAAGAAGCAGCACGGGATGTTATCAGAGCTGTTATCAGGAGGACGCTGCTCTCAGAGCCCCTCAGCCCCAGCACAGAGGCAGCCCGGGATATCCCCCGAGATGTTATCAGGAGGGTGATGCTCCCAGAGCCCAGGGAAGAGGCAAGAGGCAGCCCGGGATGTCCCCCGAGCTGTTATCAGAGCTGTTATCAGCAGGGCGATGCACCCAGACCCCAGCACAGAGGCAGCCCGAGCTGTTATCAGAGCTGTTATCAGCAGGGCGATGCACCCAGACCCCAGCACAGACGCAGCCCGGGCTGTCCCCAGCACCCTGGGGAACGCTGGAAGCAAAGCCAGGACGCAAATCCTCTCCCCCACCCCACGGCAGCACCCACAGGGTGACACCCCACATGTGGGTGACACCCCACGGAGCACACGAGCCCTAAAATCCCGGTGTTTTTTGGGAGGACAACATCGCTGGTGGCACCCCCCGTGCCCGCGGGGAGGTCACAAGGCTCCTGCGGCCGTGCCAAGGCGCTCACACGGAGCAGCCGGGATAGTTTTGCTCTTGGATCATCTGGCAAGGAGCGGGCTGGAGCGGGGGGGGAAGGAGCCAGAGTGTTTTCTGAGGCACCCCAGCAGAGAGAGAGATCCGGGCTGTCACCCTCTGCCAGCACCTGGGGGGACATTTGGGGTACAGCGGTGTGTGTGACCCCAAATTTGGGACCTTCAAAGAGTGGAGGAGGGTTTGGATCAAACTGAGGGGGGACAAAGAAGCAAAAACTCTCCAGCATCACCCATGGGGTGCCAAACTGGCACCTCCTGTGCTGGTCTGGGGGGTCCAGAGGGAGAGGGAAGAGGGAAAAAGGAAAAAAACAGAAGGAAAAATCAATGCACCGTTTCATGTTGCGCCGAAGTCGCTTAATTTTATGCCCTGGTGACACCGCATGGGGCTGGGGAAAGTGCTGTGCCGGCTTCTGCTGCCGCTGGCACTGCCCCTGCAGCAGCTCCCGTTTCAGCCCCGGGCAAGGTGGCACAGCCTGAGTCCCTCTGGGGCGGCCATGCCACCACCCAGCTGGGGGACACACTGGTGACAGCGAGCTGAAAACCTCCAATGAGCTAAATTCAAAGAGGTGGAAGGGTTGAGAGTTAAACTCAAGAGTTTAAGAGAGGCTGAAGAGTTAAATTCAAGAGTTTAAGAGAGGCTGAAGAGTTAAATTCAAGAGTTTAAGAGAGGCTGAAGAGTTAAATTCAAGTTTAAGAGAGGCTGAAGAGTTAAATTCAAGAGGTTTTTCCAAGCAGGCGGTGGGGGACTCAGCACTGAGCAGGGATGGAAGGATTTTCCTGCAATCCATGCTGGGCTCCAGGTTTAGGAATTGCCCTGGGGGTGTTGGCAAGGGCTGGGCACGGGCCGTGGTGGCACTGCCAGCATGGCAAGGGGGTTTTCTGGCTCTCCAAGCAGAGGGATCTGACACAGGCTGGCACAGCCCCATCCTGCCCTCCACATCCCTCTGGAGCAGCAGCCAGGCTCAGGGATGCTCCAGGAGGTTCAGGCTGCCACCACCCCACTCCCTGGCCACAGGGGGACACATCCCACTGCCACCACCCCAAACCAACCGGGATTTCCCACTGGAGGCCAACCCTGAGCAGGAACAGCCCGTGCCTGGCATCCCTCACCCCGTGCCAGGCTTGCCATGCGACGGTGCCACCACAACGACACCAAATACCTGGCAGGGACAGGGCTCCTGTCCATCCCCTTGGGGAAATTCCTCTCCCAAACGGGAAATGAACCCCAACAACCAAGGAAATTCCTCTCCCAGATGGGAAATAAACCCCAACAGCAGCACAGGGAGCTGGGCCTGGCACAGGGGATGCTGCTCCAGGCAGGGGATTGCGGCTGTTCCTGGTGCTTGCTGCTGGCTCAGGCTTCCCTAATTTGCTCCAGGTGAAACTGTTCTGCATGGAAATGCTCCTCCAGGACCGGCAAAAGTGCTGAGCCCAGCTCCTGGTGCCGTTTCATAACCATGGGCACCAGCAGACCCGGGGAATTTGAGGGGCTGGAGGGTGGGCAGGGACCAACCACAGTGGGAATAGCTGGAATTGGACACCTGGAAAAACCCATGGAGCAGCTCCAAGGTGCAAAAACCCCCTGGCAGGGCAGCCCCTGCCCACGGGCACGCAGCTGTGCCCGTGCCAAGCTCTGCCGGGAGCAGGGAAGAGCCTTCCCGCCCGCTAACGAGGAGGAGATTGGAAAAAGGAAGTTCTTATTTTGCCTCCTGGCTCTAAAGCCTCTGGCTTAATGCTCTGGGCTCCCTCCCGGATTTGCTCCGTAAGCTCCAGGGCTGGGAGTTCTCATTCCAGGCGGGCGAGGCTCGGCTTGGTGAGGCCGGGCAGAGCCTCCCTGTATGGCCTGGAGGGGCTGGGGGACACCTCGAAACTCGAATTTCCACCTGCACGGGCTCCCATGTCCTCACCACCCCCGTCCCGGAGCATGGGGGGCTTTGGGGACATCCACCAAACCCCAAAAATGGCTCCAATCCCTCCTAACCCCCACCCCGGGCAGAGCTGCTGCAGAAATGATTCAGCCACCGAACCACGGAGCCCAGAGCAGGCGCTGGGATAAGATTTGGGATCAATTCGCCCGAGACAGAAAGAGGCTGAAGTCGGTCAATAAAGGCGATGGGGAGGGAAGCGCGTCACTTCTCAGCGGGTATTTCCATTTTAGCCGCTTCCAGCCCTGTCCCGGAGCCAGCCCGCTCGGGGGAGGCAGCTCCGGGGCTCGGTTTGTGCCACCAGCGCTGCCCCGACCCCGGGCCGGGGGCTCCGTCCCCTCCCGTGCCTCAGGGGAGGAAGAGGAGGGAGCAACACCTTCCTCCTCTCTCGTTAAAACCCAGGGATTGCGGCACACAAATCATCCCCGACAACTTCAGAGCCGCTGCAACAGC
This sequence comes from Geothlypis trichas, assembly GCA_009764595.1. Lineage (NCBI taxonomy): Eukaryota > Metazoa > Chordata > Aves > Passeriformes > Parulidae > Geothlypis > Geothlypis trichas. Next base: position 5,358,491 of record CM019924.1, on the reverse strand, counting down.
TTCGCAGCTCCCATCTGCTGCGAGAGAGAGAGAGGGAAAAAAAAAAATCAACCAAAAAAAAACTTGGAAGAAGCCAGAAATGAGCAACATTACGGGAGAGGCTTCGCAGAACAGATGTCCGCACCTTGCACCCACCGCGGCGTCTTCCCACAGGATTCGGGGGGTCCCTGGCAGGACTCTGCCCTGCAGCTGCCTAAAATTAAGCGAGCGAGTGAACAAAAAGCCTCCCCAGCAAAGGCTGGAGACGTTTGGCTGCTTCTGCTGCCGGCGGCTGCACATCTTGTGGAACAAAGCCCAGAGCTCAGGAGCTGGGGCCAGCACGGTGGGGTGGCAGGGGAGGGACTGGGGGGGTTCTGCAAGTGGGGCCGCTTGTGCCAGGTGGGTTTTTTGGGGTAAAACGGGCTCAAAATCGTGGAGGATGCTCAGAGATGGATATCCCAGCTGGGAGATGAGCAGGGGCACAGCTCTCCCACATGCCATGGGTGTGTGTGCCATCCATCCCCACTGCCTGCCCTGGCAGGGGAGGGAATGGGGGCTTCTGCAAGTGGGGCCGCTTGTGCCAGGTGGGTTTTTTTGGGGTAAAACGGGCTCAAAGTGGTGGAGGATGCTCAGGGATGGATATCCCAGCTGGGAGATGAGCAGGGGCACAGCTCTTCCACATCCCATGGGTGTGTTTGTGCCATCCATCCCCACTGCCCGCCCTGGGGGGGCTCTGCAAATGGGGCCATTTGTGCCAGGTGGGTTTTTTGGGGGTAAAACAGGCTCAGACTGGTGGAGGATGCTCAGGGGTGGATGAGCAGGGGCACAGTTTTCCCACATGCCATGGGTGTGTGTGCCATCCATCCCCACTGCCTGCCCTGCCAGGGGAGGACTCTGCAAATGGGGCAGCTTGTAGCACGTTGTTGTTTTTGGGGGTAAAACAGGCTCAAAATCGTGGAGGATGCTCAGAGATGGATATCCCAGCTGGGAGATGAGCAGGGGCACAGCTCTCCCACATGCCATGGGTGTGTTTGTGCCATCCATCCCCGCTGCCTGCCCTGCCAGGGGTTCTGGCTCCCTTTCCCTGCTGGCAAAGCTCTTCCCAGGGTGGGATTTTCCACGCGGGGATTCTGGCTGTGGGAGCCCGCTCTGGAGGTGTGGTTTACAAATGGGCCCCGGGCTCGTGTCCCGGCTCCCTGGGGAGCTCCAGGTGCCCTTTCCTCCAGTGACAAATCCCCGCTGCCAGCTCGATGTGCTAACTTAGGCAAGACCCATTTTCCTGCCTCTTAACGAGCTCCGGCTCCCGCAGCACCCCAGGAACGACGCAGCCCCGCGGCACCGCTCCAGGTGAGAGGGAAAGAGGCAAAATTTTCCCTCATGGCCTCACAGAAGGTCCGTGCCCACACCTGGAACGCACCAGGCAAGGAGGGAAAACACCTCCTGCCCCATGGCTGTAGCTGTGATGTCCCGGCACTGTCCCCAGCACTGTCCCCAGCTCGTGGTTTGGGACAATCCCAAGAATGGAGCCCCCTCTGTCCCTGCAGCCTCCAGGTGTGTTGGGGCTGCTGTCACAGCCCCCCGAAGTAACAAACCCGAGGGGGTGCAGCTGTTCTGAGCCCTGAGCTGAGCCCGCATGCCAGGAGCCGTGGGATGCTCGGATCCAGCGAGGGAAGCTGGAGCAGAGCTCAGGAAAACACCCGGAGCAGGGAAAGGAGCAGGTGCGCTCCCGGGAACATCCCTGCGGCCATGGGGAGGGATTTCCAGCGCTGGGGATCCACGGGGAGCCGGGAATGGGCGCAGCTTTCGGGGTGCAGCGGGGACAGGAGCACCGGACGCGGCTCTGGGGTGGCACTTGTGCCTTGTCCCAGTAGTGCTACAGGTACAGGACAGCAGAGTGTCCCCGCTCCCACCCACAGCTGTCACCCCCCACGCTCAGAGACCCCACAAAGCGGGACGGCGACGCGGTGACACCGGGAAGGGACTCTGGGCCACCCCGGAGGTTCAGTCCCATCCCCGGGGACGCGCTCATCTCCTCGCCCCGGACCCTCCGCCACCGACCCGGCACCGGCTCCGGGGCAGGAGCGGCACCGAGGCTCCGCGGACCCACCCCGGGTGGCGGATCCCAGGACCGGCACTGGCTCCGGGGCAGGAGCGGCAGCGGAGAAACTTCGCGGTGGAGCCGGGGGGGCTCTCCCGGTACCCCCGGTGCTCCTTCCCCGGGCAGCCCCGGGGCTGCGGCTCCCTGTAGCCTCCCCCCGGTGCTCGGTACTCACATGAAGACGTGGTAGATGAACGCCCAGCCGCGGGGCCGCTCCAGCACGTTGTAGAGGCAGTTCTGGAGGCGGCGGCGGCAGCAGCGCGGGGCCCCGGCGGGGCGGGGGGCGGCCCCGGGGCGCGGCCCCGCCAGCAGCCCCCGGCGGCGGGGAGGGGGCGGCGGCGGCGGCGGGACGGGGGTCCCGCTGCCCGGGCCAGGGGTCCCCGCCGAGCCCTCGGTCCGCACCGCCGTCAGCGCCGCCCGCCGCTCCCCGCCCGCCGCCGCCGCCCCGGCCATGGCCGCCCCGCTCAGGCCGCCGCCCGCCGCATGGCCCCGGCCGCCGCGGGACCCCCGAGCCAGCCCGGGGCCGCTCCCGGGACCGTCACCTGCCTTTAGCTGCCCGCCGCCGCCCGCGGGCCCTCCCCCGCCCGGCCGGCCCGCCCCGCCGTACCTGGCCCCCGCCCCCGGGGCTCCGCCGGACGGGGCGGGCGGGGAAAGCGCCGTGCGGGGCGGGCGGTGGGCGGCCGGCACCGCCGGTGAGGGTACGGGACGCTGCTGGGCACGGGGAGGGTCCTGGGGCATCATCCTGGGGCACCGCATCCCAACCCGCGTCCCACAGCTCATCCCAAACTGCGCCCTACACCGAGGCGCATCCCAAACCACATCCCAGCTTCATCCCGCACCGCATCCCGAACCGAATCGTGTCCCAAACCACGGCACTGCCTCCTAAACTGCATCCCGAATTGCATCCCGAACTGGATCCCGCAGCACACCCCAAAATGGTCTGGAGCATCCCTGGAGGAGATGGAGCATCTCTGGAAGAAACTGAGCATCTCTGGAGGAGATGGAGCATCCTTGGAGGAGATGGAGCATTCCTGGGGGAGATGGAACATCCTTGGAGGAAATGGAACATCCCTGAAGGAGATGGGGCATCCCTGGTGCAGATGGGGCATCGTGGAGGAAATAGAGCATCCTTGGAGGAGATGGAGCATCCCTGGAGGAGATTGAGCATCCCTGGAGGAGATGGGGCTTCCCTGGAGGAGATGGGGCTTCCCTGGAGGAGATGGGGCATCTCTGGAGGAGATGGAGCATCCCTGAAGGAGATGGAGCATCCCCGGTGGAAATGGAGCATCCCTGGAGGAGATGGAGCATCCCTGGAGGAAATGGGGCATCCCATCCCTCCCATCCTCCACAGACTCAGCCTCGAGCCGGGCTCCAGGTGTTCCCCAAGTTCAGCCCTTCACTCTTCCACCTCAACCTCTCCCCAACCCAGCGGGGAACTGAGGCAGGGACTGGGAATTCCCTTTCCAAGCTGGATCCCAGCTGGGTCCGTGTGCTCCCGAACCTTTGGGGAACACAAGCGCCCCCACCCCACCCCTCCAGCTCCTCCTGGAGCAGAGATGGAGCTCAGGGCTTTGGGCAGTGAATTATTCAGTGGCAGTCAGAGATCCTGGCACAGCACGGGGCCCTCGTGAGCACTGCGGGATTTGGGAGGTCTGGGCAATCACACACACAATAAATAGACAATTTTATTGACTCGGAGGAAATGGTGCTGTTAAACCCACAATTCCCCCCAAGGATGCCACAAAAACCCCACGCAGACGGGATAAGAGTGAAATGCTGGAAATCCAAAGGAAATTCTCCCCTCCATTAATCCCTAACTCCTGCATCCCCCCAAAAAGTGCATCCCCCCCAAAAAGTGCATCCCAGAGCATCCCCCGCTGGTCTGGCCCTGCTCCAGCAGGAGCACCCTGACCTTCATCCCGCTGCCTTTGGAGCAGCACATTCCCCTCGCTGGAGGTTTAGGTTTCACCTGGGATTGATTCAAACCTCGGGGCTGCGGAGGGAGCAGGGTTGAGGTGACCTGGGAAGGACTTGGTTGCTCCAGGGGCAGGTGGGATTTGGGTTATTCCTGAGGCTGGGGGTCACCACACGCCGTGGGCAGGTGCCATTCTCACCTTGTCACCTGCCCAGAGCCTGGGAATCTCCATGGATGTGGGAGCTGGGAGGTTTTGGGATGGAGCCAGGCAGTCTGAATCAACATGGCACCAACCCATCCCTCAGATGGGTGGAGGTTTTGGGAAGCCATCCCAGGATTTGCTAATTTTACCCCACACCTGCTCGGCTTTGGGGGTCCCACAGAGCCACTCGTGTCCCCAGCCCTGAGGAGACTTTAAAGAGGATTCCAGAGGCCGGGAATGGCTCGGGGGAGGCCGCTGTGCTCGGAGCCTGCTGCCCTCTCGGGATTGCAGCTCGAGTTCCTGGCACGGAGCGGCGGCCAGGATTTGCATCCACAGGATTTCCAGTAAGTTTTGCAGGCTTGGAATGCGGCTGCAGGGCTGCGGGGCTGGGGACAGCGGCTGTGGCACCGGGGACAGCTGGGACCCCTCACCGGGACACGGGGACCGGGACAAAGCCCCAGTTTGGCTCCCTGGGTGGGGGATACCGGGGGGACACCGTGGAGGGGAGGATTTATCCATTGTGAGCAGGGGAGCCCGATTGAGGTGACCGGGATGGGCAGAGCTGGGGACAGCGGGCTCGGGGGTGGCAGGGGTGGCATTGTCGCGGTGGGGGGAGCGCTGTGACAGCGGTGACAGCGGTGACAGCGGCGTGGGGAGCGGGGAGGGCTGTGCAGCACCTGCTCCATCCAGCCGGAGGCTTGGCCTCATCCCACGGCAATTAAATCCTGGCACGGATCGCTGGGACAAAACAGTGCCTGGGACAGCCCGGGATGGGGAACCCTGAGCAGGGAGCTGGGGGCTGCTGTGCCACAAAGCCACCCCGAGCTGTCCCCGAGCTGGGAGTGACACCAGCGGCACCGCCCGGAGCTCGGGCGAGGGGACAGGGAGGGGGACAGGGCAGGGCTCGGAGGTGAGGAAGGAAGGATGGATGAGGACGCCAGAGCTGGGACAGCTCCCGGCCAAACCCCTCCGGCCGTGCCAGGTCCTGCGGAGATGGAGCGGAGCGGAGAAGAGGCAGAGGCGACCCCCAGGGAACGGGACCTTGGTGGCGCTGGCGGCGGGGGGTGACTCCAGAACCGTCACCAGGAGCGACTTCCCCTGCTCCGGGGTCCCTCGGGGGTCCTGCACACACAGCGGCAGCGGGACCTCAACCGCAGGGAGGTTTCCTTGGAAAAGGGTGGCTGGAGGTGGCAGATTTGGGAGGGGACAGCAGCCCTGGAAGGGACAGCAGCCCTGGAAGGGACAGCAGCTCTGGAAGGGGACAGCAGCTCTGGAAGGGGACAGCAGCTCTGGAAGGGGACAGCAGTTCTGGAAGGGGACAGCAGTTTTGGAAGGGGACAGCAGTTTTGGAGGGGACAGTAACTTTGGGAGGGGACAGCAGCTTTGGGAAGGGGCAGCAGCTTTGGGAGGGGACAGCGGTTCTGGAGGGGACAGCAGTTGTGGAGGGGACAGTAACTTTGGGAGGGGACAGCAATTTTGGAAGGGACAGCAGCTTTGGGAGGGACAGCTGTCAGCAGCCAAGCCCGCAGCACACCGAGCGTGGCAGTGCCCGGTGCTGAGCTCATCACCCCGAGGAGAAACGGGATCCCGAACCGCTCCTTGGCAGGGAAGCGCTGCCTCCTCCTCCTCCTCTTCCTCCGCCTCCTCCTCCTCCTCCTCCTCAGCTTCATCCCGGCTCCCTGGGGGTGTGACCAGCCCTGCTCCTGTCGCATTTGCCCTGCAGAGGTGGCGCTCACTGTGTCGCACACAGAAGGGCCGGTGTCCCCCCGCGGGTGCCATCCCTCTCTGGGGGGACACGTGTTGGCCTCTGTGCCATCCCACAGTGTCCCATTTGTCACCGCGGTCCCCTCGGCGGATCAAAGGCAGCCGTGAGCCCTTGCAGGGAAGGTCTGGCTCCTGTCAATGCCCGCGGTTCCTGTCCCTGTGACAAACGATGCTGGCTGTCCCCAAAGCACCCATCCTGTCCCAGTCTCCTCTGTGAGGACAGGCAGAGCTTTACCTCTGTTATAACCTAAATAAAAAATAACTTTTTCCCCATTAAGGTTTATTTCAATATTAAAATCCACATTTTGTATATGCTAATGAGATTAATTAAATACACACTCTCACCATATTTATTACTCAGCTCTCTGCCCAGATCCGTGTCCGAGGAGAAGATTCCATTCTGAAACTCTTGCTGTGCCTTCAACAAACCCTATTTTTGTGCATCTGATCGCGAAGGTTTTTACTGACCATGACCACATTTTTCCTGCCCAGTTCCACACAATCAGGAATTAAAATAACCAGCCCGGCCACCCCCAGCCCCTCTGATCCCTCAGAACTCAACAGGGTTTATTTCCAGCCAAATTTCATTCACTTCATGCAACAGCTGGAAACTCCCAGGAGAAGCAGCATCTCCCTCCCATTTTCTGTCCTTTAAGCGATTTATTCCCATTCAAATTTAACCAATTTCCAGCAAACCCGGCTGCTGCGGGTAAAGAGCTTTTCCTCAGCAGCCAGGGGCTGATAAAGGCGAGCGGCGCCCGTTCCGCTCTCCAGCTCTGCCTTCCAGGTCTCTCTCCATCTCCACAAGCGGATTCCCAGCTCTCCAAACCCAAGGGAGGCTTTTCCAGAGGGGTTTGGGGGGGCACAGGAGGTCACTCATCTCCTCTGGCTGCGGGGAGGGCGCTGGGGCTGCCCCCGATGGGTGGGATCGGAGATCAGAGCCCCCATCCCGGCTCTCCCATCCCGCTCCAGCCCTTCCCGCGGCAGCCCGGAGCAGAGACAGGGATGCAGATGTCGGGAGAAGGGACCCCCGAGCCCGAAAATTCAGGAAAAGGGACTTCCAAGCTCTCAGTTTCAGGCAAAGGGACCTCCAAAACCTCATCCCGGCTCTTTCATCCCGCTCCAGCTTGGAGCAGAGACAGGGATGCAGATGTCGGGAGAAGGGACCCCCGAGCGCCCAAATTCAGGAAAAGGGACTTCCAAGCTCACAATTTCAGGGAAAGGGACCTCTAAACCCCATCCCGGCTCTCCCATCCCGCTCCAGCCCTTTCCGTGCCAGTCTGGAGCAGAGAAAGGGATGCGGCTGTCGGGAGAAAGGACCCCCGAGCCCGAAAATTCAGGGAAAGGGACTTCCAAACTCACCATTTCAGAGAAAGGACCTCCGAGCCCCAGACTCCAGGGAAAGGGACCTCCAAACCCCATCCCGGCTCTTTCATCCCGCTCCAGCCCGGAGCAGAGAAAGGGATGCAGATGTCGGGAGAAGGGACCACGGAGCCCGAAAATTCAGGAAAAGGGACTTCCAAGCTCACAGTTTCAGGGAAAGGGACTTCCGAGATGGCAAATTCCAGGGAAAGGGATCTCCAAAACCCCATCCCGGCTCTGCCATCCCGCTCCAGCCCTTCCCGCGGCAGCCTGGAGCAGAGACAGGGATGTGGCCGCCAGGAGAAGGGACCTCCGAGAGCCCAAATTCCAGGAAAGGGACCTCTGGGCCCCCAAATCCAGAAAAGGGACTTCCAAGCACCGAGTTCCAAGGAAAGGAGGGACCTCTGAGCACCCAATTGCAGGGAAGGGTCCTCAGAGCCCACAGCTCCAGGGAAAGGACCTCTGACACCCCAGTTCCAGGGAAGGCACCTCTGAGCTCCCATCTCGGGTGTCCCATCCCCGCTGTCCCATCCCGCTCCAGCCCTTCCCACGGGAGCCCTCTCGTGGCCGATCCCACTCTCGGAGCTTTCCCGAAAAGTTCCTTTTCTACCCCGAATGCATCTTTTCCCAGCCCAGGGGATGCTCCTCCAGCCTGGCTCTGCCCCGCACACCGGCGATGCTCCGGGAACTGCAGCCTTTCCTTCCCTTCCTTTCCCTTCCTTTCCCTTCCTTTCCCTTCCTTTCCCTTCCTTTCCCTTCCTTTCCCTTCCTTTCCCTTCCCTTCCCTTCCCTTCCCTTCCCTTCCCTTCCCTTCCCTTCCCTTCCCTTCCCTTCCCTTCCCTTCCCTTCCCTTCCCTTCCCTTCCCTTCCCTTCCCTTCCCTTCCCTTCCCTTCCCTTCCTCCCCTCCCAGGAATCTGGGAAAATTCGGGAAAAAAACCTTCGGGAATCAGGAAAAGGGATATTTACAAATATTTGCAAATATTTACAATTATCCCCTGGAGAGCCAAAGGCTGAGGCAGAGCTTTGCTTCCCTTCCTGCTGAGCCTGGCAAGGGGCACCTGTGCCAGGTAAAGGGGACATTGGGATGGGGTAAGGGGGACACCTGGGCCAGGTAAAGGGGGAAAACTGTGGCACAAGGTGGCACCTGTGCCAGGTAAAGGGGGACACCTGGGCCAGGTAAAGGGGGAAAACTGTGGCACAAGGTGGCATCTGTGCCATGACAAGAGTGGCACCTGAGCCAGGTAAAGAGGTGGCCTCTGTGCTGGGACAACTGTGCCAGGAAAATTGGGAAAACTGTGGCACAAGGTGGCACCTGTGCCAAGTAAAGAGAGCACCTGTGCTGGGACAACTGTGCCAGGAAAATGGGGTTAATTGTACCAGGGACACCTGTGCCAGGTAAAGAGGAAAACTGTGGCACAAGGTGGCACCTGTGCCATGACAAGGGGGACACCTGAGTCACATAAAGGGGGCACCTCTGCCCAGGCTGGGGGACACCTGAGCTGGGACAAGGGGGACATTTTTGCCACACCAAGGTGGCACATGTGCCAGGTAAAGGGGGCACCTCTGCCCAGGCAAGGGGGACAACTGTGACATTAGAAAGGGGACACTTGTGATGGGACAAAGGGGTTACAAGTGACAGGATAAGGGGGACAACTGTGCCAAATGTCACAGATTTACCCCCAAACCCCTCACACCACCTGAGCTCTCAGCCAAGCCCTTGTGCAGCCATCCCGTGGCTGAGTTCCCTGCTCCAGGTGGAACAATTCCAGGGATTCAGGTGTAACAATTCCATGGATTCAGGTGTAACAATTCCAGGGATTCAGGTGTAACAATTCCATGGATTCAAGGTGTAACAATTCCATGGATTCAGGTGTAACAATTCCATGGATTCAGGTGTAACAATCCCAGGGATTCAAGGAGTAACAATTCCATGGATTCAGGTGTAACAATCCCATGGATTCAGGTGTAACAATCCCAGGGATTCAAGGAGTAACAATCCCAGGGATTCAGGTGTAACAATTTCAGGAATTCAGGTGGAACAATTCCATGGATTCAAGGTGGAACAATTCCATGGATTCAAGGTGTAACAATTCCATGGATTCAGGTGTAACAATTCCATGGATTCAGGTGTAACAATTCCATGGATTCAAGGTGGAACAATTCCATGGATTCAAGGTGTAACAATTCCAGGGATTCAGGTGTAACAATCCCAGGGATTCAGGTGTAACAATTTCAGGAATTCAGGTATAACAATTCCATGGATTCAAGGTGTAACAATCCCAGGGATTCAGGTGTAACAATTCCATGGATTCAAGGTGTAACAATTCCATGGATTCAGGTGTAACAATTCCAGGGATTCAAGTCTAACAATTCCATGGATTCAAGGTGTAACAATTTCAGGAATTCAGGTGTAACAATCCCATGGATTCAAGGTGTAATAATTCCATGGATTCAGGTGTAGCAATTCCATGGATTCAGGGTATAACAATTCCATGGATTCAGGTGTAACAATTCCAGGGATTCAGGCTGCTCCTGGCCCTGTATCTCACACACAGCACACACAGGATCTGACAAAAGCAAATTTATTTCCTTTCATGAAGCTTATATTACATGCATGGACCAAAGCCAGGACAACAGGTAACAGCAGGGTTGGGGTTTTGTCCAGATTCCATCAGTTCTTCTGGAATCCAGAGGCCAAATTCAAGGATTTTTTTTGCTCTTAAAAAATACAATCATAATACAAGGAATGTTTGTTTTGTTTTTTATTTTGTTTCACTTCAATTCCTCCTCCTCCTCCTATTCCCTGCATACAGCAAATGCTCCAAAAAAAGGAGGCAAGAGGGAAAAAATCTAAACCACACACACTCCCCCCACCCTAAAAATTCCCTAAAACCCACTGAGATGGGAGGACCAAACCTAGAGAAAAAAAAATACAAACAGAACAGCAGGAATAGAGCTCTGACAGGAGCAGTACCCTCAGCATTTTCCTAGAAATAAAACATTTCCCACGTTTGTTCAATGAGATGCTCCAAATCCCTTCGGATCGCTTCTCCCAGGGTTTGGAAAAGCAGCTGGATACACAAAGATTGGTTTGGAAAATAAAAATATTGCATTCTTGGCAGAGTCTGCTGGATATCCTGGATATTCTGGATAATTCCCAAGGCCAGCAGAGCGAGGTGGAGATGGCAGAGCCTGCCACAGGCTCAGTCCCAGGTGTGTTGCTGGGCCCAGGTGGGTCTGGCAGAGGTTCAGGGCTGGATTTGGGGACTGTCCCCAGGTCCCTGCTCAGTCCCCTGTCACCTGTGTGGCCTGGGTGTCCGAGCTCTGGTTGGTGGACTGGATGAACATGGGCTGGGTGATGTCCTGGCCCGCGGGCATTGTCACCTGCTGGATCTGGTACAGCTGCTGCAGGCACAGAGGGTGACACAGGAACCTCAGTCAGTGCTCAGCACGCTCAGAACCTCCCCCAAGATTTGGTCCCTCTGAGGTACCCCAAAACCCCAAACCCACTGTGAGCTCCCACCAAATCTGCTGCTCATTCCCACCAAAGTCCTTCTGGGAATTCCTGATGCCCAGGCTCACATCAGGGCCCCTCTGGATTTCCCAGAGCAGCTGTGGCTGTCCCAGGATCTCTTGGAAGTGTCCAAGGCCAGGGTTTGGAGCACCCTGGGGTAGTGGAAGGTGTTCCCCACATGGTTGGAAGTGAATGAGCTTTAAGGTGCTTCCAACCCAAACCATTCCATGATTTATGATACTCATGGAACATCCAGATGTTAAAACCTTTATTCCTGAATTAGGAATTTAAGATTTCACCCAGAGTGCCAGGGACTGGATTAATTCAAAGCAAAGGCAGCAGAACTTTAAAAATCCACCTGGATTGTGGATTTGTGCTGCCTGGTACAACATTCCCTTACCCTGCTGCAGGCCAGCAGTGTTTTATGAGGAGGAACACGTGGGTTTAGGACCCTGAGCCCCTTGTGCCCCCCAGTTCTTACCTGTCCATCCGTGAACTGGCTGAACTGCTGCTGCCCCTGCTGCACCTCTGTCTGCGTTATCTACAGAGATAAGAGCAGCTGATCACTGCCAGCCCTTCCCAGAGGGTCACAACCCCACCAACACCACCCTGCTGCTGCCTGGGGAGAGGTTTTTAACCTCAGCCAACTTTTCCAGCACCCCGACCGCGAGAGGAACGGCAGCCACGACACCTCCAGACCAAACACCGCCTTCCAAACCAACACCAGGTCCTTCCAGACCCAAATCAGGTCCTTCCAGACCCCAAATCAAGTCCTTTTAGACCCCAAAACCACGTCCTCTCTGCTTCCCCCAAGGAGAAGGTGGCCTCCAGATTTTTATTTCTTTTTTTTTCCTCTAACAAGTGTGGTATTTTCCAGCTGGGAAGGATCCCTCAGCCTCAAGGCCGCTCCCGACGTTTCTGCCTTTCCTGCACGGCTCCTCCCTCACCCAGGCAAGAAGGAGAAGGAAAGAGAAGGTTGATGAGCCCAAAATGTTACCTGCAAGCAGCTCAAAAGCAGCGGGAGCTTCACCCAGAGCCACACACACACACACAAAGAGCTCTGCATGCACCTCTCACGGACACCTAAAGGAGGTTTCCGCTACGCTCCTTCGTTTTTAAATTTTTAAAAAAACCCAAACTCTGACAAAAACAGGAAGAAAAGAAAAGTAGGAATCCTAAACCCAAGAGGTGGTTGAAATCCCAACTTGGAGGAGCTAGGGAAGAAGCCTTGGAGGCAGCTCTGTGGAGTGCATACCTGCTGTGCATTGGTTGCAAGCGTCTGGATCTGCCCCTGGACTACCTGGGTGCCTGACACGGGTTGGGCTAAGCGGATATACTGCAGCTGGCCAGCATTCAACTGGACCTGGAGACAGGTGGAAGGGGCAGGGAAAGAAAATGAAACAGGTCACTCTGCACCCTCAACACACAGCAAAATTCCCTGCTCGATTCCACCACGGGAGCTGGAGTTATGGGGGAGCTTTCCCCTGGAGCTCCACGGAATTCTGAAGCTCAAAGATAAAACCCCAGGGCTCAGAGCTCCTGGATATCCCTGAGGCACCACATTCCTCCTTTTTTTCCAGCCTGGGAAGGGTCAGTTAGTAGCTAAAGCATATTAATGGCTCAGTTTCTCAAGGATTTGGAAGCAATTTTGGTTACAAGGATTAAGTTTTACTCCTTCGAGGCAGCGCTTCGCATCAACTGTCAGGAGATGAAAACACCAAATCATATCCTGCACCTCTATCAGATCCTGCACTCCTACCAAATCCTGCACCCCTATCAAATCCTGCACCCCAATCAATCATATCCTGCCAAAAATTAAGGAATAAACAGGAATTTTCCCCACAAATAAAGCCAGCAGAGATGGCAAACCCCAAAGATATTTTGGAGGCCTATAATATCCTGCACTCGTATCATATCCTGCACCCCTATCAAATCCTGCACCCCAATCAATCATATCCTGCCAAAAATTAAAGAATAAACAGGGAATTATCCCCACAGATAAAGCCAGAAGAGATGGCAAACCCCAAAGGTATTTTTGGAGGCTTTGAAGGCCCAATATATCCTGCACTCCTATCAGATCCTGCACTCCTATCAGATCCTGCACCCCTATTTTATCCTGCACCCCAATCAATCATATCCTGCCAAAAATTAAAGAATAAACAGGATTTTTCCCCACAGATAAAGCCAGCAGAGATGGCAAAACCCAAAGATATTTTGGAGGCCTATAATATCCTGCACCCCTATCAAATCCTGCACCCCTGTCAGATCCTGCACCCCTATCAAATCCTGCACCCTAATCAATCATATCCTGCCAAAAATGAAGGAATAAACAGAAATTTTTCCCACAAATAAGGCAGCAGAGATGGCAAACCCCAAAGATATTTTGGAGGCCTATCATATCTTGCACCCCTATCATATCCTGCACCCCTGTCAGATCCTGCACCCCTATCAAATCCTGCACCCCAATTTTATCCTGCACCCCAATCAATCATATCCTGCCAAAAATGAAGGAATAAACAGGAATTTTCCCCACAAATAAGGCAGCAGAGATGTCAAACCCCAAAGGTATTTTTGGAGGCTTTGAAGGCCCAATATATCCTGCACCCTTATCAGATCCTGCACCCCTATCAAATCCTGCACCCCTGTAATATCCTGCACCCCAATCAATCATATCCTGCCAAAAATTAAGGAATAAACAGGAATTTTCCCCACAAATAAGGCAGCAGAGATGGCAAACCCCAAAGATATTTCAGAGATCTATCACATCCTGCACCCCTATCAAATCTTGCACCCATATCAAATCCTGCACCCCTATAATATCCTGCACCCCAATCAATCATATCCTGCTAAAAATTAAAGAATAAACAGGATTTTTCCCCACAAATAAAGCCAGCAGAGATGGCAAACCCCACAGATATTTTTGGAGGCTTTCAAGGCAGCTCTGTGCTCACACCTGTCAAGTCCCACCTGGCACAAGTTTCAGCTTTTTGGTGTCAGTGATTTGTGTGAGATGTTCAACCCCAAATTTATTCCCTAAATCCCCTAATTTTGGATGCTTGGGAAAGTAGGACATGAAGAAAATACAGTTAATACACACCTGAGAGCAATAAAAATGTCACAGATACCACTGCTGGATTTTCCTTCTGTTATTTAACTTTACAACATTGAGATTCACAGCTTTCAGGGTAATTTTATACCAAAAAAATCTTTTTTTTTTCTTTTTTAAGAAGAGGAAAGAACACACACAACACTCTAAAAAACTGCTGACTGATAAAGAAGTGCCTGGCACGTGGTCCTGGCACCAACTCCCTCATTTGTGTCTGAAAGCTCCAAAATTATTTCAAGAGCAAATAAACTCCCCCTGAGCAACAAAATCCAATTAAAATTTTGTTTCTGCATTGAGAACTGCAGGGAGATCAAGTTTTCCATGCTGGGGGAATTAGGTTTTAATTACACCATTAAATGATGGTGGAAGAGATTTGGAAAAAGTTCTTCCAGCAAGGAGAGGAAGCTCCAAAGAACCTGCCCAAAATGAGGCCTGGCTAAGACAAAAGATTAAATTTAACATAAAATTCATATGGCCAAACAATTATCACTTCATTGATGGATTCACTTCCAATTTTTCTCTGTTAAAAATTCACTTTTCCATCTCATTTCTGGAATAAAGAGCAACAGGGAGTGTGCACAGCACCAGGAACGTGTGGAAAATCAGGAGTAAGATGCTCTCAACATTCCAGAGGCAATTCCAGTTTCAGGAGAGAGTTTCCAGCTCTGTTTGGGTGATCCAAGATTCATTCTGAGCCCTCAGAGTGCACAGAGCTGACAGAAGATGGCTCTGACTGTGCCAAAAGAGAAAGGAAATAACAGGAAAAAAATAAAAGCAAAGCAGGAAGAGCAGAACAGACCAAAGATTGGAATTCTGTGGAGCCAAATCCAAGTTTTTCTCTAAGTTTTATTTTATTTCACTTATTTTATTTCTCTAAGTTTTGTTTTATTTCTGGAATAAAGAGCAACTGGGAGTGTGCACAGCACCAGGAACGTGTGGAAAATCAGGAGTAGGATGCTCTCAACATTCCAGAGGCAATTCCAGTTTCAGGAGAGAGTTTCCAGCTCTGTTTGGGTGATCCAAGATTCATTCTGAGCCCTCAGAGTGCACAGAGCTGACAGAAGATGGCTCTGACTGTGCCAAAAGAGAAAGGAAATAAAAGGAAAAAAATAAAAGCAAAGCAGGAAGAGCAGAACAGATCAAAGACTGGAATTCGGTGGAGCCAAATCCAAGTTTTTCTCTAAGTTTTATTTTATTTCACTTGCTGGAAGCTCCTTCAGCACCAACTGTGGTTCTTCAACAGGAAAATCCTCGTGGTTGCAGCCAACCAGGATCTCTGCTGGATGGGGGGCTGGAAATTTGGATTATTCCATCCCATATTTCAGTCTTGGAGCTGTCAGAGATCCAAATATTCCCAAAAAGATTCCACACTGCAACCCCTGGCAGCTCCTGAGGAGCAGCCCCAGCTCCCTGCTCTCCCACAATGCCAGGAAAGAGGGAGGAAAAAGCAAATTCTTGGTCAAAACCAGACCCTACAACCCCTGCAGTGTGTCCAAAACCACAGGATCAGTTCCCAAAGGATCCCTCTGGGTTTTCTTCAGGAGTTTTGGCTCCTTTGTAAGGAATTCTTGCTCCCAGGAGATGTCCAAGCCCCTTTCTGTAGTTCCAGTGTTCTCTGGAGACAAATCTGAGCTGTTCTCTTCTTGCTGAGGATCCACTGGAGATCTCCTGCCACAATTCTTTGAGGAACAAGTTTCTCTCACAGAGATTTTCACAAGGAAAAGAAGAGAAAAAAGAAAAGGAAAAGAAAGAAACGGACAAGAAAATGAAGAGAAGAAAAAGAGTTCCTCGTAGTAAAAAACACAATTTGGGAATTTCTTCCTTCCTGACCAACACCTCAAGGCAGCAGGAAATCAGCTGAAGACTCAAAGGATGAAAAGAGCTGGAAAAATCTGGCACTCCCCCAGTCCAAACCCTTTCAAGATGCTCTGACCACGAGCAGAGGGAAGCTCAGCAAGGCTGGAAAAGCAAAACCTCTGTGAAAGCTCCAATTTCACAGCAGAACTGAACTCCAAGTGACAAGCCTGGCCCTGGGTGACCTTTGGGTTCTGGAACACAGAACTGGCTGATTTTTATTTATTTTTTTCCTCTAACAGGTGTGATATTTTCCAGCTGGGAACCAAAAGCCACGGCTTTGTTGTAATTCTAAGTTAATGTGATTTTTTGGACTTCTGTGTTTACTTAGGACACATTTCAGAAAGTCTGGGTTATAACAGGGACCCAAAATCTCATTTTTAAGGCTGATGTAAAAGTGAGGAGCTATCTCCTGGTTCTGCAAAGCCATTTCTCCAACCAGCTCCAAATATTTCAGAGAAATATTTCTTTTAACATCAAAGTTTATTAATAACTCCCAGATGGCAACTTTCCCACTCAGCCTGCCAGGTCACGATTTCAGATTGCAGAGGCACAACCAAGTAAAGGCAAAAGAAATGAATTCTCTTTTATTCAAACCAGGCTGTGGTGAACAACTCAGGTTCAGCCAGGAAATATTTGATTTATTGCTTCCTAATCACAACTATTTCACTCAGGGGAAGGTGTTTGAGGTGAGCAACAAGTGTGGATTAAATGAGTTCAGATTTATTTCCCCCTTCATGTCACACTTGGTTGGTTTTCCTAAGTGCAGGAACCACACCACTCAATCCAAACTTCCTCTGCCAGTTAACAAAGCAAACAGAAACAAGCCTCATGCTCACAAAATTTGCTCAGGGGGACTTTTCCACCTTTATTCCTGGCCAAATCTTACCGGGATCTGCTGGATTTCTCCCGTGTTGGTGATGATTTGCTGCATCACTTGCATGGTTTGTCCTGTGCTGCTCTGAGCCTGCTGGCTCTGGCCCTGGGGCTGGGCCTGCACGATCTGTACCTGCTGTCCTTCTCCCACCTGCATTGTCACAGGGGTGGTCTGCACAAAAAATAAACAGGGATGAGGATCAGGAGGTGGAAAATCCGTGAGATGTCAGGGTTGGGGCAGGCTGAGCCTGTCCTGCACCCACTGATCGCTGCTGGGGTTGGGGCAGGCCTGTCCTAGACCCAGATGGAGCTCAGAGCCTGGTGAGGCACTGACCTGGAGGGTCTGACCTAGGAACAGGACAAGGAACCACATTTGGCCCAGGAGAGCTGAGGTTGTCCCACAGAAATGGTCAAAGTAAGGCAGAACAAGGATTGGAACAGCTTGGGACAGCAGAAGGTCCCTGATCGTGGATTAGGGTGAGAATTCAGTTCCTTCCTTCCCTCCCAACTCATCCCATGGTTAAACCCATGAATTCCATGCTGTCACTGATGATCCTGAGCAATCCATCCCTGAGGACTCTGTCCTGGAGGGTCTGACCCAGGAACAAAACAAGGAACCCCATTTGGCCCAGGAGAGCTGAGGTTGTCCCACAGAAATGCACAAGGTAAGGCAGGACAAGGACTGGAACAACTTGGGACAGGTGAGATTTCAGTTCCTTCCCTCCCAACCCAACCCAGCCCAACCCAAGGATTAATCCCATGATTTCCACGATGCCACTGATGTTCCTGAGCAATCCACCCCCGAGGATTCCCTCAGGCCTGGCTCACCTGGCCCTGCTGGGGCTGGGCGATGATGATCTGGCCGGGTTGGATGGTGGTGGTGGCCGTGGTGGTCTGCTGGCCCTGCTGCTGGCCCTGCACCTGCACTGCTGCTGGCTGCTGGGCCAGGGTGAAGTAATACTGCACGGGCTCGGCCGGGGTGACGGCCTGGCGCACCTCCTCCTGCAGGGAAACATGGCATGGCAACATGGCACCCACACCAGGGCCAAACATCCCCCCAGACACATCCCCTGGCAGAGGAGCAGCTCCAACACCTCCCTCAGAACATTTTAACACAGTCAGGGTGAGCCCCATTGTTGAGTTTTGTGGAAATCTGGCACCTCCACCTGCAGGGAAACACCAGGAATGGGCATGGCAACATGGCATCCACCCCATGGCCAAACATCCCCCCAGACACATCCCCTGGCAGAGGAGCAGCTTCAACACCTCCCTCAGAACATTCCAACACAATCAGGGTGAGCCCCATTGTTGAGTTTTGTGGAAATCAGGTGCCTGGAGCACCTCCACCTGCAGGGAAACACCAGGAATGGGCATGGCAACATGGCACCCATGGTCAACATTCCCCCAGACACATCCCCTGGTAAAGGAGCTTCAACATCTCCCTCAGAACACTGCAACCCAGTCAGGGTGAGCTGGTAAAAGTTTGGTTGTTGAACTCTGTGGAAATCGGGTGCCTGGTGCACCTCCACCTGCAGGGAAACATGACATGGCAACATGGCACCCACCCCATGGCCAAACATCCCCCCAGACACATCCCCTGGCAGAGGAGCAGCTTCAACATCTCCCTCAGAACAGTGAAACCCAGTCAGGGTGAGCTCCATTGTTGAGCTCTGTGGAAATCAGGTGCCAGGTGCACCTGCAGGGAAACACTTGCAGGAATGGGGATGGGAACATGGATCCCACCTGCCCACAGACAAACTTCACCCCAAACACATCCCCTAGCAAAGGAGCTTCAATATCTCCCTCAGAACACTTCAACAATCAGGAGGAGCTGATAAAAGCTCCATAATTCAGCTCTGTGGAAATCAGGTGCCTGGTACACTTCATTCTGGGCATGGGAACATGGCACCCACCCCATGGCCAAACATCCCCCCAGACACATCCCCTGGCAAAGGAGCTTCAACACCTCCCTCAGAACAGTGAAACCCAGTCAGGGTGAGCTGGTAAAAGTTTGGTTGTTGAGCTCTGTGGAAATCAGGTGCCTGGTGCACCTCCACCTGCAGGGAAACATGGCATGGCAACATGGCACCTACACCATGGCCAAACATTCCCCCAAACACATCCTCTGGCAGAGGAGCAGCTTCAACACCTCCCTCAGAACACTGAAACCCAGTCAGGGTGAGCCCCATTGTTGAGCTTTGTGGAAATCAGGTGCCTGGTGCACCTCCACCTGCAGGGAAACATGGCATGGCAACATGGCACCCACCCCATGGCCAAACATCCCCCCAAACACATTCCCTGGCAAAGGAGCTTCAACATCTCCCTCAGAACATTTCAACACACTCAGGGTGAGCTGATAAAAGCTCCATTGTTCAGCTCTGTGGAAATCAGGTGCCTGGCACACCTGCAGGGAAACAGCAGGAATGGGGATGGGCATGGCAACATGGCACCCGCCCGCCCCATGGCCAAACATCCCCCTCAAACACAAAGGAACTTCAAGAACTCCCTCAGAACACTTCAACCCACTCAGGGTGAGCTGGTAAAAGTTTGGTTGTTGAGCTCTGTGGAAATCAGGTGCCTGGAGCACCCCCTTCTGCAGGGAAACACCAGGAATGGCCATGGGAAGGAACATGGCACCCACGGCCAAACATCCCCCCTGGCAAAGGAGCTTCAACATCTCCCTCAGAACACTTCAACAGTCAGGGTGAGCTGGTAAAAGCTCCATTGTTCAGCTCTGTGGAAATCAGGAGTGTTCCCAATAAAGTGTGGATAATGTGCCTTAAAAATCTCAGCACCTTGCTGCTGAGGTGGAGGAGGAAACAAATAAAACCACCAGAGTTGAAAGCCATGGAACTTCCTCATGGGTGAATTCCATGCAAACACCCCAGGAAAACTGACAGAGCCACCCAGCCCCTCTCCTGAGCTCATTCCTCACCCTCCACAGAGCTCTGGTGTCAGTAAAAGTCATGATTTGATGCTCACTGTTGTGCCTGGAGTTATTAATTTAAACCCAGCTTTTCCATTCTGACAAACATTCCCAGCTGTGGGAAGAACCAGAGGCTCTGCTCTGCCTCCCTTTCTCTGCTTTCCTTCACCTCAGCAGAGAAAAACCCCTCGTGATCAATGATATTCCATGATATTCAGAGATTATGGGATGAAAACACTCCAGGATCAGAATTCCTGAGCTCCCCAGAGCAGGTGGGTGAGGGCAGATGCAGCTCCAGACGTTCACTCCATGGCAGAAGGCGTAAACAATCCTCTCCCAGCCACCTCGAGTTCACAGCTGAGAGTGTAGGATGTTTACACGTGCTACAGCATGGGACATTCCCACTCCAGCAGCCTGCTGGAATCCCTGAATTTCTGAGGCTTGCTCATGGATTCCCCTCCAGTTGATCCAGCTGGGCAGGAAAAGGAAAATTCACATTAAACTGGGTGAGCAGCGGGCTGGAGTGAGGAGTTTGCTGGCTTAGAAGTTGTTTTGTGGAGAGCAGAACAACTCAGGAGTTACTCCTGGGAGGTTTCCCAGAGGAAGAATCCCAAAAATTCAACAGATCCCAGCTGGTTGTTAGAAAAGACCAACTTTGAGGACAAATATCATCACAAGCACCACCAAACACAACATTTCCTACTCCTGCATCTCCTTACTATTCCCACTGCCCTCATCCATTCCTCTGAAGGAAGGAGTAATAATATCCAATATATTCAAATATATGAGAGTGTAGGATGTTTACACGTGCTACAGCATGGGACATTCCCTCTCCAGCAGCCTGCTGGAATCCTTGAATTTCTCAGGCTTGCTCATGGATTCCCCTCCAGTTCATCCAGCTGGGCAGGAAAAGGAAAATTCACATTAAACAGGAGCATGTCTGGGTGAGCACTGGGCTGGAGTGGAGTGGTGTTGGCTCAGAAGTTGTTTTTTGGACAACAAACCTGGAGTTTGTTGGCTTAGAAGTTGTTTTGTGGAGAGCAGAACAACTCAGGATTACTCCTGGGAGGTTTCCTAGAGGAAGAATCCCAAAAATTCACAGATCCCAGCTGGTTGTTAGAAAAGACCAACTTTGAGCCTGGCTCTGAGGACAAATATCATCACAAGCACCACCAAACACATTTTCTACTCCTGCATCTCCTTACTATTCCCATTGCCCTCATCCATTCCTCTGAAGGAAGGAGTAACAATATTCAATATATTCAAATATATGAGAGTGCAGGATGTTTACACGTGCTACAGCATGGGACATTCCCACTCCAGCAGCCTGCTGGAATCCTTGCTTTTCTCAGGCTTGCACATGGATTCCTCTCCAGTTGATCAGGAAAAGGAAAATTCACATTAAACAGGAGCATGTCTGGGTGAGCACTGGGCTGGAGTGAGGAGTTTGTTGGCTCAGAAGTTGTTTTGTGGAGAGCAGAACAACTCAGGAGTTACTCCTGGGAGGTTTCTCAGAGTAAGAATTCAACTGATCCCAGCTGGTTGTAAAAAAAGACCAACTTTGAGCCTGGCTGTGAGGACAAATATCATCACAAGCACCACCAAACACAACATTTCCAACTCCTCCTCCCTGTAATTCCCATTCCTCTGAAGGAAGGAGCAATAATATTCAATATATTCAGATATATTTTCCCCAGGGCAGGTTTGCAGTGAACCAGAGCTGGGGCTGCTCTAAGCCCAGTCCTGAGGTTATTTCTGGAGTGCTCCAATCCCCAATTCCAGCTCAATCCTGAAATAATGAAGGCCACTGAGACTCCTCTGATGCTCAATCCTGTTTGCAGGAATGGCTTTAAACCCAAATCTGCTTCCATTCTCCCTCCTACCCCAGAATTTGCCATT
The DNA here is from genome assembly GCA_009764595.1 of Geothlypis trichas. NCBI lineage: Eukaryota > Metazoa > Chordata > Aves > Passeriformes > Parulidae > Geothlypis > Geothlypis trichas. The sequence goes on along the minus strand of CM019924.1, from coordinate 5,336,995 downwards.
TTTATTTCCAAGATGGAGCTCCCAGAGCAACACATCAGGATTTAATTCCCAGCTCCAAAAACCAACACTGCCTTGTCAAATAAGAGATAAATACAGATTGGAACACCAGGAAAAATTAAAAAAAATAATTAAAAATAAATCCAGTTTTTCCACAGGATTTTCTTTGTAAATTCTTAATCTACATTCCTACATTCTCCATTTAATTTTTCCTGCTGCAAAAAGCATTCCTGGTGATCACAGATGGGTGAGGAACATCTCCCCAACCTCATTTCTCATTTCCACCCAAAATTCCCAGGATTTCCTGGCTGGGATGGATCAGAAGTTATTCCAGATGCTGAACACACTCTTTAAATGCTCCAGGAGAATTCCTTGGATTCCAGAGCTTGGATGTTCTGTAATCACAAGGTCCTGATGGGAATCAAGCAAGGAGAAAACACAGGGAATGCTCTCCCCTCCCAAACATGGTGCACTGCCAAAAATAGAAAAATACAGGAATGAGGCACCTCAAAGATTTTAAAAAAAAGGGAATTTCCAGTGCCAGAATGGAAATTTCAATTATTCCAACTGTAAAAGAAATTTTTGTTGTTTAATTAACACCAAACTAATGAGTTTGGGAGGAATCATGAGGATTTCTGTAGATATTTCTATTTTATGTTGAGTTCCCAGCACACCTGGCATGCTGATTAACCCCAGGAGCAGCAGGATGGACTCTCACAGATTTTAGGACATGGAAAAGTGTTTTCCTAATTTTCTAGACCTTCTGGAAATCAGGATGAGAAGTTAAAGCCAGCTCAGGGCAGCATCCCAAAGGAAGAGGTGTGGATTTCATTCCCTCCCTTCATTGAGCAGCACCAGGACACAAAATCCAGGCACAAAATCTGATTTTTAACCCCAGGAGCAGCAGGATGGACGTCCCTAGATTTTAGGACATGGAAAAGTATTTTCCTTATTTTTTAGACCTTCTAGAAATCAGGATGGGAAGTTAAAGCCAGCTCAGGGCAGAATCTCAAAGGAAGAGGTGTGGATTTTATTCCCTTCATTGTCACTCCAGGAGCAGCACCAGGACACAAAATCCAGGCACAAAATCTGATTTTAGCCCCAGGAGCAGCAGGATGGACTCTCCCACATTTTAGGTCATGGAAAAGTGTTTTCCTTATTTTCTAGACCTTCTGGAAGCCAGCTCAGAGCAGCATCCCAAAGGAAGAGGTGTGGATTTTATTCCCTTCATGGTCACTCCAGGAGCAGCACCAGGACACAAAATTCCAGGCACAAAATCTGATTTTAGCCCCAGGAGCAGCAGGATGGACTTCCCTAGATTTTAGGACATGGAAAAGTGTTTTCTTTATTTTCTAGACCTTCTGGAAGCCAGCTCAGGGCAGCATCCTAAAGGAAGAGGTGTGGATTTTATTCCCTCCCTTCATGGTCACTCCAGGAGCAGCACCAGGACACAAAATTCCACACACAAAATCTGATTTTAGCCCCAGGAGCAGCAGGATGGACTTTCTTAGATTTTAGGACATGGAAAAACGTTTTCCTTATTTTTTAGACCTTCTAGAAATGAGGATGGGAAGTTAAAGCCAGCTCAGAGCAGCATCCCAAAGAGGTGTGGATTTTATTCCCTCCCTTCATTGTGAGCAGCACCAGGACACAAAATCCAGGCACAAAATCTGATTTTAACCCCAGCAGCAGCAGGATGGACCTCCCTAGATTTTAGGACATGGAAAAGTGTTTTCCTAATTTTCTAGACCTTCTGGAAATGAGGATGGGAAGTTAAAGCCAGCTCAGAGCAGCTCCCCAAAGGAAGAGGTGTGGATTTTATTCCCTTCACTGTCATTCCAGGAGCAGCACCAGGACACAAAATTCCACACACAAAATCTGATTTTAACCCCAGGAGCAGCAGGATGGACTCTCTCAGATTTTAGGTCATGGAGAAGTGTTTTCCTAATTTTCTAGACCTTCTGGAAATCTGGATGAGAATTAAAGCCAGCTCAGAGCAGCATCCCAAAGGAAGAGGTGTGGATTTCATTCCCTCCCTTCATTGTGAGCAGCACCAGGACACAAAATCCAGGCACAAAATCTGATTTTAACCCCAGGAGCAGCAGGATGGACTTTCTTAGATTTTAGGACATGGAAAAGTGTTTTCCTTATTTTCTAGACCTTCTGGAAGCCAGCTCATAGCAGCATCCCAAAGGAAGAGGTGTGGATTTTATTCCCTCCCTTCATTGTCACTCCAGCAGCAGCACCAGGACACAAAATCCAGCAGCAGCCTCCAAAATTTTCCAGACAGAATTTTCCATGCTAACCAGGATTTAGAGTGGAAAAGGGGAAAAAAATTTCAATTTTAGAGACAAACTTCCAAGCCAAGCTGTTCCACAAAGCCCCAACTCCCTCAATTTTTATGAGACAACTTCAATTTTTCCACACTGCGAACCTTCAGAATTAACAGAAAACAAATTGTTTAAACAATAATTTTAATTTTTTTTTTTTTGCAGGAGCAAGGAGCAGAATTCTCCAAACCTGGAGGGGAATTTGCAGGATAGGGATGAGGAATCCCTGCAGCTCAGCTGAGAGCAGCAGCCTGCTGCTGTAAACATCCGACTGAAAGCTCCTTCCAGCACCTTCCAGCTTCCAGTCAAGGATGTTTACAGAGGCACTGACTGCCCCAAAAGATGCAGGAAAAAGGATTTTTCAACCCAAAATGAACATAAATCTATTTTTTTTCCAAGTTAAAATTCTTCCCACTGGCACCATTTGGGGTCAGAACTGTTCAGGAGTGGGTTTGGTTCATTGGTCAGGCTGGGGGGTCTCCACTCAATCTCTATTTCCATAAAAATCCAGTGGGGTTTAATTTTATTTATTAATTTTATTTAATAATTTTATTTTTATTTAAGGACTTAAGAACCTGAAATTTAAGAATTTAAGAAGCTGAAATTTAAGAATTTCAAAACTAGAAACGAAAGAATTTAAGAACCTTCTTGAAATGAAAGAATTTAAAAACATGACATTAAAGAATTTAGGAACTTGAAACGAAAGAATTTAAAATCATGAAATAAAGAATTTAAAAACTTGAAACGAAAGAATTTAAAACTGTGAAATTTTAGAATTTAAAACCTTGAAATTTAAAATTTAAAAACTTGAAATTAAAGAATTTAAAAACTTGAAATTAAAGAGTTTAAGAATCTTCTTTAAATTAAAGAATTTAAGAACTTGAAACAAAAGAATTTAAAAACTTGAAATTTAAGAATTTAAAACCATGAAATAAAGAATTTAAAACCATGAGATAAAGAACTTAAAACCTTGAAATTAAGGAATTTAAGAACTTGAAATGAAAGAATTTAAAACCATGAAATAAAGAATTAAAAACCTTGAAATTAAAGAATTTAAAAACTTGAAAATTAAGAATTTAAAACCATGAAATAAAGAATTTAAAACCATGAATTAAAAAACTTGAAATTAAGGAATTTAAAAACATAAATGAAAGAATTTTAAAACATGAAATAAAGAATTAAAAACCATGAAATTTAGAATTTAAAACCTTGAAATTAAAGGATTTAAGAACATGAAATTTAAGAATTTAAAACCATGAAATAAAGAATTTAAACCCACGAAATTTAAGAATTTAAAGACATTAAAGAATTTAAGAACCTGAAAACCATAGGAAATAAAAAAAAGAACAAACCTCATATTTAAATCTGTGTTGTTGGATCACCTCTGTTTTCATCAGAAGGTGAAACCAGGCTGAGAAAAGGCTAAAAAAATGCAGAATTTTTGTTTCTCACCTGCCTTTTTGGAGGTTTCAGCTCATCCCTGGGGACAATATCGATCAGGAAATCAAACTGATCAAATTTGGTGATTGCCATGGCAATGTCATTCCTCTGCAACAACACAAGGAAAAACTTTTCCTCAGGAAAAAGAAAATAAAAGGAAAATTTGCTCAGCTCCAGGAGGAATTCAGGGTTTTGGCACTGGATAAATGAAATTCGAGGTGTTTAAAGCTGAGGGGAAAAAGGGGGGAATGGCTCCTGCAGGCCCCAGCTGGTGGAAATTCAGTTTTGTGCTGAGCAAAGCTCTAAAATGTGCAATAAAAAAGGTTTTTAGCAAGTTTAGCCCAGTTTAATGGATACCAGTCATGGGTGCCTGCCTCGAAATCAGCAATTCCTGCCCAGGGACAGAAGAGCTGATGTGGGCCTGAAAATCCCAATTTTTTCCCTGACCTGAGGGCCTGAATTAATGGTCGTTGCATTTTCCAGTAGTTTAGGCTAAAAGTGTAAAACCTCCTCTTTTTTCTTCATAAAATGACATTAATAGTTTTATTTTACTCTTTATTTAAGAGTTACATTTTAATAGTCAACCATTAAAAAATTGAGTATTATTGAGGAAATGGATTCTCTACAAAACCAAATGAGTATTATTGAGGAAATGGATTCTCTACAAGACCCAATGAGTATTATTGAGGAAATGGATTCTCTACAAGAATTTTAATGGTTGAATATTAAAAATGTAGGAAATGGATTCTCTACAAGGCCCAATGGGTATTATTGAGGAAATGGATTCTCTACAAGAATTTTAATGGCTGAATATTAAAAATGTAGGAAACGGATTCTCTACAAGACCCAATGAGTATTATTGAGGAAATGGATTCTCTACAAGAATTTTAATGGTTGAATATTAAAAATGTAGGAAATGGATTCTCTACAAGACCCAATGGGTATTATTGAGAAAATGAATTCTCTACAAAACCAAATAATCTATATTTTGTTTTATTTTTATTTTCACCTCCACACTTCCATCCCCACAATCCAAACCTCTACAAATTTAGCTCACAACTAACAAGCCTCTAAAACGTGCAATAAAAAAGGTTTTTAGCAAGTTTAGCCCAGTTTAATGGATACCAGTCATGGGTGCCTGCCTCGAAATCAGCAATTCCTGCCCAGGGACAGAAGAGCTGATGTGGGCCTGAAAATCCCAATTTTTTCCCTGACTTGAGGGCCTGAATTAATGGTTGTTGCATTTTCCAGTAGTTTAGACTGAAAGTCTAAAACCTCCTCTTTTTTCTTCATAAAATGACATTAATAGTTATATTTTACTGTTTATTTAAGAGTTATATTTTAATATTCATCCATTAAAAAATTGTGTATTATTGAGGAAATGGATTCTCTGCAAGGCCCAATGGGTATTATTGAGGAAATGGATTCTCTACAAGAATTTTAATGGTTGAATATTAAAAATGTAGGAAATGGATTCTCTACAAGACCCAATGAGTATTATTGAGGAAATGGATTCTCTACAAGGCCCAATGGGTATTATTGAGGAAATGGATTCTCTACAAGAATTTTAATGGTTGAATATTAAAAATGTAGGAAATGGATTCTCTACAAGGCCCAATGAGTATTATTGAGGAAATAAATTCTCTACAAAACCAAATAATCTGTATTTTGTTTTATTTTTATTTTCACCTCCACACTTCCATCCCCACAAACCAAACCTCTACAAATTTACCTCACAACTAAGAAAATCAACCAGAAATTCAACAGCTGCAGCTGTTCCAGCAGGCCACAACCAGCTGAGAGATGGAGATTTATATTCGGGTGAGTTTATTTTAATTAAATTAACAAAAAAACCCTTTCAGCTGGGCATTTCTGTGTACAAAACAGGGCTGGGGAAGGGATTTAGGAGCTCCTTTACCTGCAGGGTCCTGCGTTTGTTGTCCTCTGTGTGGATCCAGGCTCGCAGGGTGAGCTCGGTGATGAAAATCTGAGCAGCTTTTGCAAACAGCACAGGGGCCTCTGCACTGATCATCTGCCAGAAAATCAGATTATTGGTAATTTTGTCACTCAATTCTGACGGTGCAAAGAGGAATTGAACTGCCTGAGTGGAAATTGGGTGGTTAAATGGGAATTTGGGGGAATTTTTACCTCAGGATTTCTCAAATTTTTACCTCAGGATTTCCTCAGTGAATGAGTTAAGATGATGGAAGAAGAGTTTTGGGGATCTAAAATATTCTCTGGGTATGTAAAATACTCTCTAAAAGAATTATTTGTCCTTTTTTCACCAAATTTCCATTTCTTAAAAAATATCTGGCTCCAGTTTAACTCAAATGAAGGGGGAATTTTCACCTCAGGATTTCCTCAGGTGTGACTGAGTTAAGAAGAGTTTGGTATCTAAAATATTCTCTGGGTATCTAAAATATTCTCTGGGCATCTAAAACATTCTCTAAAAGAATTGTTTGTCTTTTTTCCACCAAATTTCCTTTTTCTTAAAAAATATCTGGCTCCAGTTTAACTCAAATGAAGGGGCAATTTTCACCTCAGGATTTCCTAAAGTTGGGTATCTAAAATATTCTCTTGGTATCTAAAATATTCTCTAAAGAGAATTGTTTGTATTTTTTCCACCAAATTTCCTTTTCTTAAAAAAACCTGCCTCCAGTTTAACTCAAATGAAGCACTTTGGTTATCAGCATTAATGATTATTAATTAATCTTTAAATAGGAATATTCCAGACAGGCCAGAGATGTTCCCTGCTCTTCACTCTGCCTTAAAATCTCATTTTCCCCTTTTATCATCACAAATTTGGCATTTTTTTGGTTCAGACAATGAGTTGGGCCCTCAGAAGTCTGGGATTCTTTTTCAGGGAGTTTGAATAGAGAATTTTCAGGATTTCATTTAAATTAAGGGATGTCCTGACAGAAGGATGGTGTCACACTGAGGGGAAAGAAAAAAGACAAAAAATTCTCTTTTCCCTCAGGAATTAAGTGACAATTTTCCAAATTAAAAACCAGGGATGAGTGGAGCAGCACAGAATCAAAAATTTCTGGTGATTCTTTTTTCTTTCTTTCTGTGTCAGGGAGTTTTCATCAATTTGTGTGTCCTTGTCATCAAAATCCCAAATACTGGGATCAAACTGATGTTATCCACCTGAATTGTTGCTTATTTTTCCATAAAAAAATAAAATAAATGGCACAAATTTAAGTGATGTCAATCTAATGGGATTAAACCCATGTTATCCACCTGAATTATTGCTTCTTTTTCCATAAAAATGGAATTACGTGGCACAAAAATCACTCTAAATCTTTGTGAGAGTGGAGAAAAACAAAGAGGGAACTTGAGAGGAGACAGTTAAGCACTAGGGAAAACAGGAAATAGCCAGAATTATTTTTGTATTTATTATACCCTTAAAGGGATATTTATCACAAGAAAATAAAACAGCAAAATCCAAACCAAAATCTCAAATATTTCTGCTTTCCCAGCTCAGTTTAATTACACAAAGCCAAGGGAATTTTGCTAAAAAACGCTTTAAAAATAATAATAATGAGAAGAATAATGAATTTCAAGGAACAAGGGGTAAAATATCCAGGAAAAGGATCATAAATCCTTTTTTCAGGATCATAAACTCCAGGTGAAAATCCTGAATATACCTTCACATCTTCATCCAGCTTCATGATCTTCTTAATCCGAGCCAAGGGCAGCTCCTGAACCCTGAAATCTTTCTGCAGAGAGATTGGAGAGACTTGTTACTGATATTTCATTAAAAATAAAGGTAAAACATATTAAAATAATCAGTGTTTTCTAGAATTGATTATTCCAGTGTTGGGATTCTTTCCTGTTATCTCTTTTCCTTTCTTGCCCTCAGTTCCCAAAAATCAGGGGAACATCCACAGAAGCAATTTTAATAATAAACAGAATAAATTTCAATAATTTGATGAATCCACAGTGCTGGGATCTTTTTCTTCCCTGCCTTCAGTTCCCAAAAATCAGAGACCAACAAATTTTTCACCCCACATCCACAGGAGCAATTTCAATAATAAACAGAATAAATTTCAGGATTTGATGAATCCACAGTGCTGGAATCTTTTCCTTTTATCCCTTTTCTTCCCTGCCCTCAATCTTCAAAAATCAGGGACTAACAGAATTTTCACACTCATATCCACAGGAGTAATTTCAATAATAAACAGAATAAATTTCAGGATTTGATGATCCCACAGTGCTGGAATCTTTTCCTTTTATCCCTTTTCTTCCCTGCCCTCAGTCCCCAAAAATCAGGGACCAACACAGGAGCGATTTTAATAATAAACAGAATAAATTTCAGGATTTGATTCCACAGTGTTGGGATCCTTTCTTGTTATCACTCTTCCTTTCCCTGCCCTCAGTCTCCAAAAATCAGGGGAACATCCACAGAAGTAATTTCAGTAATAAACAGAATAAATTTCAGGATTTGATGATCCCACAGTGCTGGAATCTTTTCCTGTTATCCCTTTTCCTTCCTTGCCCTCAGTCCCCAAAAATCAGGGACCAGCACAGGAGCAATTTTAATAATAAACAGAATAAATTCAGGATTTGATGATCCCACAGTGCTGGGATCTTTTCCTGTTATCTCTTTTCCTTTCCTGCCCTCAATCCCCAAAAATCAGGGGAACACCCACAGAAGAAATTTTAATAATAAACAGAATAAATTTCAGGATTTAATTCCACAGCACTGGGATGATTTCCTGTTATCTCTTTTCCTTTCATGCCCTCAGTTCCCAAAAATCAGGAACTAATAGATTTTTCATCCCCAAATCAAAGGAGTAATTTCAATAATAAACAGAATAATTTTCAGGATTTGATTCCACAGCATTGGAATTATTTCCTGTTATCCCTTTTCCTTCCCTTTCCTCAATCCCCAAAAATCAGGGGAACATCCACAGAAGTAATTTCAATAATAAACAGAATAATTTTCAGGATTTGATGAATCCACAGTGCTGGGATTTTTTCCTGTTATCCCTTTTCTTCCCTGCCCTCAGTCCCCAAAAATCAGGGACCAACACAGGAGTGATTTTAATAATAAACAGAATAAATTCAGGATTTGATCCCACAGTGTTGGGATCTTTTCCTGTTATCCCTTTTCCTTCCCTGCCCTCAGTTCCCAAAAATCAGGGAAATCACAAATTTTTCACCCCACATCCACAGGAGCAATTTCAATAATAAACAGAATAAATTCAGGATTTGATCCCACAGTGCTGGAATCTTTTCCTTTTATCCCTTTTCCTTCCCTTTCCTCAGTCCCCAAAAATCAGGGACCAACACAGGAGCAATTTTAATAATAAACAGAATAAATTTCAAGATTTGATGATCCCAGAATGTTGGGATCTTTTCCCTTTATCCCTTTTCTTCCCTGCCCTCAGTCCCCAAAAATCAGGGACCAACACAGGAGTGATTTTAATAATAAACAGAATAAATTTCAGTAAATTTCAATCAATTGATGATCCCACAGTGCTGGGATTTTTTCCTCTTTTCCCTCCCTGCCCTCAGCTCCATCCCAGTGACTCCAGAGCAATAAACAGATCCCAGTGCCAGCTGAAAATGAAGCTGCCCATCCTTGATAAGCTGAATAATAAACTCCTTTCATGTGGAGATGAAACTCCAGCTCACAAGAATTCTCTGTGCTGAAAGAGGAGAAGAATTCATTGTGGTTATGCATACAAATTTCTACATCTGTTTCTTTAATCAACTATCAGCACACAGGGAAAAAAAAATAAAAATCAGCTTATCTTGGGCCTGGTGGATTTGGGGTTTTTTTAATTTTGAGGAGCCTGGATTGGATTTGAAGTTCTTTTGTTTTCAGCTGCATTAAAAGCACCTGGAAAGTGATTTTTGGATGATAGGAATGCAGCAATCTCCCTTCAAAAGTCATTTTTATTATTTATTATGTGCCCTTGCTCCCACACCTCTTGTGGGGATGGAAATAAATAGAAATTCCTTAGCTCAGTTGTTAATCTCAGCCTGGATGGGATTTGTTAATTAAATATCTTTAATTTAATAACACACCTGGAATTTGAGTGATTTCAACACTTCAGGGCTGGATGAGGTTTGGAGCCTAATTTTTCTCCAAATCTAAATATTTTAATTAGGATAGTGGAATTCCCAAGGCAGACTTGGAATGGTTCTATTTTAATTCCCAATTCCTGTTCCTAAGGAAAGGGAAAATCCTGAAAATCCTTTCCAGGCTAAACCATTCCATGATTTATGACTCTGCTAAAATTCCATCTCCATTTTTTGTGGGTTTTTCTGGAGATTCCTGGCTGAGGGATTATTCCTCACTTCCTAAACCATCTTATCCCACAGAAATCCAAATTTCCCAGATCCCAGAGCAGGAAGCTGGGAATTTTCCTATTTTTTCTGGGAATATCTCAGCCCTGGGGATCCTCATGGTTCTACTTTAATTCCCAATTCCTGCACCTAAGGAGCAGGCAAAATCCCAATTTTTTCCAAGCTAAACCATTCCATGATTTTATGACTCTGCTACAATTCCATTTCAACATTTTTGGTGGGTTTTTTGGAGATTCCTGGCTGAGGGATCATTCCTCACTTCCTAAACCCCCTTATCCCATAGAAACTCTCAATTTCCCAGATCCCAGAGCAGGAACAGGTTCCAGCTGAACTTTGAGAGGAATTTTTCTTTGTTTTTCTGGGAATATCTCAACCCTGGGGATGCTCATGGTTCTACTTTAATTCCCAACTCCTGTTCCTAAGGAAAGGGAAAATCCTGAAAATCCTTTCCAGGCTAAACCATTCCACGATTTATGACTCTGCTAAAATTCCATCTCCAATTTTGTGAGTGTTTTTGAGATTCCTGGCTGAGGGATTATTCCTCACTTCCTATCCCACAGAAACACCAATTTCCCAGATCTCAGAGCAGGAAGCTGAGTTTTTGACAGGGATTTTCCCATTTTTTCTGGGAATATCCCAGCCCTGGAGCACTCACCACGGTGAGGTTGCGGATCTCCTCCATCACCCGTGGCCAGAAGCTCTGCAGGAAGCTGAGAATTTTCCCTGTTTTTTCTGGGAATATCCCAACCCTGGGGATGCTCATGGCTCTATTTTAATTCCCAATTCCTGCACCTAAGGAAAGGGAAAATCCTGAAGATCTTTTCCAGGCTAAACCATTCCATGATTTATGACTCTGCTACAATTCCATCTCCAGTTTTTGTGGGTTTTTTTGGAGATTCCTGGCTGAGGGATTATTCCTCACTTCCTAAACCACCTTATCCCACAGAAACTCCCAATTTCCCAGATCCCAGAGCAGGAACAGGTTCCAGCTGAACTTTGAGAAGAATTTTTCTTTGTTTTTCTGGGAATATCTCAGCCCTGGGGATCCTCATGGTTCTACTTTAACTCCCAATTCCTGCACCTAAAGAACAGGCAAAATCCCAATCTTTTCCAAGCTAAACCATTCCATGATTTCATGACTCTGCTACAATTCCATTTCAACGTTTTTGGGTGTTTTTTTGAGATTCCTGGCTGAAGGATCATTCCTCATGTCCTAAACTTCTTTATCCCACAGAAACACCAATTTCCCAGATCCCAGAGCAGGAAGCTGAGTTTTTGACAGGGATTTTCCCATTTTTTCTGGGAATATCCCAGCCCTGGAGCACTCACCACGGTGAGGTTGCGGATCTCCTCCATCACCCGTGGCCAGAAGCTCTGCAGGAAGCTGAGAATTTTCCCTGTTTTTTCTGGGAATATCCCAACCCTGGGGATTCTCATGGTTCTACTTTAATTCCCTATTCCTGTTCCTAAGGAAAGGGAAAATCCTGAAGATCTTTTCCAGGCTAAACCATTCCATGATTTATGACTCTGCTACAATTCCATCTCCAATTTTGTGAGTGTTTTTGAGATTCCCGGCTGAGGGATTATTCCTCACTTCCTATCCCACAGCAACACCAATTTCCCAGATCCCAGAGCAGGAAGCTGAGTTTTTGACAGGGATTTTCCCATTTTTTCTGGGAATATCCCAGCCCTGGAGCACTCACCACGGTGAGGTTGCGGATCTCCTCCATCACCCGTGGCCAGAAGCTCTGCAGGCTCTGCTGGGCATCGCTGTTCCCTGTGCCAAAGCCACCATCCGTGGACATCCTGGCACCTGGGAGAGGGAAAAAATACAGGAATGAGCAAGGAGGGGAAAAAAAACAGGAAAAAAACATAAAAACACAAAGGAAACAGGAGGAGGAACACCCAGGAATGGCTTCAAATCAATGGGTTTGGGTTAAAGATTGGGGAGAAATTCCTTCCTGTAAAGGGTTGGGATGGATTTCCCAAAGTTGTGGCTGCCTCATCCTTGGAGATGTCCAAGGCCAGGTTGGAGCCATGGATTCATCCATTCCTTCATCCATCCATGGATCCCTCCATGGACTGATCCATGGATCCATCCTTTCCTTCATCCATCCATCTATTTATCCATGGATCCCTGCATGGATTGATCTATGGATCCACCCATCCTTCCTTCCATCTCTTCATCCATCCATGGATCCATCCTTTCCTTCATCCATCCATCTATTCATCCATGGATCCCTGCATGGATTGGTCTATGGATCCATCCTTCCTTCCTTCCATCTCTTCATCCATCCATGGATCTGTCCATCCATCCACGGATTCCTCCATGGATTTATCCCTTTGTCCATCCATCCATCCATGGATCCATCCATCCCTTTGTCCATCCATCTATCTTTCCATGGATTCATCCATTTCTTCATCCATCCATGGATCCCTCCATGGATTGATCTATGGATCCATCCATCTTTCCATGGATTCATCCATTCCTTCATCCATTCATGGATCCATCCACCCCTTGGTCCATCTCTCCATGGATCCATCCGTCCACGGATTTATCCTTTCCTTTGTCCACCCATCCATGGATCCATCCATCCTTCCTACCATCCCTTTTCTATCCATCCCTCCACAGATCCATCCATGGATTTATCTGAGGATCCATCCATCCATCCATCCATCCATCCATCCATCCATCCATCCATCCATCCATCCATCCATCCATCCATCCATCCATCATCCATCCATCATCCATCGTGTTTAAGAGGAAAGCAGCTGCTCCAACCCCAAATTCTGCTGCAAAACAGATCCCAGGAATGGCTGGAGCTGTTCCAGGGGGGATTCAGGTTGGAATTTTGGGAAAAGTTCTTCCCTCAAAGTGTGCTGGGCACTGCCCAGGCTCCTCAGGGAATGGGAACATTCCCAACATGCCAGAGCTCAGGAAGGTCTGGACACCACTCTGGGCATGCCCAGGGTCTGGATGATCCTTGAGGATCCTCTCAGGATAGTCCAGCTGTGCTGGGATGAGCTGAACCACCCAAAATCCAGGCTGGGACAATCCCAAAGAGGAGATCCATGGACACAGCTCTGAAGGAAAAACTCATCCCAAAAAACCAACCCTGGCCAGTGGGGAATGAGGGAAAATTTTCCAAGGGAATGGGAACATTCCCAACATGCCAGAGCTCCAGGAAGGTCTGGATGATCATTGAGGATCCTCCCAGGACATTCCAGCTGTGCTGGGATGAGCTGAACCACCCAAAATCCAGGCTGGGACAATCCCAGTGAGGAGATCCATGGACACAACTCTGAAGGAAATAAACCCTTCCCAAAAACCCAGCAGGGAATGATGGAAAAGCCTTCCAAGGGAATGGGAACACTCCCTCCACGAAGGTTTGGACACCACTCTGGGGATGCCCAGGGTCTGGATGATCCTTGAGGCCCCTCCCAGGATATTCCAGCTGTGCTGGGATGAGCTGAACCACCCAAAATCCAGGTTGGGACAATCCCAAAGAGGAGATCCATGGACACAGCTCTGAAGGAAAGAAACCCTTCCCAAAAAACCAAACCTGGCCAGCAGGGAATGAAGGAAAAGCTTCCCAAGGGAATGGGAACATTCCCAAGGCTGCCAGAGCTCCAGGAAGGTCTGGATGATCCTTGAGGACCCTCCCAGGACATTCCAGCTGTGCTGGGATGAGCTGAACCACCCAAAATCCAGGCTGGGACAATCCCAATGAGGAGATTGCTCAGGGTTGGACTGGATGATCCTTGAGGACCCTCCCAGGACATTCCAGCTGTGCTGGGATGAGCTGAACCACCCAAAATCCAGGCTGGGACAATCCCAGTGAGGAGATCCATGGACACAGCTCTGAAGGAAATAAACCCTTCCCAAAACCCAGCAGGGAATGAGGGAAAAGCTTTCCCAGGGAATAGGAACATTCCCAACATGCCAGAGCTCCAGGAAGGTCTGGACACCACTCCCAAGGATGCCCAGGGTCTGGATGATCCTTGAGGACCCTTCCAGAATATTCCAGCCATGCTGGGATGAGCTGAACCACCCAAAATCCAGGCTGGGACAATCCCAAAGAGGAGATCCATGGACACAGCCCTGAAGGAAATAAACCCTTCCCAAAAACCCAGCAGGGAATGAGGGAAAAGCTTTCCAAGGGAATGGGAACACTCCCAAGGCTGCCAGAGCTCCAGGAAGGTCTGGATGATCCTTGAGGACCCTCCCAGGACATTCCAGCCGTGCTGGGATGAGCTGAACCACCCAAAATCCAGGCTGGGACAATCCCAATGAGGAGATCCATGGACACAGCTCTGAAGGAAAGAAACCCTTCCCAAAACCCAGCAGGGAATGAGGGAAATTTTCCAAGGGAATGGGAACATTCCCAAGGCTCCCAGATCTCCAGGAAGGTCTGGATGATCCTTGAGGACCCTCCCAGGACATTCCAGCTGTGCTGGGATGAGCTGAACCACCCAAAATCCAGGTTGGGACAACCCCAATGAGGAGATTGCTCAGGGCTGGACTGGATGATCCTTGAGGATCCTTCCAGGACATTCCAGCTGTGCTGGGATGAGCTGAACCACCCAAAATCCAGGCTGGGACAATCCCAATGAGGAGATCCATGGACACAGCTCTGAAGGAAAGAAACCCTTCCCAAAAAACCAAACCTGGCCAGCAGGGAATGATGGAAAAGCTTTTCAAGGGAATGGGAACATTCCCAACAAGCCAGAGCTCCAGGAAGGTCTGGATGATCCTTGAGGACCCTCCCAGGAAATTCCAGCTGTGCTGAGATGAGCTGAACCACCCAAAATCCAGGTTGGGACAATCCCAATGTGGAGATCCATGGACACAACTCTGAAGGAAATAAACCCTTCCTAAATCTCAGCAGGGAATGATGGAAAAGCTTTCCCAGGGAATGGGAACATTCCCAACATGCCAGAGCTCCAGGAAGGTCTGGACACCACTCCCAAGGATGCCCAGGGTCTGGATGATCCTTGAGGACCCTTCCAGAATATTCCAGCCATGCTGGGATGAGCTGAACCACCCAAAATCCAGGCTGGGACAATCCCAATGAGGAGATCCATGGACACAGCCCTGAAGGAAATAAACCCTTCCTAAAAACCCAGCACGGAATGAGGGAAAAGCTTCCCAAGAGAATGGGAACATTCCCAAAGCTGCCAGAGCTCCAGGAAGGTCTGGATGAGCCTTGAGGACCCTTCCAGGACATTCCAGCTGTGCTGGGAAGAGCTGAACCACCCAAAATCCAGGCTGGGACAATCCCAAAGAGGAGATCCATGGACACAACTCTGAAGGAAAGAAACCCTTCCCAAAAAACCAACCCTGGCCAGTGGGGAATGATGGAAAAGCTTTCCAAGGGAATGGGAACATTCCCAACAAGCCAGAGCTCCAGGATGGTTTTGACACCACTCTGGGGATGCCCAGGGTCTGGATGATCCATGAGGACCCTCCCAGGAAATTCCAGCTGTGCTGGGATGAGCTGAACCACCCAAAATCCAGGTTGGGACAATCCCAAAGAGGAGATCCATGGACACAGCCCTGAAGAACTTCCCAAAACCCAGCAGGGAATGATGGAAAAGCTTCCCAAGGGAATGGGAACATTCCCAAGGCTGCCAGAGCTCCAGGAAGGTCTGGATGAGCCTTGAGGACCCTTCCAGGACATTCCAGCCGTGCTGGGATGAGCTGAACCACCCAAAATCCAGGCTGGGACAATCCCAAAGAGGAGATCCATGGACACAGCTCTGAAGGAAATAAACCCTTCAGGGAATGAGGGAAAAGCTTTCCCAGAGAAGCTGTGGCTGCCCTGGATCCCTGGAATTCTCCAATTTCCTGGGACAGGAGAAATTGGGAATTCCCTTCAACCCAAACCATCCTGGCATTCAGCAAAACCAGGATTCACCTCCAAGCCATCCTCAGCAGACACGAAAATATTTTATTTTTCCAGATTGAAGGATAAAAACAAAAAAAAGCAGGAAAAGCTGAAGCCTGGCTGATCCCAGGAACATCCCAACAGCTGCTGGAGATTTTCCACCCACCAGAGCACAACACCTTTGGCAAAAACATCAAAATTCCCCAAATCCTGACAAAACCTGGGAGAGTTTCGCTTCGTGGAGAGCAAAGGAAGCGTGAAGGAGCCTCTGGATGGGTTTTTTGGGGTTATTTTTTGCTTTTTCTGCTCTTTTTATTTTGGTTTTTGGGCTCTCTGGGAAGGGGGAAGCAGCCAAATGGAGCAAGGAGTTTCTCCCTTTGGAAAATTTGTCACTTCAGCTCCTGGAAAAGAAAACCCAGGAGAAAAATCTCAATAAAAACTCAAAATTTCTGAGCTTGCAATTCCATCCTGAGGGTTTTATTTTCCCTAGAAAAACACCAGATCCAGGCACAGCAACATTCCAAAGAGGTGGGATGGGGAAAATGCCCCCATTCCATGAGGGCAGTGAAAAAAATTTAATTTTTTTAAAATTTAATTTCATTTAAAACGTGATTTTAAATTTTTGCCAAGTTCCACCTGTGTAAGAAACCAAGGAAATCAGAAATTTCCAATATTTTGGGAATTTATCTAAATATTCCAAAGGATTTGCAGACTTCAGCATTTTGGTGGGATCACAAATTCCAGCTGCTTTCCATCCAAAATTCCCAAAATTCTGGGGAAAATCCCATTGTTTTCTATGGAAAAAGCAGCAATTCCTGCCCAAAATTCCATTTTTTCTGTCCTCTGCTACTGGGAATTTATCCCAAATCCTTCTCCAGCTTCCAAAGTTGTCCCAATAAAAATAAAGCAAGAAAAGTTTAATAATTCAATAAATTCATAATTATTAAAGCTAATTAAGCACTGAACTCACAGCTTCATTATAATTCCACTGTAATTATTAAAATATTTTAAAATCCCAACATTGTGGACAGGCAACAAATTGAAAAAAATTCTATAAATTCACTTATTTGTGTATTTATTGATATTTATTAATAAATATCTATTTAATCCTATTATATTCAATATTCCCATTACTGCCTTCACTCATTTTTATAAATTAAATCATTTAAATTCAAAATTAATTATTTTTATAGAAGTTTTCCCCTCCTGTTTAAATCAAGCTCAACCTGAAGTGCTCCAATAAAGCCAGGATGGTTTTAATTCCTTTTTTTGTTCTTTTTTAATTTGATTTTTTATTGAAATAAAATTGTTTTGGTGTTATAAAGATGCAAATCTCTCATAAAAAGGGAAAATTCCTGCTCAGATTTGAGCAGGAAGTGAAATAAAGAGAAAATTCCTTCAACTTTTGGGAATAATTCCCAAAAAATTTCATTTTTACCTCCCAGGATGCTTTGAGATGTCCTGAAGGGTTTTGAAGCCTTTGAAATAAAAATTAAATTATTCTTGATCATAATTAAAAATTTTAACTACTAAAAAGCTTTAAAAATTTAAATAATTGATGATTTTGGGTTCGAAATTCACCAAATTTAATTCATTTACAACACAATAAACCCTGAAATGAAGAAATCACCTTATGAGGGAATTTAATTAAAATTCAGATTTCAGCCTCATGATATAAATAAAAGCAAAGTGCTGGGAAATCAAGGTGGAAAAATTCAATTTAGAGAGAATAAAAGTTAAAAAATCAAATTTTTATAGAGAATAAAGGTAAAAAAATCAAATTCATAGAGAATGAAATTTAAAAATTCAACTTCTGGAGAATAAAGGTAAAAAAATCCAAATTATAGGGGATAAAATTAAAAAATCAAATTAATAGGGAATAAAAAGATCCAACTCATAGGAAATAAAACTAAAATAAAATCGAACCCATAGAGAATAAAATTTAAAAATCAAATTTCTAAAGTTAATAAAATCCAATTTATAGGGGATACAATTAAAAAAATCTAATTCATAGAGAATAAAACTAAAAAAATCAAATTCATAGGGAGCATAAAAGCAGAAAATCAAACTCTTAGAGAATAAAATTAAAATATCAAACTTCTGGAGAATTAAGTTAAAAAATCCAACTTACAGGGGATAAAATGAAAAAATCAAACTCATAGAGAGAATAAAGTTAAAAATCCAATTTATAGGGCAAATTTTATTATAAAACTCAAGAAATCAAACTCACACAGACAATAATACCAGAAAATCAAACTCGTAGAGAATAAAGATGAAAAATCAAATTCATATAGAGAATAAAACTAAAAAAATCCAATTTTCTAGAAAACAACAAAAAGAAATTCCTGGAGATTTTTGGAGCAAAAGGGCCAAAATTCACTCATTAAAATGGGACTTTCCTACCCCTCCAAAGCTGGAAAAAATCCAAAATAAATAGAATAATAATAAATAATAAATCATAATTAATTTGTTAATAAATCCATTGCAGATTTCTTGCTGCTTTTGATCTAAAAAGATTGAACAGAACCGATTCCTCCCCAGCCTCCTGCAAGCTGAAGGCATCAAAATATTCCAAATTTTGGGTGGAATTAAGATTTCTGCAGGATTTTAATTTGATTTTTTTATTCTGTAGTTTGTCCTCGTATGCTGCCAACCCTTAAAAAGCTGGATAAATCCTAATTTCTAGGGAAATTCATTATTCTAGGGAAATTATTCTAAGGAAAAGAAATTGTTATTAAGGAAATAAATTGAATTTTCTTCTTTTTGCTTCAAGATGCTGCCAATGACCTTCATGCTCACGGGGAATTCTCCAATCCCGGCCCACAGGCGGCTCCAGAAGTTGCTCCAACATTCCCCAAAATTATTAAAAAATTAAAATTATTAATTTCTGCTTTTATTCCCTTCTTCACCACAATTGTGACAACACCAAGGAGCGGAATAACCCCGAGCTGAGGCGCTGGGAGCGTTAATTTGGAATTAAACCCAAAATCCCACTTGGAATAAAACTCAAAACCTGACAGGAGGCAAAGCTCGGCTTCAAGGCCCTGCACCTCACCCTAAAACCCTTCCACGAAGTTTCACCAATTAATTATTATTAATTTCCCAAAGCAGCGCTTTTAACCTCAAGAGAGAGGGGGGAAAAATGTGATTTTTCACCCTGGCAGGAGCAGAAACACCCACGGAGCGCTCCCAAAACCCAACTTTAATCTAAGCCCGGACTATCCCCGTGTCCTTGATGCCCTCGGCCACCGCCGGCAGCTCCGGTTTTTTTTCCCTTCTCTTTTATTTATTTTTTTTTTTAATTTTTTTTTTCTCCTTTCGGTCCAAAGTGCCGCAAACAAACTTTGTCCTTCAGAGTGTCGGCTCGCAGCGCTGGCATTTCAAGGTCACTCGTGCAGGCCCCGCTCCAAGTTGGGGCTGCGCCGGGGCCGGAGCCGGAGCGCGCCCGGCCCGGAGCTCACCGGAGCCACGGAACCCCTCAGATCCTCCAACCCCCGCTCCCCCCGTGACCTTCGGCACCGACTTCCCCGCAAAAACGACAACAAAGAGCCGCCGGCCCCGCCGGGGGGTTCGGGGGTGCCGCGGCTCCGCTGTCGCCCCCCGGCCCCGCGGGGTGATGGCGGCCGGGCCAAGGGCACCGCGGAGCCCCCGCCGCGCTCGGGGCACCCCCGCTGCTTTGTCCCCCCCCCGCCTGCAGCGCTGCCCTCACGGTGTTACCGGCGCTGCGGGAGGCTCTGCGGGGAGCGCCGGGGGTTTAACCGCCAAGCCCGCAGCGGGTACGTCCCGCCGCGCCCCCCCCTTCCCGCACCGGCACGCACGAGCATCCCCCGCCGCCGCGGCCTGTCCCCGGCGCACGGGCCGCCCTCCCCCGCCGCCACCGCAGCGGCAGCGCCCCGGACTCACCGCCGGCCGTGCCCGCGGCCGGGGGTTCCCCGCCATGGCTTTGTCTTTGAGTGACCCCGGGAGCCGCCGGGGCCCCCCCGGGCCGGGCCGTGCCCGCGGCCCCTTTAACGGCGGCGGCCCCGCGCGCCCCGCTGCGCGCGCCTGGCCCGCCCAGCGCCCGCGCCCATTGGCTGCGCGCCCCACGGTCGAGCTCGCCCATTGGCTGCGCGCCCCGCGGCCCCGCGTTCCCATTGGTCGGCTCCGCGGCGCAGCCTCGCCGGCCGCTTCCTGCTTTAAAGTTACCTTGAGCGGCGGCCGCAGGGTCAGGCAAGCCCCGCCCCTCAGCCCCGCCCCGATTGGCCGCCTCGCCTCCTATTCAAACGCCTGAGGAGGCTGGAGGGGACGGCCGCTGATTGGCCCGCGCCCCTGTCAATCACAGCGGTTCCCGCCACACCTTCCCGGCGGGGCGCGGGGCCGCACGTGCGCGAGGCGCGGCGGGAGCGCGCGCGCTCCGAGTCCCAAATTCCAGAAATTTTGGGAATTTTTGGAGAGGAACCAGCCCAAAAACCCCTGCCAAGGGGAGCAGGTGACACAGGGACAGCTCCAGGTGGCCTTGGGATGTCGCCTGAGGGAGCCCCGCCACCCCCGTGGGATGTTGTTCTTCCTCGGGGTGAGGAGGAACTCGCTGTGGTTTTTAATTTATGAATTTATGGCCGCTGCTCCTCGTCCTGACCCTGACCAGAGCCTGGCTCCATCCTCTGCCACCCTCTGGGGACGTTTTATGGGTGGAAGGATGGGATTCTCTGCCAGCCTTCCCTTCTCCAGATGCAGCTCCCGGTTTTTCCTCATAAGGATCCCTGAGAGCTCCGGCTTGGATAAATCTGGAATAATTGGATAAATCTGGAATAATTCATTCCAGCAGGGCCACGGCCACCCCAGCTATTGGGGATATTATTGGATATTATTATATATTTATATATTAATGGATATTATTATATATTATATATATTAATGGATATTATTATATATTTATATATTATATATATTATATATATATATGTATATGTATATATATATATGTATATATATATATTTATCCCTGAGATTATATTTATCATTATATATTATATTTGTGATATTATATATTATTGTATTATATTAATTATAATATATTCTAATCTACTACATATTATATATTATTATATTATTATTTTAATATATTCCCTGATATATTATATTGTTATTTATGTTATATTAATATGATAATATATTACTATTATATAACCATTATATTCCTATTATATATATTACATTATATTACACTACATTATATTATTATATTATATTATATTATATTATATTATATTAATTATATTATATTATATTATATTATATTATATTATATTATATTATATTATATTATATTAATCCCCTTATATTATATATATATTATATATTATGGGATGCCTCTAGATGCAGAAATCCCAATTTTATCAACATCACCACCATGGATTTCAACCTCTAATTCCAAACTATAATTCTATTTAATTTCCTGCTGACAGGATTATCCAGGGGGAAAAATATTGGGAAGCACAGCCAAGCCCTGCAGATTAAATCACTCTGAATCTGATAACAAGGAGAGATTAATTTAAAAATAAATCTTCCTGATGATTTGGGGGAATAGAATTGGTTAAAACATGGCTTTAAAAACAAATAAATACACTCAGTTCTCTTCCTGTGGCATTCCTCAGATAAAAACAAGGCCTGGAAGCTGTGGAATTCTGACTATTGGAATTATGTGAGGTAATTTGGGTGGTATGAAAAACAAATCCAGCACCTTTCCTGCAGAACAGAGGAATGCCTGGCTGGAATTGTGGAATTCTGACTCCCCAAACACATTCCCCTGTCCTAAAGCTGCTCCCAGAGTGTTTAATAATTCCTTGTGGCAATAAAAACCCCAAATTAATTTTGGGAAGTTCTGCAGTAACAGATTTATTTGTGGGGAGATAAAAAACCCAAATAAATTTTGTGAGGTTATACACTAATGGGGTTATTTGTGGGGGATAAAAACCCCAAATAAATTTTGGGAGGCCCTACACTAAAGGGTCTATTTGTGCAGGGTAAAAACCCCAAATTAATTTTGGGAGGCCCTACAATAACAGATTTGTGGGGAGAAAAATCACAAATTAATTATGGGAACCATACAGTAACAGATTTGTGAGGGGGAAAAAACCCCAAATTAATTTTGGGAGTCCCTACAATAACAGGTTTAATTGTGGAGGATAAAAACCCCAAATTAATTGTGGAAGTCCCTACAATAACAGGTTTAATTGTGGAGGATAAAAACCCCAAATTAATTGTGGGAGTCCCTACAGTAAAGGGTTTATTTGAGGAAAGAAAAAACCCCACTAAATTAATTTGGGAAGGCCTAAAGGGTTTATTTCAATCATTGCAGCTGTTGTTGCTGTGAAATCACAGAGGGTTTGGATTAAATTTGGGAAGGGTTTGGATTAAAATTGGGAATTCTCTCTTGGGAGGGGCTGGGATGGAATTCCCAGGGAAGCTGGGGTGCCCCTGGAGCCCTGGCAGTGCCCAAGGCCAGGCTGGCACACCCTGGGGCATGGAATGGGGTGGGACTGGATGGGATTTAAGGTCCCTCTCAACTCAAACCATTGCATGAATTACAGAGTTACTGGGAAAAAAGAGGAGAAAGGAATGTTCAGCCCTCTGGAGCTGTCACTGCCTCTCTCAGACACTTCCAGGAATCCACCAGGGGCAGCAAAATGTGCTTGGACAAACAGGAATTATCTTGATCAAGCACAAACTAACGAGGGACAGAGCAGGAAAAATGCCCAGCTCAAGGTCACCAGGGAATTGTTGGGATCCCACCTGGAGTGAGATCCTGAGATCTTGCTGGATCCCAGAATATCCTGAGCTGGGAGGATCCCCAAGGATCATCCAGGGCATCCCTGGGAGTGGTGTCCAAACATTCCTGGAGTTGTGGCAGCCTTGGGAATGCTCCCATTCCCTGGGCAGTGCACCAGCACCAAAAACCCCAAAACCTTTCCCTAAATCCAACCTAAATTCCCCCTGGAACACCTCCAGCCATTCCCTGGGATCCTGTCCCTGGTGTGACCCTGTTGTCACCACGGTGCCCAGGTGAGCTGAGGCTGTCACAGAGCACGAGGACAGACCCAACAGGAACAGCTCAGTCCCAAATCTCATTTTAAAAACCTAAGAAAAAGCCTGGGATGTTAGCAAGGAAGTTTGATGGTTGGTTAATAGGGCTGGAGGAAAAGGTCACGAGCTCATGGGATTTGAATTGTCCATGCTCAGCAATGAAGACAGGGAAGATTTATTCCCAAATCCATAGAAAATATTCCACTCACCAAGAGAAATGGCACAGAAAAATCACCAAGTGCCACCCCCTGCCATGGCAGGGACACCTTCCATTGTCCCAGGTTGCTCCAACCTGGCCTTGGAAACTGTCAGGGATGCAGGGGCAGCCACAGCTGTTCTGGAAAATCCATTCTGGCCTCTCACCACTCTCACAGCCAAGAATTCCTTCCTAAACCAAATCTAAACCTGAACATCCGAGCTCCTCTCTTCCTGCTCCCTTCTCAGCCAGGTCAGGACCACAACCTGCCTTGGAATCACAGAACCAGGAACGCTTTGAGTGAGAGAGACCTTAAAGCTCATCAGCTTTAACGCTAAAAGCTCAAGGCCTTCTCCACCTTGGTTTGGACCCTTCTAGGGATGAGGCACCACAGCATATCCGTGTGGCGGCCCGGCAGATCCCACCCGGGAAAATACCGGGAGGCCTCCGCGTTCTGTTCTGCCCACCAGCTGTGAGGCAGCGCGTTCACCCGTGGCACTGCCAGCCCCGAATCTCGGCTCTCCGGTCGGAGGTCCCGAGCACTGCCAGGCCCAAATCCCGGTTGTCAGGCCGGGGGTGCTGGGCATTGCCAGCCCCGAATCCCGGCTCTCCGGCCTGGGGGTGCCCGGGCACTGCCAGCCCCGAATCCCGGTTGTCAGGCCGGGGATGCCGGGCACTGCCAGCCCCGACTCTCGGCTCTCCAGCCGGGGGCACCGAGAGCCCCGAGCCGCCCAGGCCTGCCCCGGCCGCGCCGCCCCCCCACCCCACGCCCGCGCGGGACAACGGTCCGCTCGCTGTCCTCTCCCCGGTCCGCACACCGCCAGCCAATCAGCGCCCACCTCCCCGCGCCCGCCTCCCCCTCGCGGGCCAATCAGCGCGCGCGCCGCGGCCCAGCCAATCGCAGCGCGGCCGTTGATGGGGGGGGGCCGCAAGGACCCCTCGGGCCGCCCCCGCCCCGCGCCCCCTCACGGGCCGCCGCCGCCGCCGCCTCCCCCCCGCCGCGCTCCCCGCGTACTCACCGGCGCGGCCGGCGCCGCGACCTCCGCCTGCTCCGCCCGCTGCCCGCGCTGCCTCCGGCGCAGCCGGCGAGAGGCGGGGGGGGAAAAGGGGGGGCGGCCGGAGCGGAGTGAGCGCCGAGCGGCCGAGAAACAAGATGGCGGCGGAGCCGTGAGGCGGCGGGGCGGAGGCTCCGCCCTTTTTTGTCGTTCTTCCCCCCCCTCTCGTCCCTTCCCCTCCCCGGGCTGGGCCGCGGCGGCGCGCGCGGGCGCGTGACCCGGCGGGGATCTCGCGAGATTTGCGTGTGGGTGGGAGTGGGCGGGGGGACCGTAAGGGACGGGGATGGACGGGGACAAACCTGAGGGACCCTGAGGGACGGGGACAAACCTGAGGGACCGGGATAAACCGTGAGGGACAGGGACAAACAGGGAGGGACAGGGGCAAACCTAAGGGACCGTGAGGGACGGGGGCAAACCTGAGGGACCGGGATAAAACGGGAGGGACAGGGACAAACAGGGAGGGACAGGGGCAAACCTGAGGGACCGTGAGGGACTGGGACAAACCCGAGGGAGCGTGATAAACTGGGAGGGACAGGGACATACCTGAGGGACTGTGAGGGACGGGAATAAACCTAAGGGACCGGGACAAACCGGGATAGGGACAAACCTGAGGGACGGGAATAAACCTGAGGGACCGGGAGGGACAGGGACAAACTGACAGGGACTGGGACAAACCGTGAGGGACCGGGACAAACCTGAGAGACCGTGAGGGACAGGGACAGACCTGAGGGACTGTGAAGGACCGGGACAAACCTGAGGGACCGGGACAAACGTGGAGGCATCTCGGGGGCGACAGTGCCTTGAGGGGCCGCCAAACTCCTGTCATAGATCTGCCCTGTCCTAAACCCCCACCTGTCCAGCTTTAGGCCTCGTGTGGGGAGCTTTCCAATATTTTTCTTGCTTTATTAAAAAAAAATTTAAAAAGGAATACTGCGATGTTTTCCAAGCTTTTTTGCTTCTCTGTCAAGTATCGTCGTAATAAATTGCGTGGTAAATAAACTTGTTAAAGATGTTGGATAAAAATGCTTTAGATGTGTGAGTTGCAGTGAACTTTTTTTCACACCAGGATTTGGCATTTTCTGGGAATTGTTTTTAATAGGAGTTAGTTTGAAATGGAATTTAAATATATCCAGTGTTCCTGAGTTGACTCACTCCCAGAGTCCCATTATGTAGCTTAAGTATATCTGCCCACAAAAGAAGAAAAAGAACTATTTTACATATCTGGGAGACCACAGAGTTCTGATTGTTCACACTGTGGGAGAAAAATATTCCTGAAATCGACTTAAATAGATAAAGGAATTAGAGATCCTTTTTCTCTCTGAGTGGAGACTCAAGGCAGCTGATAATCAGGAAAAAACCCCAAAAAGCAGCACCAAAGGGAGAGGAAGCAAAGGCTGCCTTGAAATTCCCTTCAAATCCATCAATTCTGGAACAACATCCAATGGGAATAATGAGGAAAATTAATGAAGGGATTTATATTTTTATGAGGAAAATGAGGGGATTTATATTTTTGTTTTAAGATTTTCCTTGAAGCCACAGAGAGCTGGAGCTGCTGCCTCATTCCCAGCATGGAGGAACCCAAGGAATTTATTCCCACATATATATGTTATTATCCGTGGTAGGAATCTCTGGAATTCTGCTTTAATGGATTAATTAAGTCAATTAATTGATCAGTAAACTAATTTTTTGCATTTCCAACAGAATTTTTTTTGCCTTTCTGCACATCCATTTAGCAGCAACTCCACCAGGATATCCCTGGCAGTGCAATCCCAGGGATCATCCAGGGACATTCCAGTGAATCCAGATTTTCTCCTGCCATCCTGGAGCTGCTTCAAGCCAAAGTCTGTGCCCTGCTCCTGCCAGCTCTCCCAATTCTCAGATTTCCTGGCTCCAGGACACACTGAGAGGTGATTCATGCTTGCCTCAGGATTTCTCCCATGAAAAAAATTCCCTTTTCTTTAGGAGTGACTCCATCTTTTTGCCTCCTCATTGTCCTTCTGCTGGCCCAATTTGCAGCCTGGCCAAGTTTCTTTTTTAAATAGCGTTTTTAATATCATTGTTCAGGTTATAAAAATAAAATCCCTTTGAAATATTGTTTGGGATGAGAAAGGAAAGTCAGATCCCACGGGGCTGCTGCACTTCCAGTCACCCTTCCCAAAATTGATGGCTGGGTCTGCCCTGCTAAAGGACAAAATCCCATTCCCTGCCAGCACAGGGATTTGGGATTTGTGGTTTTTGTGGAAGAAATGGAGGAAATGGGACAAATTTCTGTGTCCTCCGTGGGCTGGGAGCTCGGCTGCCCCGGAGGCTCCGTGCTGGCACTGGAGTGGGAAATGTCTCACAGCGAAATTCCTGCAGTTTTATTGGAACTCTCGAGGCTGAGGGCACTTGCAAGGCAGCCAAGAGAAATAAAAGTCGGGATCATGGAGCTGTTTGGGCTGGAAGGACATTCAGGACCATCCAATTCCACCTCCTTCCCACTATCCCAGCTTGCTCCAGCTTGGAATTGAACCCTTCCCAGGATGGGGCAGTTTCCCTGGAAATCCTTAAATCTGCTCCACTTTGGGGTGGTTTATTTATTGAATTCCTCAATTTCTGAGCCATTTCCTTCTGATCCATCCCCACAATTCCCTGGAAAACGCCTCATTTATTAATGAATTACCCAGCACTGCTGCTGCTGCTGCTGCCAGGCCCAGCTGTCAGAGCACCCAGCTTGGATCCAGCCCCTCTCCAGGGATTTCTGGACAATCCCCCCTTGCTCCTCCTCCTCCTCCTCCTCCTCCTCTTGCCGCGGATCCTTTTGTGCGGCTCCGTTTCCTCCCCACCTGCTCCCTTTCCCAGCAGCAATGGATCCATTGTCTGGAGCTGCTCTGCTTTTCCCACAGGGATTGCAGCTCCGCAGAGCTCCCTGTCAGCCTGCCCGGAACGTGCAGGAGCCAAGGAAAACAAGACACAGGGAGGGGAAAAAAAGGAAAGGAGAAAGTGATTCTGCATGAATTTGGTGACGCTTTGATGAGTTTGGACCCATCCAGCACCTTCCACCTGCTCATCCCATCCATCCCATTCTTCCCACTGCACCCCAGAGCTGGATTTGGGAGCTGTGGATTTGTTTGGTACGGAGGAAAATCAGCTCAGAGCAGCAGGGACCGGGCTGGCCCTTCCCAGCTCAGCCCCCGCCATCCCCCGGGATTCCCGTTCCAGCAGCACTCTGGATTTATCCCAAACAAGCTGTTGCTTTGGGGCACAAATCCACAGGCACGGGAAAACCTGGAGAGAAATTCTTCCTGGACATGGACACGCTGTTTCGTGGATCTGCAAGAAAAAGGGGCCATTTAGGGCCAGGTTTTGGGGCCTGACCCTTTGTGTCACCTCCCACCTGGTGCCTGTCCTAGCTGGGATGATCCATTTAATATTTAAGGATATTTAAGGATATTTAGGAATATATCTGTGCCTGGACACTGATTTTTTTTTAACCCTTCTGCTTTGAAATGAAACCCCTGGGAAGATAATTTGACCCTTTGTGTCAACTCCCACCTGGTGCCTGTCCTAGCTGGGATGATCCATCTAATATTTAAGGATATTTAAGGATATTTAGGAATATATCTGTGCCTGGACACTGATATTTTTTTTAACCCTTCTGCTTTGAAATGAAACCCCTGGGAAGATAATTTGACCTATGGGTGTTGCCAGAGGATCCCTTGGGAGCCCAAAATTCCTGAGGGATGATCCAGGATCAACTCTGGGCTTGTGGGTTCCCTTTTGTGCTCAGGTTTGAACCTGTGTCCTGGGAAATTTTACCTTTTCTGCTCCAGATGGGAATTCCCAAAGGAATCCTGCTCTCCCTCATTGTCCCAGCCCTCATTTCCTAAGGAAGAGCTGACAGGAATCAGGAAAACCCCCAAAACTTTAGGATCAGCTCTGGAAGTTGAGATGCTCATCCTGGTGCTGACTGGGAGGCCTCATTCCCAATATTCCCACTTTGCTGGGGAGAGGATTTCCCAGGAAAGCCCCTCCTGCCCAGTTCAAGCCCCTGGCTGTCCCAGTATCCAACTGGTGAGCACTGGTGACCTGATTGCTCCTGCCAGGAGATTTTCCAGGTCTCCACACAGCTCCTGCTCCTGCCAGAAGTGGGACACAGCCTCCAGCAGGGAAGGAGCCGACCCAGCTCCAGAACTCATCCCACCAGGCACTTCCAGAGGGGCCAGGGCTCATCCCACAGCCAGGGCAGGGTTATTCCCCCTTGGGATTCCCAACCCTGCCCTAAACCAGCCCCATTTCCATAACCTTTCTCCAGGTGCAGCTTCTCCTTCCCTGAATGCAGCTCCAGAGCAGCCTCAGGCACTCCAGGACAGCCCCAGAACAGCTCCAGGATCCTTTTGGGAAATCTCAGTCCTCTGGAGAGCTCCAGGAATCTCCTGGGAAGTCCCAAAATCTCCTGGGGAGCCCTGGGATGCCCCAGAACAGCTCCAGGACCCTCCTGGGAAGGCTCAGTCTTCTGGAAAGTTCCAGGACCATCCCAGCACCTTCCTGGGAAGTGCCAGGATACCCCAGGACAGCTCCAAGACTCTCCAGAGCAGCTCCAGGACCCTTCTGGGCAGCTCCAGAATTTCCTGGGCAACCTCAGGATGCCCCAGGACAGTTCCAGGATCTTTTTGGGAAATCTGAGTAATCTGGAAAGCTCCAGAACCCTCCTGGGCAGCCTCAGGACATCCCTGGGAAGCTCCAGGATGCCCTAGAGCAGCTCCAGGACCCTCCTGGGAAGGCTCAGTCTTCTGGAAAGCTCCAGGACAATACCAGCACCCTCTTGGGACCCCCAGGATACCCCAGGACAGCTCCAGGATCCTTTTGGGAAGTCTGAGTCCTCTGGAAAGCTCCAGAACCCTCCTGGGCAGCCCCAGGACATCCCTGGGGAGCTCCAGGATGCCCCAGAGCAGCTCCAGGACCCTCCTGGGAAGCTCCACCACCTCCCTGGGCAGCTTCAGGACATCCCAGGGAAGCTCCAAAATGCCCCAGAGCAGCTCCAGGAGCCTCCTGGGAAACCTCAGTCCTCTGGAAAACTTCAAGACCTCCCTGGGATGTCCTAAAATCTCCTGGGAAGCTCCAGGATTTCCCAGAGCCCCGACATTCCCTGTGCCTCCATCCCCATTCCCTCTCCCTCTCTCCAGCATCCATCCATGGGCATTTCCCACCCTGTCCCAAGGAATGGCAGCTCGTGGCACCCACGGGGGCTGCAGATCCCGGGGTCACCCTCACAGCTCCATCCAGCAGGATGATCCCTGTCCCCACCCTGAGCCGAGGCTGGGAATCCTCTTAGGGCAGTTGGAGCGGGATAATCGCGTTAAGCCGCCCCGCGGCGCCGCCACAAACACAAAAGGGAAAGCAGGAGGTGATGAGGAGCCGGCAAAGCCGAGCTCCTTAAGGAATTAAGAGACATTGGAGATGGGAGAGCTCTGATGGGATCTCAGGGCAAGGCTGAGCTTTGGGGTTTGTCCATCCGAGGGAAGCAATTCCCAGGAAATTGGTGCCACACAGCCCCAGCCTGGAATGTGCAGCGCCAAAGCTTTCCCAGTGAGAGGTTGGTGATCCCAGAAAAACCAAAGGGAGCAAAAAGCTTCCAATGGAACTGAGAACTCCAGTCACTCCAGCCACTCCTATCATCAAAAAGCAGCTGGGGAAAAAAGCCCCACAGAGAATCTTTTAGGGCCGTTGTCTTCATTATCTCTTCCCCCCGACAATGTGTTCCCAGGGGTGGCACTTCCTCCACAAAGCTGGAAATTTCACGGAATAGCCTTCCCTGCTGGGAGAATTCCAGCTGGTTTTCCAAACTCTTCCTCACCAAGGCCCCTCTGGACAACCTCCCTCCTCCCTGAGTTTGTTTATATGCTTTGAATCCCGTTAGGAAACCATCTCCCTCCTTCAGCGCTGGTTTATCCAAGTTTCCATATTTAGTTCTTTCAGCTATTCCTGTTCCTGAACCAGCTTTCCTGCTGCATCCCTCCAGCACAGGAGGGAATTATCCCAATCCTCCCTGCACTGATGGATGCTTGCACACTCTGAACCACCCCTATCCCAAATCTCCCCCCAGCCAGGCCCTAATCCCAGCATTGAGAATGCCCCGTGCAGCCCGAGGGTGCTGCCCATGGGATGGAGAGCTGGGAACTGGGGGATTTTAGGGAGGGACAGAGTTAAAGGCAGTGAAGGAAGCTTTGCTCCTGGCACGTGGCTCCATGTCAGCCGGCAGAGGCAACGCAGGGAGAGGAGGAATTCAGCCCGGAGGAATTCACCGGGAGCAGGGAGACGCTGCCTAGAGGGAAATCGGTGTTTGGATCCCGGCAGCCAAGGTGAGTCCAAGGGCAGCGCTGGAACCGCCGCCTCTGCGCCCAAACCTCCTCCCTCGCCAGCATCCAGGGCACCCCAGTGTCCCCACGGTGTCCCCACGGTGTCCCCATGGCTGCTCCAGTGGCATTCCCAAAGCCCAACTGAGCGGGATCAGCTGAGGGCTCCGGCTCCAAGGTCCCGGGGGTCTGGCTGGGGACTCTTGGGGTCCAGGGGATGACATGGAGGGGTTGGCAACTGCTCTTGGGGTCCAGGGGACAGCATGGAGGGGTTGCAACGGCTCTTGGGGTGCAGGGGACAGCATGGAGGGGTTGCAGCGGCTCTTGGGTCCAGGGGATGGCATGGAGGGGTTGGCAACTGCTCTTGGGTCCAGGGGATGGCATGGAGGGGTTGGCAACTGCTCTTGGGGTCCAGGGGATGGCATGGAGGGGTTGGCAACTGCTCTTGGGGTCCAGGGGATGGCATGGAGGGGTTGGCAACTGCTCTTGGGGTCAGGGGATGGCATGGAGGGGTTGGCAACAGCTCTTGGGGTCCAGGGGATGGCATGGAGGGGTTGGCAACAGCTCTTGGGGTCCAGGGGATGGCATGGAGGGGTTGGCAACAGCTCTTGGGGTCCAGGGATGGCATGGAGGGGTTGCAACGGCTCTTGGGGTCCAGGGGACGGCATGGAGGGGTTGGCAACTGCTCTTGGGGTCCAGCTGGGACAGAAGGGGCAGGTGGCAGCTCCAGAGTCCAACTGGTGGCTGGAGGGTCCAGCTGGAGGGGTTTGAGCTGCAGCTGGGGGGGTCTGGGGTCGGGTTGGGGGCTTTGGGGTTTGTTTGATGGGTGTAGGGTCCAGTGGTTGGATGTAGGGTCTGGCTGGGGGCTCTTGGGGTCCCATTGATGGGTGCAAAGTCCAGTTGATGGGTGCAGGGTTGAACCTGAGGCTTTTGGGGTCCAGCTGATGGGTGTAGGGTCCACGTGGAGGCTCTTGGGGTCCCATGGATGGGTGTAGGGTCTGGCTGGAGGCTCTTGGGGTCCCATTGATGGGTGTAGGGTCTGGCTGGGGGCTCTTGGGGTCCCATTAATGGGTGCAAAGTCTCCAGTTGATGGGTGCAGGGTTGAACCTGAGGCTTTTGGGGTCCGGCTGATGGGTGTAGGGTCCACGTGGAGGCTCTTGGGGTTTGGTTAATGGGTGTAGGGTCCAGTTGATGGGTATAGGGTGCAGCTGGTGGCTCTTGGGATCCCATTGATGGCTGTAGGGTCTGATTGAAGGGTGCAAACTCCATCTGATGCCTCTTGGGGTTCAATTGCTGGAGGTAGGGTCCATCTGGTGGCTCTTGGGGTTAAACTGCTGGGTTTAGGGTCCATCTGGTGCCTCTTGGGGTTCAGTTGCTGGGTGTAGGGTCCATCTGGTGCCTCTTGCGGTTGAATTGCTGGGTTTAGGATCCATCTGGTGGCTCCCAAGCTCTGGTTTATGGATCCATACTCCAGCTGAAGATTTTTGGGCTCCAGCTGCTGCCTGTACCATCCACCTGAAGGCTGCAGCGTCCACCTGGAAGCTCCTGGGCACCCACCTCTCCTTCCATCACCCCTTTAGCATCCACCCGATGGCTGCACGCTCCTGCCGCTGCCGTTCGGGCTCCGGCCGCCGCTTTCCCCCGGGGAGCTGCCGGTTCCTCTCCGCTCCGCCCGGACCGTCGGGGCCGGGCCCGGGGCTCCCCCGCCCGCCGCTCCCAGCAGCCCGCCGGGGCCGGGGGAGGAGCGGGCACGGGCGGCGGCGGCGGCGGCGGTGAGTGAGCGAGTGAGTGCCCGCGGGGTGCGGAGCGCCGGGACAGCCGCGACAACCCCGCGGCCACCGGGGCCGCACCCGCCGCGGAGCATCCCCGGGGAAGGTGAATGAATTTGGGGATGAGGGGGGAATTTGATTTGGGGATGATGAATTTGAATTTGGGGATGCCCGGCGCGGTTGCGCTACCGGGGAGCAGCGGGATACGCGCTCCGGGAGGAGGGAGGGAAGGAAACGAGGGGGTCTCGACCGCTGTGGGGACAACACCGGGATCCTCCCTGTGCCTCACGGCACCTCTAAACCATCGCCCAGGCTCCGAGCCGCGATGCGAACCCTCCAAATTCATCGCTGCGCCGAAAACCGGGGAGCTGCGGCCGCGCTCCCCCCGTTCCCGAGGGCTGCCCGGGCCGGTTCTCCGGAGCCTTTCCCGGTGCGGGGCGGGCAGCGCTTCCCGGCCGGCGGCTCGGCACCGGGAGCGCCTTCCCGTGCCATCCATCATCCCGCTGAAAGCCCGTTGACGTCAAGCCCGTCCCGTGCACGCCGGTCCCAGCGCCGGGAAAACCGGGATAGGGACCGGGAGAAGCGGGCAGGGTCTGCCCCGGGGCATCGCACCGGGCTCAGCTCGTCCCGGGGCTGCCCGGCGGCTCCAGGCTGGGATTTCTGCGTGGATTTGTCTCTTCGCCGATCCAGAGCTTCCTCCGCCTTCCGCGGGGTTTGGGGCAGGTGCTGGGGTCGGATCTGGAGGGAAAATTGTTCAGGAAGGGGTGAGGAGCAGTGGGACCATACCTGGGGTGGGCAGAGCTCCTGTGCTGCTGTGCCACAGCCTGGGGGACAACAAGTGGGGACAGCCCGAGGGCATCACCCTGGCACCCCGAGGGGCTCAGGCCTGGCTGGCCGCAGGGTCCCCTCTGTGCCCCAAAATGGTCCCCAGGGCCACTGCGTGGGATGTGGCATCGAGGGTGGCCCCCACGGGAGGTGGTGGCTGTGAGGGGCTCTGTGGTGGGCAGTGCTCACCCTCGGGGGTTTGATGGGCTCTGTGGTGGGCAGTGCCCATTCCCGGGGGTCTGAGGGGCTCTGTGGTGGGCAGTGCCCACCCTCAGGGGTTTGATGGGCCCTGTGGTGGGCAGTGCCCATTCTGAGGGGCTCTGTGGTGGGCAGTGCCCACTCCCAGGGTTTGATGGGCTCTGTGATGTTCAGTGCCCACCCTCAGGGGTTTGATGGGTTCTGTGATGGTCAGTGCCCACCCTCAGGGGTTTGATGGGTTCTGTGATGGTCAGTGCCCACCCTCAGGGGTCTGGCAGGCTGTGTGGTGGGTAGTGCCCACCCTCAGGGGTTTGGTGAGCTCTGTGATGGTCAGTGCTCACCCTCAGGGGTCTGGCAGGCTCTGTGGTGGGCAGTGCCCATTCCCTGGGGTCTGAGGGGCTCTGTGGTGGGCAATGCCCACTCCCAGGGTTTGATGGGCTCTGTGATGTTCAGTGCCCACCCTCAGGGGTTTGATGGGTTCTGTGATGGTCATTGCCCACTCCCAGAGGTCTGGGACCCATGGGAAAGGGGCTTCTGAGGCTGAACCCCATCTCTGGGTGCCCAGGGAACATCCCAGGCTGCGCTGCTTGTTTCCTTCCATTGTGAGCTGGGGGTGGGAGCTGCGGATCCTCCGGGAGCACGGGATGGGCTTTGCTGCCAGGCACAGGAGCCTGGGGGTGTTCTTCCAGCACAGCATGAGGAAACACCTGCCCAAACCAGCCCTGGCTGCTCCCAAACCATCCCTATCCCTTCCTGATCCCCCAGTCATTCCCAAAGCATCCCTGGCTGCATCCCCTGGCCATTCCCAAACCATCCCTGTTTTGGTCCCCCGGTTGTTCCCAAACCATCCCTGCCTGATCTCCTGGCTGCTCCCAGATCATCCTTGCCTGATGCCCCGACTTCTCCCAAATCATCCCTGGTTTCATCCCCTGGCTGCTCCCAAACCATCCCTATTTTCATTCCCTGGCCATTCACAAACTGTCCCTGCTTTTGTCCCCTGGCTACTCCCAAACCATTCCTGTTTTCGTCCTCCAGCCATTCCCAAACCATCCCTTGTTTAATTCCCAAACCATCCCTGTTTTCGTCCTCCAGCCATTCCCAAACCATCCCTGGTTTCATTCCCAAACCATCCCTGGTTTTATCCCCCAGCCATTCCCAAACCATCCCTTGTTTCATTCCCAAACCATCCCTGTTTTTGTCCCCCAGCCATT
Organism: Geothlypis trichas; assembly: GCA_009764595.1. Taxonomy (NCBI): domain Eukaryota; kingdom Metazoa; phylum Chordata; class Aves; order Passeriformes; family Parulidae; genus Geothlypis; species Geothlypis trichas. The sequence continues at coordinate 5,302,371 of CM019924.1, read as the reverse complement.
CCCAAATCATCCCTGGTTTTGTCCCCCAGCCATTCCCAAACCATCCCTGGTTTCATTCCCAAACCATCCCTGGTTTCATTCCCAAACCATCCCTGGTTGCTTCTCCTGGCTGCTTCCAAACCATCCCTGGTTTTGTCCCCCAGCCATTCCCAAACCATCCCTGTGTTCATCCCCTGGCTGCTCCCAAACCAGCCCTATGTTCATCCCCCAGCCATTCCCAAACCATTCCTGGTTTTGTCCCCCAGCCATTCCCAAACCATTCCTGTTTTCACTCCCAAACCATCCCTGTTTTCACTCCCAAACCATCCCTGTGTTCATCCCCTGGCTGCTCCCAGCTCTGCTCTCCAGCCCAGTTCTCCTGTGCCCGTTTCCTCCCGCCCCGACCCCTCCCCGAGGCCGCTCCCGCTGTGCTCACACCTCTCTCCCTCTGTTCCATCTCCGACCTCCCTTTGTGAGGCCAAACTCCTGCCACCTCCCATGCTCCAGCCTCTCGCTGTGTCCCCATTCCAGCCTTTGTGGGACAGGGACAGAGGGTGACATTGCGGCAGCTTGGCCCCAAATCCGGGGGTGAATCCCCCCCTTCCATCCACCCCGAGCTGCTGCCATCCCTGGGGCTCAGCTCTCCGTGGGCTCCCTCTGCAGCACAGCCCTTTGGGAAGCCTCACACGGATACAAAATGCAGTTTAAGGTGATGAAAATCCCTAATTTCGCTGCTGATTAAAACCGGAGCTGTGTGACAGCAGCTCTTGGCGTCCCTGTCAAGGCACTTCAAATGTTTTGTCACCACATCTCCACGAGCAGGGAGAGAGCCTCAGTTAGGAATTATTGGGAAGGGATTGACAGCCCCGCTCCTCTCGCTGCCTGTCAGGATCAGGAGCTCCTTCCTCACCCTGGGATGCTCTTCTGGGAGCCTCTCCAGGCTCCTCATCCTTTCCACAGACAAAAAACCTCCTGGAGATGGGAATTTCACCCTGAAAATTGAGAATTGTGCAGATTTTAGTTGTTGGGTGGTGAAGCAACACCAGAGATTTTGGCCTTATCTTCTCACAAGTGCTCAGCACCTTGTTGGGACCATCCCGTGTCCCTCATCCTATCCCAGGAGCTTTTCCAGGGATGCAAGAGCCACTGGCACCCCCAGAGAGCCACCAAAGCTCCCTGTGCCACACTGAGGGGTGTTTGCCGCAGGCTCTGCCCTCTCCTGGCATCTCTCCGGCTCCCAAAACTCTTCCCAAGTTTTCTGCTGATCCCTGAAGAAGCTCGGGAATAATTGTGCAGCCTTAGCAGTTAAAAAAGCAACTTTTTCTGCAAACAAAGCTGCTCACCCCCGGCTCCTGCTGGGCTCGGGAGCCAGCTGGGATCTGTGAGATGGATGGGGCAGGGAATATTAGATCCAGCCAGGCTGCTGGCACATCCCACTGCTGGATGTGGATCTGGGGATGTGGCTGGGTTCTGTGACCCATCCTGGAGCTGGTGGCTCATCCCTGGAGACCCCAGGAGCACTGAAGTGGAACCTGAGGCATTTCAGGCTCCGGAGCTCCTGGAAGGCACAGAGATGTGGAATGGGGAGGATCTGGGCGATGTGCTGGGTGCTGCTGGAAGGAAATCAGATGTTCCCTGCTGGTAGGAGCAGCAGAAAGCCGGAGCTGAGAGCAGCCCTTCCCCTGGAGGAAGCAGCTCCATGAAATATTGATGGGATTCACACACAGCAGCCGAGCCGTGCGAGCTGCATTGCAGAGCTCGGAGCCGGAAAGGCAGCGGCAGCCGGAACGGGAAAAGCTCCTCTCCACCTTCCCTCTGTGCCAGGGACATCAGCCCAGCCTGGCACGGCCCTGCCAGCCCTCAGTGCCACCAGGATGAGGGTCAGGATCTCAGTGGGGCCATCCCATTCCAAACCCATCCCAGGTTTCTTGCATCCCCAAGGAGCCGCCCCAATTTTTGGGGCCACACGGCTGCAATGTCCCACTGCCCACGGTGCCAGCTCCTGTGTGTCCCCAGCCAGGTCCCCAGCCACCCATGGTGGCCCCACCAGCACCGAGGTGCCACCAGAGCAGATTATCCACGCTCTGGGTTATCTCCAGGATGGGTTGGACCATCGGGAGTGGCCGGTGCTTGCCGCAGTGTCCCCGTGGCTCTGGTGGCCAGTTGGGCTCGGCGGGCGCTGGCTGTCCCCCAGCCTGGCCCTGCCGGTGGCTTTTGCTCCTCGGATTCCTTGATGTTGCCAAGGAAACGCTGGGATTCAGCACAGATCTGATTTAACCGGGCGCAGACGTCACGCAGGGACACGGGGGACAGGGACGGCGTGGCCAGGGCGCAGCCTCTGCTGTCCTGCAGCCCCTTCCCCACCAGAAAGGGCTCCAGCATGGATGGTCTGGAATTCCACACCTGTCCCACCTTCCCTCTGGAAGATGGGCACAAAGTGGCTGCAGGAGGATTCTGTGTCACACTGGATCCCATTGGATCCTCCTGGAGCTGTGGCATCCAGAGGTGGGCACATCCTCTGGGAATGGGCATGGAAAGGGAATTGCCATGAGCAAGGTGTGGTTGGACACAGCAGGACTCAGGAAGATTCCCATGGGACATTTCTCCTGTGTCGCTGCTGCCTGGAGACCCCATGATGGGCTGTGGCTCCTCTCTGGATCCCACTGGTGCTCCCAGTACAAATCCCACTGGTGCTCCCAGTACAAATCCCACTGGTGCTCCCAGTATGCATCCCACTGGTGCTTCCAGCTTGGATCCCACTGGCGCTTCCAGCCTGGTCCTCCCAGTTTGGGTCCCCCTGGTGCTCCCAGCATGGATCCCCCTGGTCCTCCCAGTCTGGATCCCACTGGTGCTCCTATCTGGATCCCACTGGTGCTCCCAGTATGAATCCCACTGGTGCTCCTATCTGGATCCCACTGGTGCTCCCAGTATGAAACTCACTGGTGCTCCCAGTCTGGGTCCCACTGGTGCTCCCAGCCTGGATCCCACTAGTGGTCCCAGTATGAAACCCACTGGTGCTCCCAGTACAGATCCCACTGGTGCTCCCAGCCTGGATCCCACTAGTGGTCCCAGTATGAAACCCACTGGTGCTCCCAGTACAGATCCCACTGGTGCTCCCAATCTGGGTCCCACTAGTGCTCCCAGCCTGGTCCTCCCAGTATGAATCCCACTGGGTGCTCCTATCTGGATCCCACTGGTACTCCCAGTACAAATCCCCCTGGTCCTCCCAGTTTGGGTCCCCCTGGTGCTCCCAGTCTGGGTCCCACTGGTGCTCCCAGTCTGGGTCCCCCTGGTGCTCCCAGTGCACAGCCCCATCCAACCTTCCCAACTTCTCCAAGGAATGGAGCACATTTGGACCCATCCTTTAATTTTAAGCTGATGCAGCAGCAGCAGTAACGCTGCACCTGCAGCAAATCCCAGCCAGGACAGAACTTTGCTAACCTGCCTGAGCCAGGAGAAGCTGAATTCCAGGACCTGGAGTTCCTCCCAAATTCCCAGCTCATGTGCACCCAATTATAGCCCTTGTTGGGCAATTAAAATTATACAAGCAGCTGCCTATCAAAGCTGAAGCAATTAATTAGAATGAAATACTTTGAGGGGAAATAAGCCTTGCCTTATTCCCAAATTCCTGGAGGAGCAGGTGTGTGGGAGCTGGGATGCTGCAGCTTGTCCTGGTGTGCTGTTGCCTAGACAGGGCCTCGGGGTGGCAGCTCTGGCAACATTTTTATCCCCTAAAAAGCTGATTTTAGGACCTACCTGCTCCAGACATGCACAGTTTTCAGTGCTCTCCCTCCAGGCTCGAGGCAGCCCCTGCCTCACAAGGACAGGAAGAATTTCCTGCCCCACTGCCAAGGTTTCCAGCCCCGTTTTCCCTTTGATGGCTTTGAGGGAGCAAACAGCTCCCAAAATCCCTCTGCCTCCTTCCCTGGCAAGGCAGCACTCCCAGCCACCCCCACCGTGCTCATTTAGCACCTTCCTCCTCCTTTCCCTCCTCCTCCTCCTCCTTTCCCACCTGTGTGGGGGCACCTGCAGGGCTGCTCCCTCCTTCTCCAGAGCTTTTCCCAAGGTGCCAATTTTCCCCATCAATATTTTGCTCCTCATTCCTGTTTCTGTGGCATATTTGGGGCCTCCCAGCCCCAGGTTCCCACACCTGCAGCCCCCCTGGCACTGCCCGGTCACCTGTGACCCCCTGTCCTACCTCGAGCCCCACTTTTCCCATCCCTACAGCATCTGGAGGGGTCATCAGCTCCCTGAATCCCAGCCCAGGGATGCTCCCAGCCCATCCCACCCCGCTGGACCACTGTGGCCCTGCTCGGGGCTGGGAGGAGAACTGGGTCAGCCGTGTAACCATGGAGATGCTGAGGGAGATGCTGAAGCAGCGCCAGCACAGCCCCGGCTCTCCAGAACCCTGGAAAGCTTCACCCGCCCTGGCACCCTCCGGATCCGGCCAGGATGGGGCTGGGAAGCTGAGCCGAGCCTCCTCCTCCTCCCCGGCGCAGGGCCGGTAAGACGCCTCCATCTCTTCTTTTCTTCCATATTATTTTTTTGGGGGGGTGCCACCAGCGGGGAGGGGCAGAGCTCGGCCCCCGCCATCCACACGCAACAGGGATCCCGATTTTCCTGCCGCTTGCGCTCATCCACCGGGGATGCTCCAGCCATGACACGGCTCCCCGCGCATCCCTCGGGCTCCGTGCATCCCTCGGGCTCGCCGGCGAGCTCCCCGGTGCTCGTCGTTCCCCGCAAGGACGGAGCGTGGTGGCGGTGAGCGCTGCGGGGGCTGCGGCGCTGCCCCGGGAGCTCGGAGCGCGGTGCCCGGGGCAGGGATGGATGCGGCGTCACGGTGGATGGCTCCGAGCGCCCGTGCCTTGGGATCCGGGGAGAAAATACGGGGAGGGGAACGGGAAATGGGTGTTTGAAGGGAAAGGTGCTGCGGTTCCCTGACTCCCCCTGCGCTGCCGGGAAGGGGAGCCGGGGCAGGGACAGAGAGGGCTGAGAGGGCTGTGGTGGCATCAGGGGTGTTGTGGTGGCATCATGGGTGTTGTGGTGGCATCAGGGGTGTTGTGGTGGCATGGAGGGGGCTGTGGTGGCATCAGGGGTGTTGTGGTGGCATGGAGGGGGCTGTGGTGGCATCAGGGGTGCCATGGCCATGCCAGAGATGCTGTGGCCATGCTGAGGATGCTGCGGTGGTGCCAGGGATGCTGTGGCCGTGCTGAGGGTGCTGTGGTGGCATCAAGGATGTTGTGGTGGCATCGAGGGTTCTGTGGTGGCATCAGGGGTGCCGTGGCCATGCCAGAGATGCTGTGGCCATGCTGAGGATGCTGTGGTGGCACTAAGGATGCTGTGACTGTGCTGAGGGTGCTGTGGTGGCACCAAGGATGCTGTGGTGATACTGAGGATGCCTTGGCCATGCCGAGGGTGCTGTGGTGGCTCCAAGGGTGCTGTGGCCATGCCAGAGATTCTGTGGCCATGCCGAGGGTGCTGTGGTGGCACCAAGGGTGCTGTGATTGTACCAAGTATGCTGTTACTGTGCCAAGGATGCTGTGGTGGCATCAGCGGTGCTGTGGCCATGCCAGAGATGCTGTGGCTATGCTGAGGATGCTGTGGTGGTACCAAGGATGCTGTGGTGGCATCAGGGGTGCTGTAGCCATGCTGAGGGCACTGTGGCCATACTGAGGATGCTGTGGTGGCACCAAGCGTGCTGTGGCCGTGCTGACAGCACTGTGGTAGTGCTGAGGGCACTGTGGTGGTGCTCAGGATGCTGTGGCCATGCCAAGGATGCTGTGGTGATTCTGAGGATGCTGTGGCCATGCCAAGGATGCTGTGGTGATACTGAGGATGCTGTGGCCATGCCAAGGATGCTGTGGTGATACTGAGGATGCTGTGGCCATGCCAAGGATGCTGTGGTGATACTGAGGGCACTGTGGCCGTGTTGAGGGCACTGTGGTAGTGCTGAGGGTGCTGTGACCATACTGATGATGCTGTGGCCATGCTGATGATGCTGTGGTGATGCTGAGGATGCTGTGGCCATGCTGAGGGCACTGTGGTGATGCTGAGGATGTGGTGGCCGTGCCAATGATGCTGTGGCCGTGCCAAGGCCAGCTCAGCCATGACAGCCACACTCTCCAGCACTCAAACCCAATCTCCAGCCCAGCTCATCTCAGCACCAGGCACCCCCGAACCCCACACCCAGCACCTGCTCTGGGCAGAAACAGATTGTGCAGAGAGATACGGGGTAAAACCACAGGCAGGGGAAAGCAAATCCTCCCTTCGGGCTGAGGAGCCGCTCGGCTTCCTTTGCAGTGGATTATCCCTGTGTGTGTTGCATTGGAAATGATCCCATTAGCGCTCTGCTCTCCTGATCTAATTTGCTCCCACCAGAGCCTGGCGCTCTCTGGGCGGCTGGAGCAGCCATGGGGAGCAGCAACAGGAGCCCTGTGTGCTCTCCTGGCCCTGCAGGGCTGGGCTGGCACGGGGATTTCTCACCTGGAGCATGGAGGGGCCTGGGCTGGGCCTGGCTGAGTCCTGGTGCAGAGGGATTTGTGTTTGTTCAGGCACAGCCTGAGCCAGGGTTGCTGGTGGGGAAACTGAGGCATGGGGAAGTGTTTGGGGTCCATTCCCCGTGTCAGGTGCATCCTAAGGGAAACCTCAGGGATTGCAGCAGGTTTGGAGCCTGAGAGAGGCGGGTGGCACTGGGAAGTGTCACCCCAAAGGTCCCCAAGGCAGCAAATCAGCCCTGACCCCTCCTCAAGGAGGTGCTGGGCATCAGCACAGGACTCTGATGGGGCAGATCCAGAGCTGGGAATGCACCTGGTGCCAGTGGCTCCATCCCTCTGGAGCTGGGATACATCCCACAGTGATGGCTTTATCCAAGGGATCCATCCCTCTGGAGCTGGGATAAATCCCGCAGTGATGGCTTTATCCCAGGGATCCATCCCTCTGGAACTGAGGCTCATCCCAATGGCTTTATCCCAGGGATCCATCCCTCTGGAGCTGGGATACATCCCACAATGATGGCTTTATCCCAGAGGATCCATCCCTCTGCAGTGGGGCTCATCCCAGACCAATGGTTTTATCCAAGGGCTCCATCCATCTGGAGCTGGGATGCATCCCACAATGATGGCTTTATCCAAGGGATCCACTCCTCTGGAACTGGGATACGTCCCACAGTGATGGCTTTACTAAGGGATCCATCCCTCTGGAGCTGAGGCTCATCCCAATGGCTTTATCCCAGGGCTCCATCCCTCTGCAGAGGGGCTCATCCCACACCGATGGCTTTATCCCAAGGATCCATCCCTCTGGAGCTGGGGGTCAGTGCTGAGCCCCCCCGGGCACCAGGAGTGGGAGCAAGGCCGTGGGTCAATGCCTGGGCAGAGCCAGGAGGGAAAACTCCAGCCAGGAGGGCACTAATTAATGATATTAATGACTAATCACCCACTCCGCCCTGCCATTGATGAATCCACGAGTTCAGCGGTGCTGGAGCTGATCCCACAGCTGCTGCCAGGCCTCATCCATGATTCCCATCAGGTCTCATCCCAGCTGAGCCCCCTCCCTGCCCCACTCCCCATCCCTCTCTCCTGAAAGGGAAACATTTTTCCAGGCGCTGCCTCCATCCATTATCACAAAGTGGCTTCACTTGGCCTGCAGTTAATAATTCACCTTTCCCTGGAAGATGGATGCTCCATCCTGCTGGAGTTTAAATATTCATGGCCAGGGGAAGGCAGCAGGGCTGTGTGGGAGCTCTGCCATCCACCCCTGGTGCTCCCATCCAGGGATTCCCATCCCATCTCCTGGAGATGTGCAGGTGTTTGGAGAAGGGGATGTGCAGGGAAAACTTGGCTGGATGTGATTCTGGATGTCCTCAGGGGTGGATGGAGCTGTACCCAAGGGACCCCTCACCCCTGGCTGGGCAGGCTGGTGGCACTCAGAGCCTTCTGCCCATCCAGGTGTCTCCTGGAGTCTGCAGGGAGCTGAGGCAGGGCTGGATGTTCATCTCAGGGGTCCTGACCCCTTCCTGCTGCTCCTCCGGTTGGGAAAAAAATCTTGGAATATACTGAGATTAAAGGAACCCACAAAGATCATCCAATCCAACCCCTGGTCCTGCACAGACACCCCAAAATTCCATCCCTGGGCATCCCTGGAGCTCTGGCAGCCTTGGGAATGCTCCTGAGAGAGCCTGGGGAGTTCCCTTCCTGCTGCTCCCATGGGTGGGGGAAAAATATTGAAATATACTGAGATGAAAGGAACCCACAAGAATAATTCAGTCCAACTCCTGGCCCTGCACAGACACCCCAAAATCCCATCCCTGAGCATCCCTGGGAGTGGTGTTCAAGCAATCCTAGAGCTCTGGCAGCCTCAGAAATGCTCCTGAGGGAGCCTGGGGAGTTCCCTTCCTGCTGCTCCCATGGGTGGGGGAAAAATCTTGGAATATACTGAGATGAAAGGAACCCAGAAGGATCACCCAGTCCAAACCCGGGTCCTGCACAGACACCCCAAAATCCCATCCCTGGGCATCCCTGGAGCTCTGCAGCCTCAGAAATGCTCCTGAGGGAGCCTGGGGAGTTCCCTTCCTGCTGCTCCTATGGGTGGGGGAAAAATCTTGGAATATACTGAGATGAAAGGAACCCACAAAGATCATCCAATCCAACCCATGGTCCTGCACAGACACCCCCAAAATCCCATCCCTGGGCATCCTTGGAGCTCTGGCAGCCTTGGGAATGCTCCTGAGGGAGCCTGGGGAGTTCCCTTCCTGCTGCTCCCATGGGTGGGAGAAAAATCTTGGAATATACTGAGATGAAAGGAACCCACAAGAATAATTCAGTCCAACCCCTGGCCCTGCACAGACACCCCAAAATCCCATCCCTGAGCATCCCTGGGAGTGGTGTTCAAGCAATCCTAGAGCTCTGGCAGCCTCAGAAATGCTCCTGAGGGAGCCTGGGGAGTTTCCCTCCTGCCTCTCCCATGGGTGAGGGAAAAATATTGAAATATACTGAGATGAAAGGAACCCACAAAGATCATCCAATCCAGCCCCTGGTCCTGCACAAACAGGACCTTAAAATCCCTGCACAGACACCCTCAAAATCCCATCCCTGGGCATCCCTGGAGCTCTGGCAACCTTGGGAATGCTCTTGAGGGAGCCTGGGGAGTTCTCAGTGGGAAAACATTTCCTTAATTTCCACCCCTCAGTGGGTCGTGCCACCTGAACTTCCTGGATTTTTTAACCCTTCCACAGCACCACCATTGGGACAGAGCGAGGCATCCCCGCGGGGACGGTGCCACAACCCCTGAACGTCCCCAACTTGTCCCCGCAGCTGATCCCGGGCAGCAGAGCCGGTGCCGGTGCCGGCGGGCGCGCTGACCATGTTCAACGGGGATGCCAGCTCCTCGTCTGCCCGGAATGTGGTGCGCAGCTCCAGCATCAGCGGCGAGATGTACAGCCTGGAGAAGAGCGCGCGCGGCAGCGCCGACTCCGTCTCCGTCACCGTCACCGCCAGCAAGAAGCGGCGCTCCAGCCTGGGCGCCAAGATGGTGGCCATCGTGGGGCTGTCCCAGTGGAGCAAGAGCACCCTGCAGCTCAACCAGACCGGTGAGAGGCCGCCCTGATGCTGTTCTTGGGGTTTGAGGTGGCCACCAGGCATGGTTTGGTTGCCGCGTGTGATGGAGGTGTCTAGAAATGGCGCCTGAGAAATGGCGCCTGAAAATGACACTCCAAAAATGACACTCAAAAAAACCACACCCAAAAAATGACCCTGCAGCTCAACCAGACTGGTCAGAGGCCGCCCTGATCCCCCTCGTGGGTTTTGAGGTGGCCACCAGGCACGGTTTGGTTGCCCGCGTGTGATGGAGGTGTCTAGAAATGGCGCCTGAGAAATGACGCCTGAAAATGACACCCAAAAAAACTACACCCAAAAATTACACCCTCAAAAATGGTGGCTAAAAGTGACACCCAAAAAGTGACCCTGCAGCTCAACCAGACCAGTGAGAGGCCGCCCTGATCCCGTTCTTGGGGTCTGAGGTGGCCACCAGGCATGGTTTGGTTGCCCGCGTGTGATGGAGGTGTCTAAAAATGGCGCCTGAGAAATGGCACCTGAAAATGACGCTCCAAAAATGACACCCCAAAAATGGCACCTAAAAATGATACAAAAAAACCACACCCAAAAAATGACCCCCGCAGCTCAACCAGACCGGTGAGAGGCCGCCCTGATGCCGTTCTTGGGGTTTGAGGTGGCCACCAGGCATGGTTTGGTTGCCCGCGTGTGATGGAGGTGTCTAGAAATGGCGCCTGAAAATGACACTCCAAAAATGACACCCCAAAAATGACAACCAAAAAAAACCACACCCAAAAAATGACCCTGCAGCTCAACCAGACCGGTGAGAGGCTGCCCTGATCCCGTTCTTGGGGTCTGAGGTGGCCACCAGGCATGGTTTGGTTGCCCGCGTGTGATGGAGGCGTCTAAAAATGGCACCTGAGAAATGGCGCCTGAAAATGACACTCAAAAAACTACACCCAAAAATTACACCCTTAAAAATGGTGGCTAAAAGTGACACCCAAAAAGTGACTCTGCAGCTCAACCAGACTGGTGAGAGGCCGCCCTGATGCTGTTCTTGAGGTTTGAGGTGGCCACCAGGCATGGTTTGGTTGCCCGCGTGTGATGGAGGTGTCTAAAAATGGCACCTGAAAATGACACCCCAAAAATGGCACCTGAAAAATGGCACCTAAAAATAACTACACCTGAAAATGACGCCCAAAAAAATGGTACCCAAAAATGACGTCCCAAAAATGGCACCTAAATGCCTTATAATAACACACATTATATAATATTATATATTATATATTATATATTATATATTATATATTATATATTATATATATTACATAATATATGCATATTATATATTGTATCTTATATATGTTTATATTATATGCATAATATATTATAAATATATATCATATAATATATATAAGGCATATATTATAATATTATATCATAATATAATTATATGCATTTTATAATTCTAACAGCTTCAATCACTCCCCAGTTAATTTTCCCCTCAATTTTAAGGCAGTTCCAGGGAGCTGCCAGGACCGGGCAAACCCTTGTGTGGGGACAGCCCTGAGCGAGCAAGACAAAGCTGGCGATGCCACCACTCACACATGGTCACACAGCAGGGCCCGGGGACAGTGCCAGGGGTGGCTGCCCGTGCCACCCTCCTCCTCCTGCTGCTGCCATCTGCCACCCCCGGGGACACGTGGCGGGGAGGGGGTGGAGGAAAGGGGACATCAGGTGGTGTTGGGGCTGTGCCCACACCTGTGGCACTGCAGATTGTCCCCTCTGGCATGGGGACAGGGATTTTGGAGGACAATGGTGTGGAGAAAGGGGACATCAGCAGCATTGGTGCTGTGGCATTGCAGGTTGTCCCCTCTGGTATGGGGACAGGGATGGTTGAGGACAAGGGGGTGGAGAAAGGGGACATCAGGAGCACTGGGGCTGTGGCACTGAGGGTTGTTGTCCCCTCTGGCATGGGAACCGGGATTTTGGAAGCCCAGGGGACATCAGCAGCATTGGTGCTGTGGCATTGCAGGTTGTCCCCTCCGGCATGGGGACAGGGATTATGGAAGACAAGGGGATGGACAAAGGGGACATCAGGAGGCTCTGACATCGTGGATTGCTGTCCCCTCTGTCATGGGGACAGGGGGGTTCTGGAGGCCAAGGGGACATCAGGTGGTGTTGGGGCTGTCCCCACCATGTGGCATTTTGGGTTGTCCCCTCCGGTATGGGGACAGGGGCACACGGACGGTGGAGAAAGGGGACATCAGGAGCACTGGGGCTGTGGCATTGCAGGTTGTCCCCTCTGGTATGGGGACAAGGATTTTGGAGGCCAAGGGGACGTTAGGAGAGTTGTGGCTGTGGCATTGTGGGTTCCTGTCCCCTCTGGCACGGGGACTTTGGAGGCCAATGGACGGTGCCAGCTCTTGTGGGGTGAGTGGGGCAGGTCTCAGCCATGCAAAGCCACGGTGACATTGGGACAGAGCGAGGCTGTGGCAGATGGAATGGGGACATGGGGACATGGGGACACGGAGCCAGCCCTGGCTCTCCTCTCCTGCCGCACCGGGGTGTGTCCGTGCAGGATCCCGTGCAAATTCACCCAGGGGACGGCGCACAACTCCCTGGAGTGATGGAAACCGGGAAGGCAGGGAAGGGCTGGGGGCAGGAGCTGGAGCTGATCCCGTCTCCAATTCCAGAGGGCGGCCCCAAAAAGCTGCGCAGCACCATCCGCAGGAGCACCGAGACCGGCATCGCCGTGGAGATGAGGACCAGGGTGACCCGGCAGGGCAGCCGGGAGTCCACGGACGGCAGCACCAACAGCAACAGCTCCGACGGCACGTAAGGAACGGGGCCGGGAGCGGGGAGAGGGCAGCCGGGGACCCCTCCCGGAACGGGGATGCTCCATGAAAATCCTTTGCAGGTTCATCTTCCCCACCACGCGGCTGGGAGCCGAGAGCCAGTTCAGCGATTTCCTCGACGGGCTGGGGCCGGGGCAGCTTGTGGGGCGGCAGACCCTGGCGACCCCCCCGATGGGTGAGCAGGGGGGGCTCCGCAGGGAGGGAAGGGGGGAAGAAGCCTCGTGTTTATTCCAAGAGGCCGCGTGTTTATTCCCAAGGCTCCATCCCAGCGCATCCCGGGATGTTTGGGATTATTGCTCTGCCCCATGGATGCGGTGTGATGGTGCTCACAGGGGTTTTCAGATTGGGGAAGAGATGAGGATCTGACTCCATGTTTCAGAAGGCTTGATTCATTATTTTAGGATATATATTACATTAAAACTATGCTAAAAGAATAGAAGAAAAGGTTTCATCTGAAGGCTGGCTAAGGATAGAATAGGAAGGAATGATAACAAAGTTTCTGTCTTGGACAGAGGGTCTAAGCCAGCTGATGGTGATTGGGCATTAATTAGAAACAAGCACACGAGACCAATCACAGATGCACCTGTTGCATTCCACAGCAGCAGATAATCAATGTTTACATTTTATTCCTGAGGCCTCTCAGCTTCTCAGGAGGACAAATCCTAAGGAAAGGATTTTTCATAAAAGTTGTCTGCGACACTGGGGAGCAGGGCTCAGGGCAGGGCATCCCTGGGAGCAGCAGCTCTGCCTTTTCCCGGGGCTTCCTCGTCCCTGGGCTTCCTCTTTGAGCATCTTGGAGCCAAACCCTCCCTTCTGTCCCTCTTTTCCCTCTGAAATCCCAAATGGGGATGGAAAGTTGCGCCCTAAGTCTGAATTCCCAGCCAGCAGCAGCAGCTGGGGACAAACCCCAAGGTGGCCCCTGATCCTGCTGGGCTGGAGATGCTGGGAATGGGAAGGGATGCCCGGTGTCCCCTGTCCTGTCCCCCTTGTCCCTGTGGTGCTGGGAGCTGGGCCTGGATAAATCCCAGCAGGAGGGAAATTCAGGGAGGGGAAAAGGGGAAAGGGAAAGAGAAAGGGGAAAGGAGAAAGGGAAAGGGAAAGGGAAAGGGGAAAGGGAAAGGGGAAAGGGAAAGAGAAAGGGGAAAGGGAAAGGGGAAAGGGAAAGGGGAAGGGAAAAGAGAAAAGGAGGGGGGAAGGGAAAAAGGGAAAGGGAAGAGGAAAGGATGGGGAAAGGGAAAGGGGGAAGGGAAAGGGAAAGGGGAAAGAGAAAAGGGGAAGGGAAAGGGAAAGGGAAAGGGGAAGGAAGAGGTTGGACCCCTCAGTTCCTGGCCCCTGCTCTCTCCTGTCCTGGGGATCACCTGGGTAAATCCCAGCCTTATTCCCATCACGAGGGATAAAATCCCAGTGACAGGGATGGAGCTGATGGGGTGGAGGAGCTCCCACCCAGGTCTCTCCAAGCTCCTTCCCATCCACGGAGCCCCCAATTCCCAACAAACCAGGCACCCAGTGGGACTCAGTGTGTGAGGATGGGGCTGCCCAGATCCCACTGGCGATGGGGACACGGGGCTGTGGCTGTCCCCAGGGGGAGGTGACCACCAGGCGTGTCCCCCCTTGCAGGAGATGTCCACGTGGGCGTGGCTGAGCGCAACGGGCAGCTCGAGGTGGACGTGATCCAGGCCAGGGGGCTCATCCCGAAGATGGGCTCCAAGTGCATCCCTGGTAGGTGCCTGTGGAGGCTGAGGGGGTTTGGGTGCTGGGATCACCCCAGGGTCCTGCTCCACGCCCCTGCTGGTCCCTGTTTCCCACGGCAGCCACCTATGTGAAGGTTTACCTGCTGGAGAACGGCGTCTGCCTGGCCAAGAAGAAGACCAAGGTGGTGAAGAAAACCTGCGACCCCTCGTACCAGCAGCCCCTGCTCTTCGAGGAGAGTCCCCAGGGCAAAGTCCTGCAGGTGGGCAGGGACACCTCCCCCTGTCCCAGGTGGCTCTGAGCCCCATCCAGCCTTTCCTTGGACACTGCCAGGGGTGGGACAGCCACAGCTTCTGTGGGCTGTGATGTTCTCCTTGGAGCTGGGATGTTCTCCTTGAGGTCTGGGTGTCCTCCTTGGTGTCCTGGAATGCCCTGCTTGGGGTTGGGATGTTCTCCTCGAGGTCTGGGATGGCCTCTTTGGTATCTGGAATGCCCTCCTTGAGGTTGGGATGTTCTCCTCAAGGTCTGGGATGCCCTGCTCAGGGTTGGGATGCTCTCCTTGGGGTTGGGATGCTCTCCTTGAGGTCCAGGACGTGTTCCTGGAGGTCTGGAATGCCCTGCTTGGAGTTGGGATACTCTTCTCGGGGTTGGGATGGTTTCCTCAAGTTTGGGATGCTCTCCTTGAGGTTGGGATGGCCTCTTTGGGATATGGAATGTCCTACTTAGAGTTGGGATGCTCTCCTTGGGGTTGAGATGGTTTCCTCAAGCTTGGGATGTTCTCCTTGAAGTCTGGAATGATCTCTTTGAGGTTGGGATGCTCTCCTTGGGGTTGGGATGTTCTCCTTGGGGTTGGGATGTTCTCCTTGAGGTCTGGAATGATCTCCTTGGGGTTGGGATGTTCTCCTTGGGGTTGGGATGATCTCCTTGAGGTTGGGATGATCTCCTTGGGGTTGGGATGTTCTCCTTGAGGTTGGGATGTTCTCCTTGAGGTTGGGATGTTCTCCTTGCGGTTGGGATGTTCTCCTTGGAGTTGGGATGCTCTCCTTGAGATTGGGATGTTCTCCTTGGGGTTGGGATGTTCTCCTTGGGTTTGGGATGTTCTCCTTGAGGTTGGGGTGCTCTCCTTGGGGTTGGGATGTTCTCTTTGAGGTCTGGAATGATTTCCTTGAGGTTGGGATGTTCTCCTTGAGGTTGGGGTGCTCTCCTTGGGGTTGGGATGTTCTCCTTGAGGTTGGGATGTTCTCCTTGAGGTTGGGATGTTCTCCTTGGGGTTGGGATGTTCTCCTTGGGGTTGGGATGGCCTCTTTGGGATCTGGAATGCCCCGTGCCAGCACCTCCCCACCCTGACAAGGTGAGAGGAGCAATTCCAGAGATCCCCAGAGCCCTTCCTGCCACCCCTCAGACCTTCCCAAGCCCGGGTTTTCCATCTGGGCAGGATTTCCCCCCAGCTCCCAGCTCCATCCCTGTCCCCTGCCCGCAGGTGATCGTCTGGGGCGATTACGGGCGCATGGACCACAAGTGCTTCATGGGGATGGCCCAGATCATCCTGGAGGAGCTGGATCTCTCCAGCGCCGTCTCGGGCTGGTACAAACTCTTCCCAACCTCCTCCCTGGCCGACTCCAGCATCGGACCCCTGACCCGCCGCCTCTCCCAGTCCTCCCTGGAGAGCTCCACCAGCCCCTCCTGCCCGTAGAGGGGCTGGGATGGGCAAGGAGACACCCAACCCAAGCAGACCTTGCAGAACTGGTCGTGGAGAGCTGTAAATATCCTTCTTTTTCTTTTTTTTTTTCCTTTTTTGGTTTTAAATTTTCAATCTCCTTCCCCCACAAAAAAATCTGCCCTGGACGCCCTCCCTGGGAAAGGAGAGGGAGGAAGGACTGGGTGTGAGGCAGGGGGGAAGGAGAGGTGAAAATTCCCTCCCCGAGGGCTGTGACTGCCAACGAGCCCAGACTGTTCCCAGACCTCGTCCTGGCAGCTCCCAGCTCTCTCCCAACCCTGCTGGGAGCTGCTCAGCCTGCCTGAGGACGAGGTTCCTTTTTCCTGCCTCGGCGTTGGGATGGTTTCCTCAAGTTTGGGATGCTCTCCTCGAGGTCTGGGATGGCCTCTTTGGGATCTGGAACGCCCTCCTCGAGGTCTGGGATGCTCTCCTCGAGGTCTGGGATGGCCTCTTTGAGGTCTGGGATGCTCTCCTCGAGGTCTGGGATGGCCTCTTCGGGATCTGGAACGCTCTCCTCGAGGTCTGCCCTCTTTGGGATCTGGAGTGCCCTCCTCGAGGTCTGGGATGGCCTCTGAGGTCTGGAACGCCCTCCTTGAGGTCTGGGATGGCCTCTTTGGGGTCTGGAATTCCCTCCTCGAGGTCTGGGATGGCCTCTTTGGGATCTGGAATTCCCTCCTCGAGGTCTCCCTTTCCCTGCCTCCCAGGAAGAGGTGGCTTCCCAAGGGGGAAAACCCCATGGAACTCAGAACTCAGCACTATATTTTTTTTTTTGTTTTCCAAGGAATGTAGCATCTTCTCTTATGTAGCTTTGCCACGTGCTAACAACACATTCACTGCAATACCCAAGAGAACTCCGGATGGACCGGGAACATCTGCCAGTCTCATCCCGTTTGGTCGCTTTCCCAGCACTTTTGGTGGCCATTTCCCTGCCTTTTTTTTTTTTAATTTTTTTTTCTCCCACAATTTTTTGGGGTTTTTCTTTTTGGGTTTTCCCGGGAGCATGTAGCCTGTGACCATTGCCAAAGCAAGAGGGGACAGGGAAAGGGGCGCTGGCCTCCCCTCGGTGTCCACTGGGCTCCTCCTCGTGTCCGGCCAAAACCAGACCCAAAGGACAAACTCTGGGAATGCCTCGTGGGAGGAGGGAGAAGGTGACACAGCAGAACAGGAGCACGAGGATCCTGGTGGGTCGGCTGCCTCCCAGCCCCTTCCTTCCCAGCTGGAGGGCTGGAATGTCCTCCTTGGAGCTGAGATGTTCTCCTTGAGGTCTGGAATGTTCTCCTTGGAGCTAAGTTATCCTTCTTGGAGCCAGAATGTCCTTGGAGCTGAGATGTCCTCCTTGGAGCTGAGATGTTCTCCTTGAGGTCTGGAATGCTCTCCTTGGAGCTGGGATCTCCTTCTTGGAGCTGAGATGTTCTCCTCGAGGTCTGGAATGCTCTCCTTGGAGCAGAGATGTCCTCCTTGGAGCTGAGATGTCCTCCTTGGATCTGAGATGTTCTCCTTGAGGTCTGGAACGCTCTCCTTGGAGCTGAGATCTCCTCCTTGGAGCAGAGATGTCCTCCTGGAGGTCTGGAATGTCCTCCTTGGAGCTGAGATGTTCTCCTTAAGGTCTGGAATGCTATCCTTGGAGTTGGGATCTCCTCCTTGGAGCTGGGATGTCCTCCTCAAGGTCTGGAATGTTCTCCTTAGAGCTGAGATCTCCTCCTTGGAGCTGAGGTGTTCTCGAGGTCTGGAATGCTCTCCTTGGAGCACAGATGTCCTCCTTGAGGTCTGGAAAGCTCTCCTTGGAGCTGGGATCTCCTCCTTGGAGCTGAGATGTTCTCCTCAAGGTCTGGAATGTTCTCCTCAGAGCTGGGATCTCCTCCTTGGAGCTGAGACGTTCTCCTCGAGGTCTGGAACGCTCTCCTTGGGTCTCAGATGTCCTCCCTGAGGTCTGGCTGTCCCTCCTTGGGGTCGGGGAAATCCCTGCTCGGGGTTGGGATGTTCTCCTCGAGGTCTGGAATGCTCTCCTTGAGGTTGGGATACCCTCCTTGAGGGCTGGGATGACCTTCCCAAGATCTTGGATCCCCTCCTGGAGATGCCCTCCTTGGAGCTGGGATCTCCTCCTCCTCCTCCTCCTCCTCCAGACCAGGCTGTCCTCCTCAAGCTCTGGGATTCCCTTCCCAGGCTCTGGGATTTCCTTCCCAAGTTCTAGGATTCCTAAACTCTGGGATTCCCAACCTCTGGGATTCCCAAGTTCTGGGATTCCCTTCCCAACCTTTGGGATTCCCTTCCCATACTCTGGGATTCCCTTCCCAACCTCTGGGATTCCCATACTCTGGGATTCCCTTCCTGGGCTCTGGGATTCCCAAGCTCTGGGATTCCCAAATTCTGGGATTCCCTTCCCAACCTTTGGGATTCCCTTCCTGGATTCTGGGATTCCCTTCCCAAGCTCCAGCATGCTCCCCTCGAGGTCTGGGACATCCTTGGGGTTGGGACTCCCTTCTGGAGATCTGGGACGCCCTCCTGGATGTTTGAATTCCAGTCAGGAGCAGAATCCAACCCTGGTTCTCTGCAGGGGGACACCTCAAGAGCAGCTCTGGAATTCGGGGGGCAGACAGAGGAGTTCCTTAGCGGGGTGAGCGTTTTTGGGGTTTTTTTTGTCCGTTTTGTTTGTTTTTCCAAGCAGCATTTTGGTTCCCTCCGACGGGATCCAGTTCTTGTAGCAAACCCGAGAATTAACGGAAGCTTTTTTTGAAGGTGCCTATTGAAATTTGCTGAAATTACTCAGGGGAGACACCACTAGAAACTCTTGGTTTCTTCGTCAAATATTTCCTAAATCCAATGACTGTCCTGAAGGATCAGTTCCCAAGAGAGAAGGAACAAAATCCCGACAACACCAAAAGTTGAGGAGACTGGAAGAGGACAAGAGGTTCACGGGGAATTTCATGGGGCTGGCTCTGACCTTCAGTCTTCACCACAAAGCACCCCACAGCACGGCTGGGGGTTTTTGTAGGATTATTTCTTGGCAAAACACGGAATTCCACGATGCACAGAGCACAACAAACCCACCTGGGCTTCTCCTGGTGGCGCCGGGAATGAAGAACCAGCTCAGCCACAGCAGAACAAACCCAAACCTGAAGGAAAAGACTGTTGGGATGAAGCTGTTCCCTCCACAAACCCAACCCCAAACCTGGGGCTCCATAAAACCAAACCTGCGAGTCCTCAACCCCAAACCTGGGGTCCAAAATCCAAATTTGGGGAATCATAAATCCCAGGAGTCCTCAACCCCAAACCTGGGGTCCACAAATCCAAATCTGGAGAATCATAAATCCAGTCCCAGGAGTCCACAAACCCAAACCTGAGGGTTCACAAATCCAAGCCTTGAGGTCCACGACCCCAATTCTGGGGTTGCATAACCTCAAATCTGGGGGCCCAAAAACTCAAACTTGGTGTTCCATAACTTCAAACCTGGGGTTCCAACAACCCAAACCTGGAGGTCCACAGCCCCAAATTTGGGGGTTCAAAAATCCAGATCTGGGCAATCATAGGGTCCATAAATCCAAACCTTGGGGTCCACAAGCCCAAAACTGGGGTTCCACAAACCCAAACTGGGGTTCCATAACCCCAAAATTCCACAACCCCAGACTTGGGCGTTCACAAATCCAGATCTGGGCAATCATAAATCCAAACCTGAGGGTTCACAAATCCAAACCTTGGGGTCCACAAGTCCAAAACTGGGGTTCCACAAACCCAAACTGGGGTTCTACAAACCCAAACTGGGGTTCCACCAACCCAAACTGGGGTTCTACAAACCCAAACCTGCGTTCCCATAACCCCAAAGTTCCACAACCTCAAATTTTGGGATCCACAAATCTCCAAACTTGTGAACCTACAAACCAGATCTGCAGGTCTACAAACCCCAACTTTGGGGTCTACAAACTCTGACTTTGGGGTCTCCAAACCCACTCTTGGGGTTCCACAGCCCCAGAACCGTGGCCAGCAGGACTCTGCGCTGTGGCCAATCCACCTGGCACTGCCACAGCTTTGGTGCCATCGTGATGGGGACTCGGAGCTGCTGCTGGGACTTTGCCAACTCCAAACCACCCAGAAGGGAACTGGCTGGATCCTGCTGAGCTGGGATGGGGAAAAGTTCATCCTTTCCCCCCCGTGAAGGATGAAGGATGAAATCCTCCTCAGAGGAGCAGTGTGGGCTGCGATTCCTGGATGGAGATCTCTGGGAATGTGGGATGTCCTGAATCTCTGGTGGTTTGGGGAATAAACTCAGTGCCCTGAGTGCTGAGACAGGAACAAACAATGGCTTGGACTCGATGTTCCCTCCTGAGCACAGAGCAATTCCATGAGGCCAACACAGAATCACAGCAAACAGAATTCCAAGAGGCTCAACCTGTGCCCGATTTCTGACTCTCCACGAGGGAAAACATCCCAGAAGGAAAAGCTTCCTGCTCCTCCGAGCTGCTGCTCTTCCCTCTGGCTTCACCAACTCGACTGTGACGGGAAAACTCCAAATGTGAGCGGTGGGATGGTCCCAGGCACGGAGCAGGAGCGTGGGCAGAGCAGGGAGCTGAGCAGGGACCTTGTGCTGCTGGCGTGGGCACAGCTTCCCACCCCCTCTGCATTCCTGCATTCCTGCTCCGTCCTGGCTGCCAGGAACATCCCAGGAACATCCCAGGAACATCCCAGGAACATCCCAGAACATCCCACGGCCCTGCATGACAGGAGCAAGGGCGGGGGAATCAGCAGAGCGCGGCCACCGGGGCCAGCACGAGCATCCCTGGATTGCTGCTGGAAAAATCCCAGTGAAATTCCACCTGGAAATTAGGAAAACCCAAAGGTTTTGGCTCATGAGGATGAGTTGAGGGAGCCACCATGCACTCCCCAGGGTCAGCACAAGCTTCCCTGGCTTTCTGCTGGAAAAATCTCAGTGAAATTCCACCTGGGAATGAGGAAAACACAAAGTTTTTGGCTCATGAGGACGAGTTGGAGGAACCACCACACACTCCCCAGGGCAAGCACAAGCATTTCTGTTTTTCTGCTGGAAAAATCCCTGTGAAAATCCACCTGGGAATGAGGAAAACCCAAAGCTCATGAGGATGGCTTGAAGGAGTCACACACTCCTCAAGGCCAGCACAAGCATCCCTGGTTTTCTGCTGGAAAAATCCCAGCAAAATTCCACCTGGGAATGAGGAAAACACAAAGATTTTGGCTCATGAGTTGGGGGTGACAAGGACAAAGTGCAGCCCTCCATGGGAAGGGTGAGCACCATGAAGTGACACCAAAATCCAGGAAAACATTCCCCCCTTCCCTCCCAGTCCCTCAGGAGCTGCCCAGCAGGAATGACCCACCTCCAACTGGTGTGGGAACCCCAAACTGGTGTGAGACCCCCAAACTGGGGGAGCAGCCAGGATTGTGCCACGCTCTGGGGTTGCAACATCAGCTGCTCATTTCTCAACCCCCCAGGAGCTCGTGTCAGATGTTTTCCTTCCTCAAACAAGGACAAAAACACGGCCAAGACACCCAGAAATCCCAAACTGAGCCCTGAGGAAGGGAGCTCCATCCCAGGATAAATTCCTGCACTCCAAGGTTGGTTTTTTGTTGTTTTTTTCTGGGGGAATATTTTCTCACAAAGGGCATTTTTTTTTGATGTGCAATTTGATTTTACAAAATTCCCTGGAAGGAATTTAGGGTTCGATGGTTTTCTCTGTTTTCTATCGAGAAAAGAAATCCAAATCACTGGATTTGCCAGAGATATTTTTTTTTCCTAGAAAGAGGAATTAATATGGAATTACATCAGTTTTGCAGCACATTTCACACCCAGCCCCCAGCAGAGAGGAGCAGCCCCCACCTGACACTGCCAGAACTGAAATCCAAACCCCCAGCTGGAATCACGAGGATGGACTTGACAAAAAAACCCAGAAAACAAACCTTGGAATGATGCTGGAACATCCCCTGCAAGCTGACAACGCTCACACCAAGCACAGAGAACACTCCAAGATCCCAGGCCTGAGTTATCCCTGCTTTGGAATGGACCAGATTTGCCAAAGCCCAGGGAATATTCCTAAAAAATTGGGATCAGCCAGAACAGCAGCTGCTGTTTCATCACCACCAGAGAAACCTGGGAGAGGAGGTTTGGGTGGAGTTTTCCCAAAAATCCATCAGAATCCAGCACCAAATCCCTGAATCTACTGCCACAGAGCATCAGAGAGGGGTGGGAGAAAAATCCCCTCCACCTTTCCCAGCTCTGAATTCCACCCAGACCAGGAATTCCTCAGGAATGGGCTCAGGATTCCCTTGAGCTGACAGGGAATCCCTTCTGTTCACTGCCTGACACCACAGCTTGGGAAATCCAGCCTGGACCCCACCATTCCCACCTGGATTTACCCAGCAGGGCAGGGAGGATTTTTCCTCACACCAAGAAACTGCACCAGGGATGTTTTTCCAGGTGGAAAATATTTTTTTCTAGTTGACTTTCTGGATGGATGGGAAATGCCTGGATGTGGGAACATCTGGATTGGTTTGGAAAACACCAGAATGGTGCAGATCAAGGAGCAGTGATCCAACCTGGATGTGTTTTTCCTCGTGGTGCAGATCAAGGAGCAGTGATCCAACCTGGATGTGTTTTTCCTCGTGGATGGGAAGAGCTCTCCCTGCTTGCCCTGGGGATTTCATGGCTGCAGATGGATCTGGAGAATTCCCAGCAGGGTTTTCCTGCTGTGCCAAGGGCAGCAAGGCCTTTTCCAATGTTCCAGCTGGAAGTCTTCCCTCTGCTCCACGGATCCCAGGCTGGTTTGGGTGGGAAAGACTAAAATCCATCAAATTGCAGCCCCTTGAGGCTGCTCCAAGCCCCATCCTGGGACACTTCCATGGACAGACCAGGATTTCTTTTTTCATGGAGAAATCCCCTCCCAATCCTTGGCTGGTTGGTTAAAGGTGTGAAAATCACTTTGAGGAGTAGAAAAACTGCAGAAAAGACTTTTTAGGGAAAAAAAAAAAGAGAAAAAAGCATCCCAAATAACAGGGTTGGAATTCTGGGGGTCACTCCGTGACCGGGTGGGACAATCCCGCTCACCTGAGGGAGATTTTGGGTTGAAAAAGACACAGAAAAGTGTCCCAAGTGTTGGTCTGGGTGGCTGAGGAACCTCCACGTTGTGGGACCCCCGAGCATCCCTCAGGAACACCGGGATGGACTCCAGGAACCCGGGAGAATCCAGGAGAGCCCAGGGCCTGGAGCTCCGGCTGTTGCTATACCTCATCCCTTCCTTTGCCTTGGATCCTTCCCTTCTCCCACTTTTCCCATTCCTTGAGGACCCAGAGCTTGTGCACTCGGCCACATCCAGGTTATTATTTTGTTTGGTTTTTTTGGTTTTTTTTTGTTTCCCTGTGGAATGAAAAGCAATCCGTGATTGGGGTGGGCAACTCCCAACCCTGCTCCCTTTGGGATTTGAGCCCGAGGCAAGGGAATCCCGGGGTTGGAGGGATGATCCAGAGGGATCTCGGGGTTGGAGGGATGATCCAGAGGGATCTCTGTGCCCCTTTCCCACCTTCCCTGTCCAGCAGCCCCTCCAGGGCTGCCCTGAGCCCCCCAAAACCCTCCCAGAGGTGGGCGAGGGGCTCGACTCCAAAATCCAGAGCTGCTCCCACCCCTGGGAGGGCACAAATCCCTTTCTAAAGCCTTTGGATGGGCACAAATCCCTCTCCAGGGCCCTTGGAGGGGCACAAATCCCTCTCTAAAGCTCTTGGAGAGGCATAAATCCTTTTCCAAAGCCCTTGGAGGGGCAAAAATCCCTTTCCAATGTCCTTGGAGGGGCACAAATCCTTTTCCAAAGCCCTTGGAAGGGCACAAATCCCTTGGAGAGGCACAAATCCCTCTCCAAAGCCTTTGGATGGGCACAAATCCCTCTCCAGGGCCCTTGGAGGGGCACAAATCCCTCTCCAGGGCCCTTGGAGGGGCACAAATCCCTCTCCAAATCCCTCTCCAAAATTATTGGAGGGGCACAAATCCCTGTCCAAAGCCTTTGGAAGGGCACAAATCCCTTTCCAATGCCCTTGGAAGGGCACAAAGCCCTCCCCAAAGCCCTTTGAAGGGCACAAATCCTTCTCCAAAGCCCTTGGAGGGGCACAAATCCTTCTCCAAAGCCCTTTGAAGGGCACAAATCCTTTTCCAAAGCCCTTGGAAGGGCACAAATCCCTTTCCAAAGCATTTGGAAAGGCACAAATCCCTTGGAGGGGACAGAAATCCTTTTCCAAAGCCCTTGGAGGGGCACAAATCCCTTTCCAATGCCCTTGGAAGGGCACAAAGCCCTCTCCCAATCCCTTGGAGGGGGCACAAATCCCTCTCCAAAGCCCTTGGAGGGGCACAAATCCCTTTCCAATGCCCTTGGAAGGGCACAATTCCCTCTCCCAATGCCCTTGGAAGGGCACAAAGCCCTCTCCCAATCCCTTGGAGGGGCACAAATCCCTTCCCAATGCCCTTGGAAGGGCACAATTCCCTCTCCCAATCCCTTGGAAGGGCACAAATCCCACCCCAGGGAATATCCCAAAGGAATTCCCAATCCCAAGGGGGAGCCCCTGAATGT
The DNA here is from genome assembly GCA_009764595.1 of Geothlypis trichas. Taxonomy (NCBI): domain Eukaryota; kingdom Metazoa; phylum Chordata; class Aves; order Passeriformes; family Parulidae; genus Geothlypis; species Geothlypis trichas. The sequence continues at coordinate 5,278,010 of CM019924.1, read as the reverse complement.
TCCGAGCACTTTGAAGTTGGTGGCCTTGTTTTCTTAAAGGGCTTTGATCTTTTCATGAAAGGAGAGAATCTTCCCCATCCCATCATCATCATCATCCTCCTCCTCCCCAGCTCAGAATTCATCCCTGGAATGTTCAGGATGATCCAGGACTCTGGAATCTGTCATTAATCCCTCAAGTTTTACACCTAAAAGGGGAAAAAGAAAGTTGGGAATTTCTCCTGGAATTCAAGTTGGCAGCAGCACCAGGGAAATGAAAGGAGAGGGGGGAAAAATTCCAGTGGATTTTTAGGAGTGGGCAAAGTGAAGTTTGGGAATGTTTATCCCGTGCAAAAATTCTGGATTTATCCAGAATTAGAAATCTTTCAACCCATATTCCCCCTAAAAGGTTTGAGGGGGAATAAAATTGTGGAATTTCAGACTGGTTTGGATCCATTGCAAATAAAATAAAAGGGAATAAAAGGATGGGAATGATGAAGGATTAAAGGCAAGGAGATGCTCCCAGAGCTCTGCCAGAAATTCCAAACCCTTGGAAGCCAAGGGATGGGGGTGAGAGTGCAAAACCCTACAAAGATTTGAAAATCCCTCACATTTTATCCCCAAATCCCCCAAAATCTGCATGGAAAGGGATCACCAGGAAAGGGAGGAAGTGTCAGAGCTTAATTAACCACGAGTTAATTGGCACTGAATGAGAAGGTGGCAGCTGAGGGGGGAAGAAGATTTCCCTTGGATATTTCAGGGTTTCTGGGAGCTGGGATGGGAGCAGATTTTAGGATTTCTGGAAGCATCACTGAACAATTTCTGCTGAACTGGGTTTAATGACAGATTAATGACAGATTAATGACAGATTAATGACAGATTAATGACAGATTAATGACAGATTCCTCCCATTCCACAACTCCACCCTCCCCAAAAATCACCGGCCAGGGGGGACCTGGAGCATCCTTGGAGCCCCAGCCCCACATCCAGGAGCAGGGGATGGGTTTGGGATGGCTACAGAAAAGTGGGAATATTTCAAAAAAACGAGCAAATGGAATTTTCTACACCTGTGTCCTGTCCCGTTTTCTATGTGTGTGTGGTCCTTTCTTAAATGTCAAACTCTTGTAAAAATTTTTGTGGTTTCTATCTGCGGGACTGACGGCTCTGAGGGCGCACGTTGTTTTGTAAAATATTCCTGACATATTTTCCTCCCTCCCCAAAAAAAAACCAACACAAAAAAAAAGGGAGGAAAAGCTGAATTATTCACCTTTTAATTGGCTTTGCATGTACAGTATTGGGGCAGCAAGTGGAGATGATTAAAGCCAGCTTGAAAACTTTTTGCTTGTGCTTGAGTTGGATTTTTCACCCCAAAAAATAAATTAAAAAAATCATCCAACAATCTCTCATGGATAGTGTGGGAAAGAAGAGAATGGAATAAATATATATATATATATGTATAAAAAAATATGTTAAATATATATATAAATAAATATATAATATATTATATATATATATAATTAAATAATATAATATATAATATATAATATATAATATATAATATATAATATATATTTTTCTTCCCTGGAAAAAGCAGGTTTGAATTGAGGAAAGAAATCCCATCATGAATAAAAGACCCCAAAACCTCCCTGGTTCCCAGGAAAAATGGGGAGGGACAGGAAAAATGGGAATGGGCAGGGTTGGGTGGGATTTTGGGGTGAAATTCCCAGGGAAGCTGTGGCTGCTCCACCCCTGGAAATGTCCAAAGGAAAAATCTGGGATGGGGAAAGGAGCAGGGGGTGAATGGGACCCAAACCATCCTGGAATTCCACAATTCCCTGATTTTCCCTGTTTCTTCACATTTTTGGACGAGGTTTTGTTAAACCTGAGTTTAAAATGGTTGGAATAATGGAATTAAAGCTGGAATGGAATAATTTCCATCCCAGCAGCTGCAGGAATTCTGCTCCACCTTCCCCCCATCCCAAAGCTGAGGGGTTTGTATATAAAAGTGTCAACTTTGGATTCTTCCAGGCCTGGCTGTGCTCCCTCAGCTCCCTGGCATTTGGGCCAGAGCCCAAAACCAGAGGGAATTTGGGGCTGAATTTTGGGATGAAATCCCTTAAATTCCCCCACCTGGAGTGACCACCAGCACCAGAGGAGTCCACTGCAATATTTTATTTGGGAATTTACATATCCACAGGAGAGAGCAGACCACAAGTCCGACTTCTTGCTGACTTTTGAAGCAGTTTTGGGTTCTACTGGAGATGAGAAAAGAAATCAGCCTAAGATTAAAATGTCCCAAGCGAGCCAGGAAAGGGAGGAACCAGGATTTTACACAGGAACGACGACAACGAGAACGAAACAAAAACAGAAAGAAAAAAATAATAACATGAAAAAAGTATAAATTAGGATGTCAGAATAATTTTTAAAAGTGTAAGAAAACTTGCACAGGGCTCTGGGCCCCCCGGAGAATTAACTCTGGTTAAGATTGTTAAAAGTGAAATCCCATCAAATCTTAACACCAGCCAGAGGATTCACTCTGGAGTGCAAGTTTTTCACATTCCATCGGCTTTGCCCCCACTCTGGGCGAGATTCCTGCTTGCTCAGGGTGGGTGGGTGGGTGGGAGAGGGGCTTTTCCCAAGGACTTTGGTTCCAAGGAGGGTGGGAGCAGGGAGAGCTCCCCTCGAGGGAGGAGGTAGCAAGGCTTGCTTGCCCCTGGGCTCAGCTTAAATCCAGTTCCTCAGCACCAAACCAGTTGCCCACCCCCCAAAAAACAAACAAACAAAAAAATAAAATAAAAATCTAACACTGCAAGTTGAAGTGAGAAATCCCAGCTTTCTGGGCAGGATTCAGTCCAGATTTCAGATTTCCCAGTCCCACCTGTGCCCAGGTGCCCAGCAGGGCATCAAGTGCTACCCAGGAGCTCTGGTGGAGCTTTGTGCAGGGAGGTTTTTCCCCTCCCCTGTGTGCATTGACTGTGCTGAGGACGGGGCTGAGCTCGTGGTGGCATTGCCACCCAGCTGTCCCCGTGGCTGTGACAGTGGAAAGGCAGAGATGGAGCTCAGGGATGGAAAAAAACCAAAAGATCATTCAGGTTGGGCTGGGTCCTCCCCACCCCCAAAACCTGAAAGCCAAAAAACCCTGAATGTCTCATGGAGCAGGTTTGGAGAACAGAACAAAGGCAGAAATGGTCACGTGCGAGCGAGGGCTCATTTCCACAGCGGGGAGCTCAGGGAGGGGTTGCTGCCCTGGGCTCCTCCTCCTCCTCCTCCTCCTCCTCCTCCTCCCATGGACTGTCCATAGCCCATCATCCCGTTGGCTCCATAGAAGTTCATCCCAGCCATCTGCTGGGTCATCTGCAAACGGGACAGGAGAGAGGTCAGGGATGGGCCTGGACAGTGCCCATGGTTCCCAAAAACAGCAGAGCCCTGAAGGGGAGCAGGGGGTGGCCCCTCAGCATGGGGGGAATGCAGGGTCCTCAGGATAGCAGCAGGAATTTCCCCAGGGAAAGGGTGAGAAGGCCTTGGAACTGCACAGGGAATTTTGGGGTCGTCAGGTATGAGAGGATTTCAGGGCAGGCTGCATATCAGCAGGAATTTCTCCATGGAAAGGGTGGGCAGGCCTTGGAATTGCCCAGGGAATTTTGGGGTCGTCAAGTATGAGAGGATTTCAGGGCAGGCTGGATATCAGACTTGGAATTGCTCAGGGAGGTTTGGAGTCCTTGGGTATGGGGGGACTGCAGGATATCAGCAGGAATTTCTCCATGGAAAGAGTGAGCAGGTCTTGGAATTGCCCAGGGAGGTTTGGAGTCCTCAGGTATGGGAGGATTTCAGGGCAGGAATTTCCCCATGGAAAGGGTGGTGAGGCCTTGGAACTGCTCAGGGAATTTTGGAATTCCTAAGTATGAGAGGATCTCAGGGCAGGATGGACATCAGCAGGAATTGCTCCATGGAAGGAGTGGTCAGGCCTTGGAATTGCCCAGGGAATTTTGGAGTCATCAGGTATGAGAGGATTTCAGGGCAGGCTGGATATCAGCAGGAATTGCTCCATGGAAAGAGTGAGCAGGTCTTGGAATTGCCCAAGGAGGTCTGAAGTCCCCAGCTATGGGAGGATTTCAGGGCAGGAATTTCTCCATGGAAAGGGTGGTGAGGCCTTGGAATTGCTCAGGAAATTTTGGGGTTCCCAGCTATGGTAGGATTTCAGGGCAGCTTGGACATCAGAAGGAATTTAATGGAAAAGGTGGTCAAATCTTGGAATTTTTCCAAGGAGGTTTGGAGCCCTCAGGTATGGGAGGATTTCAGGGCAAGAATTTCTCCATGGAAAGGGTGAGCAGGCCTTGGAATTGCCCAGGCCTTGGAACTGCCTTGGAAATGAAATCCTCTGGGAATGGGAGGATTTCAGGTTGGACACCAGCAAGAATTTCCCCATGGAAAGGGTGGTCAGGCCTTGGAATTGCCCAGGGAATTTTGGAGTCCCCACCTCTGGAGGTGCCCATGGGAGATGTTCCTCTTCATGGGAGGCTGGCATTGGACTCAGCCTCACAATTCTTCCCCACCCTGCCCCATCCTGGATCCTCAGGCTCTCCACAACCCACCCAAGCCCGATTCACCGATCCCACCCCAACCCCAAACCCCTGCACATCCCCTCATTCCTCCCCTTCCCAACTCCCACAAAAACCCCTGGAAAACCCCTCTGGGAGCCTCCCCCTCACCTGGGCGAGGTTCCACTGCAGCTGCTGCGTTGGCTGCACCCCATACACGGCCTGGGCACCGCGGCCACCCCGGCCACGTATCCGGGCTGCTGCGTGCCCATCATCCCGTTGGGAACGCCCAGCACGTTGCCCACGTAGCCCGCTGGGATGGCCACGGGTGCCACCATGCCAGCAGCTCCAGGCTGGGCCAGCATGCCCACGGATGGGGCCATCAAGCCCCCCATCATGCTGCTGGAAGGGGGCACCCCCGGGAAGGCGGGGTAGGGAGCGGCGGGGTAGCCCAGCTGAGCCGGCGCCATGAACATCGCTCCTGGGAAAAGGGAGGGAGCAGGGAAAAACGGGTCAGGGCAGGGCTGGGATGGCACAATTGCAGCCACAGCCTGGGTGGGGGTGGCCAGGCTGAGCTGCTCTTTGTGCTGCTCACAGCTCTCAATGAAGATGGAGAGGGAATTTGGGCAGCGGCGTGCGGGAATGGGTGCCCAGTGCCAGAGGGTTGGGGTGGATATTGGGAGGGAATTCCTCCCTGATTCCCAGAGCTAAAGGGCAGATTTGGGGTGGATATTGGGAGGGAATTCCTCCCTGATTCCCAGAGCTAAAGGATAGATTTGGGTTGGATATTGAGATGGAATTCCTCCCTGATTCCTACTGCAGGGTTGGATGGGAAGGGATTCCTCTCTGATTTCCTGTGCTAAAGGGCAGGGTTGAATATTGGGATAGAATTCCTCCCTGATTCCCAGAGCTAAAGGGCAGATTTGGGGTGGATATTGGGATGGAATTCCTCCCTGATTCCCAGAGCTAAAGGGCAGATTTGGGTTGGATAATGGGATGGAATTCCTCCCTGACTCCGAGTGCAGGGTTGGATTGGAAGAGATTCCTCTCTGATTTCCTGTGCTAAAAGGCAGGGTTGAATATTGAGATGGAATTCCTCCCTGATCCCCAGTGCCAGAGGACAGGGTTGGGTTGGATATTGGGATGGAATTCCTCCCTGATTCCCAGAGCTAAAGGACAGATTTGGGTTGGATATTGGGATGGAATTCTTCCCTGATTCCCAGTGCCAGAGGACAGATTTGGGTTGGATATTGGGATGGAATTCTTCCCTCATTTCCAGTACTAAAGGACAGATTTGGATATTGGGATGGAATTCCTCCCTGTGAGGGCCTGGAATGGATTTCCCAGAGAAGCTGCAGCTCCCTCACTTCTGGAAAAGCCCAAGCCCAGCTCTGGAGTAACCTGGCATCATGGAAAGTGCATGGCTGGAATGGGATGAGCTCCACACTCCCTTCCCACCCACCCCATTCTGGATTCTCAGGGATCACCCACATCCCATTTCCCAAAGTTTGTCACCCCCAGGACACCCCACCAGCCTCCCCTGGTCCCTGCTCACACCAGGGTTACCTTGTGCTGGCACCTGGGACGTCTGGGAGCCATAGAGGGACAGGATGGAGTCTTTGGAGAGCTGCTTCTTGCCCACCTCCTCCCCTTTGCCTCCGGGCTCCGGGAACAGATTCAGATTTTCGGGAACGGAGCCGGCGCTGCCAGAGGTTGGCATGGAACCAACAACCTGGGACAGACAGACAGACAGACAGACAGACAGACAGACAGACAGGATCAGGGTAAACCCAGCATGGGGGAAAGGGAAATACCCATCCACACACAGGGACGTGCTGGGGTCAGGGAAGAGAGACATTCCTCATTGTTCAACGTGGAGGAGGGAGATTTCAGGATTTAATTAAAAAATTTAGATGAAGAAAGGTTTAGAGGAATGGAAGAGGGAGATTCCTCATTTTTCTACATGGAAGAGGGAAGTTTCAGGATTTAATTAAGAAACTTAGATGAAACAAGGTTTAGGGGAATGGAAGAGGGAGATGTGGGAATGGAAGAGGGAGATTCCTCATTCTTCTACATGGAAGAGGGAGGTTTCAGGATTTAATTGAGGGAAATTTAGACAAAGCAAGGTTTAGGGCAGACAGTTGATGTGTGTTTGATGGTGAAACAGTGGCACAGCATTTCTAGATGTGAGAATGGAAGAGGGAGATGTGGGAATGGAAGAGGGAGATTCTTCAACATTGGAGAGGGAGATTTCAGAATTTAATTAAGAAATTTAGATGAAGCAAGGTTTAGGGGAATGGAAGAGGGAGATTCTTCATTCTTCAACATTGAAGAGGGAGATTTCAGGATTTAATTAAGGGAAATTTAGATGAAGGAACATTCAGGACAGACAGTTGATGTGTGTGGTGAAACAGTGGCACAGCATTCCCAGATGTGGGAATGGAAGAGGGCCATTCTTCATCATTGAAGAGGGAGTTTCAGGATTTAATTAAGGGACATTTAGATGAAGGAACATTCAGGGCGGACAGTTGATGTGTGTGGTGAAAACAGTGGCAGAGCTGTGGGAATGGAAGAGGGAGATTCCTCATTCTTCAACATGGAAGAGGGAGATTTCAGGATTTAATTAACAAATTTAGATGAAGCAAGGTTTAGGGCAGACAGTGGTGGAACACTGCATTCCCAGATGGATTCCCCATCCCTGGAAGTGTCCAACACCAGCCTGGAGCACCCTGGCACAGTGCAGGACGTGTGTGCCCTTCAATGTCCCTTCCATCCCAAATGACCCCGTGGTTCTACGACCCAACCAGGCTTTTCCAAGCCCCAGCACTCCCAGCTCACCTTCCTGGAGGAGTCTGAGCTGGATCCCACGGATGCAAAGAGGTCCAGGTCCTTCTCCAGGCTGCTGGGCCGGCCGTTGGTGACGGGCGTTGTCACCGGCGCGTCTGCGGGGACAGAGATGTCCTGGGGGTGACCCCAGCCTGGGGACACCTCTGTGCCACCACTGCCACCCCACCCACACCTGATCCCCACCTCCCTCATCCCTCTGCAGCTGGGAAGGGCCTGGAGCAGGATTTAAAGTGCCCCCAGGTTCTGTTTGTCCCATAGAGCTCAAGCTGATCCTGGAACACCAGAGGCTCCAGGAAAAAGGGAAATACATGGCAAACTCTTCCCAAACTGAATATTCCTGGAATTGTTCACCTGACAGGGAAAATTAGCACTGAAACTCCTCAAATTCCCTTGAATTCCTTCCTCCTGAAATTCCTCAAAATTCTCAATTTCTACATAAAGCTACAGCTGCTCCTGGATACCACAGGCTCCAGGAGAAAGGGAAACACATTGAAAACTCTTCCCAAACTGAATATTCCTGCAGGATTCCTGGAATTGTTCACCTGACAGGGAAAATCAGCACTGAAACTCCTCAAATTCCCTGAAATTCCTTCCTCCTGAAATTTCTCATATTTCTACATAAAGCTCCAGCTGCTCCTGGATACCATAGGCTCCAGGAGAAAGGGAAACACATGGAAAACTCTTTCCAGGCTGAATATTCCTGGAATTGTTCACCTGACAGGGAAAATCAGCACGGAAACTCCTCAAATTTCTTGAAATTCCTTCCTCCTGAAACTCCTCAAATTTCTACATAAAGCTCCAGCTGCTCCTGGAACACCATAGGCTCCAGAAAAAAGGGAAATACATTGAAAATTCTTCCCAAGCTTAATATTCCTGCAAGATTCCTGGAATTGTTCATCTGACAGGGAAAATCAGCACTGAAACTCCTCAAATTCCCTGAAATTCCTTCCTCCTGAAATTCCTCAAATTTCTCAAATTTCTACATAAAGCTACAGCTGCTCCTGGATACTATAGGCTCCAGGAAAAAGGGAAACACGTGGAAAACTCTTCCTAAACTGAATATTCCTGCAGGATTCCTGGAATTGTTCACCTGACAGGGAAAATCAGCACTGAAACTCCTCAAATTCCCACAGCAGAAATCATGTAGAAATTGTGGGAATTCCAGGAGCTCCAGCTGCTCCTGGAAGACCACAGGCTCCAGGAAAAAGGGAAATACATGGAAAATTCTTCCCAAGCTGAATATTTCTGCATGATTCCTGCAATTGTTCACCTGACAGGGAAAATTAGGACTGGAATTCCTCAAATTACCACAATTTCCACACCAGTTTCTCTTACCCAGGCCCAGCAAGTCCATGACTGGCTCAGATTTGGGGGAACTTTTCCTGGATTGCTGCGTTTCGTCCTTCTTTTGAGGCTGGGGGGAAAAGAAACAACACAAATCTTGTGCAGCTTTTGGGATCACTCTGAAATGGCTTTACAAGATTTACAATGGTTTTTAATAAGATTAACCCTTAAAATCCCCCTTTTTTCCCAGTGGATTTAAGTAAAAAATAGATTAAAATTCTCTTTGCTCTCTCAAAATGAGAATTTCAGAGTGAATATTTCCCGGTTTTTTATTGTCCCAATTGTGAAATCCAAGCAGGCTCTAAACCAGGGAGAAGCAGCTGCTGGAGGTGGAAAAAGCAGCAGGGAAGAGCCGGATTCCAACCTGCACATCTGCTCAGTGTCTGGGGAGCAGAGCAAAACAAACTCCCACCAGTGACTCAAAGCACCCAGGCTGTGACTGAGGCCACAAAAATGCTCCCAGAGGAGGCTGGAATCCCTCTGCTCTGCCTCAGGGGTGCCTCCGTGGTTTTTCTTCCTGATCTTACCATTTTCACCTTCTCAAAGATGATGGGTTCCAGTTTTCTTTCTGACTCGTTGGTCCTTTTCCATTTGTCGTCCTTTTCTTTCTGTGAGGGAAAAAAATCACTGACATGAGGGAAAAAGTTCCTGATTTCACCAAGAAAAAGCTCAAACTTGGTGCTGTTACTGATCTAAAACCCCTCAGACCTAAAATCCCTCAGAATAAGCTGAATTTGAGGTAAAATTTTGTGTTTTTCCTGCTCTGAGGAAGGAATTGGATAAAATCCTTTCCAAATCTCCTCCAATCTTTATCCCTGATTTATTGCCTCCCTCTTCCATCCACACAAACCAAACAGCTCCAAGAGGGAAAAAATCAGGAATTTAAAGAGTTTTGTTGTTATTTTCTTTCTGTGAGGGAAAATATCACTGACATGAGGGAAAAATTTCCTGATTTCACCAAAAAAAAGCTCCAACCAGGTGATGTTACTGATCTAAAACCCCTCAGACCTAAAATCCTTCATAAAAAGCTGAATTTGAGGTAAAATTTTGCGGTTTTCCTGCTCTGAGGAAGGAATTGGATAAAATCCTTTCCAAGGCCTCCTCCAATGTGAGACATCCATCCACACAAACCAATCAGTGACATGAAGAAAAGGGAAGAAAAAGAGGAATTTAAACCACCCAAAAAACTCCAACCCTCTGAGCTCTGCCATGTCTGTGATCCTGCTTTTTTCTCTGAATATTCCAGAATATTCCCTACAACAAAACCCACTCAGCATCTTCAAATCTCCTCAGGAATTCACTCCATGAAGTTCAAGCAGCTCTGGAGAAGGGATTTCTCCTGACACAGGGAATATTTCAATAGATATATTTCAATATTTTGTTTTAATCACAATTTTAGGCCTCCAGACTCACCCTGAAGGCGTTGATGTCGATGCTTCTGTCCATATATTTCTTTTTCTCATATTTATCCCGGATAAAACTCTCCACAGCTCTACAGCAGCTGGTTAAGGACAAAGGATTCCAGAATAGAAGCCTTATTTGACAGGGAGGAACAAGGTACAGGCTGTAACTAAATTAAATCATTGTTTAAAGAGCATTTCCAGCAGTAACTTTCTTAAAATAATTTATTGCTGGATCCCAACTCAGTTTTTGCCCCTGGGTTATTTCAGGTTATTTCAGTGCTATAAAAAGGGAATTAAATCAGGATTTAAGCTCTTGCTGGGTTTTCTCCACTGTTGTTTTTGTTTTGTTTTTGTTTGCCCCAAGCATCCCCTCAGCACATTCACATCACAGTGGTCACAACAGGATCCTGCACCTCAAAAAGCACCTCAGGTACCAGATTAATTCAAAAAAATGATGGTGGAAAGGTGTTTTTTGTGGGATTTTTTAGGTTCACATCATTCTATCCCTGCTTGCTCAGCATTCCTGCAAGGTGGGAGTTACAGCAGAAGCACTGAAAATTCCATCAGAGAATTCCCAGCCTGGTTTAGGTTGGAAGGGACCTTAAATCCCATGGGCAGGGGCACCTTCCACTATCCCAAGCTCCATCCAGCCTGGGGAACACTTCCAGGGATGGGGCAACCACAATTTTTTTGTTTGGGAAATCCATTCCAGCCTCTCCTCACCCTCACCTTCCCAAAATCCCATTTCTACCAAAATCCACCCTCTCTATCCTGTCCTTTGTAAATCATCTCTCTCCATCTCTCTTGCAGCTCCTTCAAGTCCTGGGAGGCCACAATTAGGTCTCCATGGAGCCTTTGGAATATTCAGCACTTTGGAAAACCAACCCCCAAAATTCTCTCCAAAACCTGCAGCTTTTGGGTTCACTCTGAAATATCAGAGATCTGAACGAGAGAAATCCCACTGAAAAAAAGGGATTTTAAGGGTTATTTTCCATCCCACTGCATTTTTTTTCATTTAAGCCAAAAATAAAAGCAAAATTCTCTTTGCTCCTCCAAAATAAGAATTTCAGAGTGAATTTTTTCCAGTTTTTTACTGTCCAAATCCAAGCAGGTTCTACAGTAATGAGAAGCCTCCTGTGGTCACCTTGGTGTCCCAGTTCTCCACCCCAACCCCTTCATTCCCATTCCCTGCCCAAGGGAACAACTTCTCCTACAGGGAGGTTTGACCACACAGCTCCAGGATGGGAATTTCCATGGAATTTCCACATTTTCACAGGAAATAAAAAGGATGCTGGTCTGTCTGGGGCCTCCGGAAGTTCTCGGGCAGGTAGGCTTCGTAGAGACGATTGGCTTTGCCATTCCCCATCTCCTGCACGCACTGAAATCCAAAAAAAAAATCCTTCAAATTCTCCTTTCCCAAACATTACAGCTCCCCAGGCTGCCAGGGAAGAGAAATCCAGGGGAGGGGGATCCACCTCAAAGCCACTTTTCACCCCACAAGGGATGCTGAGGTAGCTGCTCCAATCCCCTCCCACCCCATTTGCCAATTCCAAGCAATTTTTAACCCAAGGCAGGATAAATATCCTGTTAGCAACCCAAAATCCCTCTGGAAGGAGAGGTGGGAAGCAGGAATTGGTAATTTAACAGAGATTTACAGCTCCTAAAGCTTTACTCTCTGCTGTTTGTCCAGCTTGGAATGAGGACATTTTATTGCTCTTTTCCCTCCCAGTCCATCCCAGTAGGAATTCTTCTTCCTCCTTCACTTCCCCCATTTTTTTTGGGCTATCCTGGCCTGGTTTATTTAAAAAAAAACCCTCAGTGTGTTATCCCAGCCCTCACCTGGATCTGTTCCTGTGTCCACTGGTCGAGGTTGACAGATTTGACCCTGGATATGTGAACTCCCAGGTTCCTGTGGATCCCAGCACAGCGGATGCAGATGAACACCCCAATATTCCAGGATGCCCATCGTGGCCCTGGGAAGAGACAATAAAATGTTTTTCACCAATCCAACCCTTTTTAGTTGTTATTTTTTTCCTGGAACAACTGGGAAACTGCACCAAGTGAACTGGGATTGAAGCCTTTGGATTCTCATCCAGGCTGGAAACTGGAATTCCACATCAGCAGGATGTTCCCAATCTTTATCCTTGGGGATTTATTGCCTCCCTCTTCCATCCACACAAACCAAACAGCTCCAAGAAGGAAAAAATCAGGAATTTAAACAGTTTTGTTGTCCTTTTCTTTCTGTGAGGGAAAAAGTTCCTGATTTCACCAAGAAAAAGCTCACACGTGGTGCTGTTACTGATCTAAAACCTCTCAGATCTAAAATCCCTCAGAAAAAGCTTAATTTGAGGTAAAATTTTCACTTTTCCTGCTCTGAGGAAGGAATTGGATAAACCCCTTCCAAGACCTCCTCCATTCATTATCCCTGGAGATTTATTGCCTCCCTCTTCCATCCACACAAAACAAACAGCTCCAAGAGGAAGAGGAAAGAAATCAGGTTTTCAAACAATTTTGTTGTCCTTTACTTTCTGTGAGGGAAAAAATCACTGACGTGAGGGAAAAAGTTCCTGATTTCACCAAGAAAAAGCTCTCACCTGGTGCTGTTACTGATCTAAAACCTCTCAGATCCAAAATCCCTCCAAAAAGTTGAATTTGAGGTAAAATTTTCATTTTCCTGCTCTGAGGAAGGAATTGGATAAAATCCTTCCAAGATCTACAATCATTATCTCTGATTTATTGCCTCCCTCTTCCATCCACACAAGAAGAGGGAAGAAAACAGGAATTTAAAGCCCCTAAAAAACTCCAACCCCCTGAGCTCTGCCATGTCTGTGATCCTGCTTTTTCCCCTGGATAACCTGGAATCAGCTCCAAAATATTCCCTACAGCATAAAAACCTCACTCAGCATCTTTAAATCCCCTCAGTGCTGGGCAGGAATTCCCAGCTGAGCCCAGGATTTGGCCCCAAAACCAACCCCAGCCCAAGGAATGATCAGTTCACTCCAGTTTCCACAGCTCTGATGGACATGATTTGCTTTTCCTGGGTAAAATAAAAATAAAGGCATTGATTAAGGTCAGACATTCCTGGTTTTCATGCAGGACAGCTCCAAGGTGTGGATGGGAGATCATGCCAGGGATCAAAAAAATAAAACATCCAGAAGGGAAAGATAAAGGAGCTCAGATGCACCCAGGAATCCCAGTAGGGCATAAAGAGATCCACAGAAGTTTCCACCCCTCTCCCAGACCCTCCATCCTGCTGAATATTTTAAAATTCAACCCTTTTCTCCCATCAGGGCATACAGAGATCCACAGCAATTCCCATCCCTCTCCCAGACCCTCCATCCTGCTGAATATTTTAAAATTAAACCCTTTTCTCCCAGCAGGGCATACAGAGATCCACAGCAATTCCCACCCCTCTCCCAGACCCTCCATCCTGCTGAATATTTTAGGAATATTTTAAAATTAAACCCTTTTCTCCCAGCTCCCTGCACAAACTGGTGTCCCAGTGCATGAGAAACTGGGAAAACACAGAATTAGGGATCAAACATCCTCCACCAGCCCATTTTTCCAGACATTCTTCTGGATGATGAAGAGTTATCCTGCTTTTCTTGCCACAGCTAAAATAGCAGAGCCTCGAGTTAATGAGAGGGAGGTGGGAGGGGGAAGAGGGGGAAAGTGTAATTTCAAAGCCCTAAAAAAGCAGTGCTGTATTCGAGATGCTGTTAACAGTTTAATTCCTGTTCCTGGGGAAAGCCTGGAGCATCCTGAGGGATTTGGAGCTGATAATTGAATCAGGGCACAGGTATCCAACCTCCAACAGGTAACTCCAGCACCTCTTCCAGGGAATTCACTTTAAAAATGCCTTTATTAAGTTTTCTGGCCTTCCCTGCCATTATTTGCTGCTTTTTCCCTCTCCAGGAGTGGCCTTTGGGAATGATTTCAATTTAATGGAGCTGAAAAATTCACTTCCCAGACACCCTTGCCTACACCTCAGTCCCTTTATTACCTCCTTTATTATCAAAGCAAAACCCACAACTTCAGCACCACCTGAACAAGCCCAAAAAAATTGGGAATAAAATCTTTAGCCAGGATCATTCCTGTGATTTCTGCATGGAATTCTCCCCTAGATCCACCCCCAGGGCTCTAACGTGAGACTGCTGGCAGGATTATCATGAGATTCAAGGTTAGATTTAAAACTCCAGATAAATTTAGCCTTGATAGGACTAAAAGGATTAATGGGCAGCTCCTGGAGTAATCAGCTCACTGGGGTTGTCACATGGACCAGCTCAGGCCACCACAACCTCCCACTAAAACATGACTCAGGGGTAATGTCACACCCTCCTGCTGCCCCAGTGTCCCCTCAGGGGTCTGGGACAGCAAGGGAACCACATCTGGAATGTGCTGCAACTCCCAAATCCAAGTTCTGGGAGAGCCAAGATGCAGCAGCTTGGTTATATTTCAATTAAAATGAATATTTAAGGGGTTTTTGAACCCCTCCCAGCAATAAACTCATTACACAACCAGGGGTGAGCTGTTCCCTGGGGAGATTCCAGCTGGGATTTGGGTGTCCTTGCACAGCCGAAGGTGCTGCAGGAAAAGGTTTCAAACCTAAAGGGAATAGAGGATCTGGGAGATGTGAGGTTGGTTTTCACAGATTGGGAGGAAATCTGAATTTTGGGAGGAAATCTGAATTTCCCAAAATGCTCCCTAACCCTGCAGCCACAGCAAACCTTGGTGGGGTCAGGTTGGATCCAACACCCTCCAATACCCCCTTCCCAGACACCCAGCTTCACTAAAGCAACACTTTAACCTTCAAATGCCTTCTAAAAATGCTCTTTTAAAATGTCTCCTAAAGCCCTGAGGTTGTGGGAGGGGGGCAGGGTTTGGTGCAGATGTAAACAACCTCCCACTTCCCTCTTTGGAGCAGCTCACACTGCAACATCTCCCACTGAAAATCTCCCTGTAAGTGCCCAGCGACTCCGATTTTTGCTTTTTAGGGCTTTTTGCAGGCATTTCCCCAGGGTTTCACAGCTCTTTTCAAGGTGATTTGACTCGAAAAAGCTCCAGGTGGCTTCTCCAGATGTGACTTTCACCCCGTGCTGCTGCTTTTCACTTCCCCAAAACACAAACCCAGCTCAGACTCTGCAGCAGCTTCAGTGATAAAAGGGGAAAAATATCTGGGTTGGAGTTTAAGGCATCTTTTTTCTGAGAAAAATGGGTTTATATCAATAAATAACAACGGGGCAGCTTCAATCAGCACTGCAGAGCTGCCTGGGGGAATTATCACCCCTCACAAAAAGTGGGCACACCCTGACACCCATCTCTAATTGAGAATAGGGGCACCTCACCCTCCTGGCACAGGGAATTATGGATTTATTTATCTCCCAGAGGGTTGAGGACAAGGCAACAGAAACATTCAGCTCCTTAAACCACTAAAAAAATTTCTTTCTTGCATGAATCCTCGGGTTGATGTTCTAAAATCAATTCTGGGCCCACAGAGCCACCAGGCCAAAATGGAAATCCCATTCCCACATGGAAAACTGGGAGTTTGCTCCAGTGCCAGCCTTGCCTGGTGCTGCCACCACTTTTGTCCCAGCTTTATGATGATTTTATGTCTGATTTTATGATGCTAGGGCTGATTTTAACATCCATGGAAAGTAAAATCATCTGGCAGCAACCAACCCTACTCTGCTCAAGTTCGTGGAGCTTCACCTCAGATCTCACCCTCCTGGCTCAGGGAATTATGGATTTATTTATCTCCCAGAGGGCTGAGGACAAGCCCAACAGAAACATTCAACTCCTTAAACCACTAAAAAAATTTGTTTCTTGCATGAATCCTCGGGTTGATGTTCTGAAATCAATTCCGGGCCCTCAGAGCCACCAGGCCAAAATGGAAACCCCATTCCCACATGGAAAATTGGGAGTTTGCTCCAGTGCCAGCTTTGCCTGGTGCTGCCACCACGTTTGTCCCAGCTTTATGATGATTTAATGTCTGATTTTATGATGCTAGGGCTGATTTTAACATCCATAGAAAGCAAAGTCATCTGGCACCAACCCTGTTCTGCTCAAAGTTCGTGGAGCTTCACCTCAGGCCTGCACAAATCCCTCCTGGATTGAAGGAAACACTAATTTGGAGTAAAAATCCCAACATTCTTCAGAGCCTGGCCTGGCAGGAGGATCTCAAGCCCCAGAGCATCCCTTGCTCAGTGAATTTTCATTCCCAGCTTTCCTGAACATTCCCAAGGGAGGATCCAGCAGGGATTCAGTGCCCAGCCCCTGCTCCAGGGAGTTTGCTCCAGTGCCCACCAGTGCCAGCCTTGCCTGGTGCTGCCACCACTTCTGTCTCAGCTTTATGATGATTTTATGTCTGATTTTATGATGCTAGGGCTGATTTTAATATCCATGGAAAGTAAAATCACCTGGTACCAACCCTGCTCTGCTCAAAGTTTGTAGAGTTTCACCTCAGGCCCGCACAAATCCCTCCTGGATTGAAGGAAACATCAATTTGGAGTGAGAATCCCAAATTTTCCAGAGCCTGGCCTGGCAGGAGGATCACAAACCCCAAAGCATCCCTTGCTCAGTGAATTTTAATTCCCAGTTTTCCTGAACGTTCCCAAGGGAGGAGGATCCAGCAGGGATTCAGTGCCCAGCCCCTGCTCCAGGGAGTTTGCTCCAGTGCCCACCAGTGCCAGCCTTGCCTGGTGCTGCCACCACTTTTGTCCCAGCTTTATGATGATTTTATGTCTGATTTTATGATGCTAGGGCTGATTTTAACATCCATGGAAAGTAAAATCACTTGGCAGCAACCCTGCTCTGCTCAAAGCTTGTAGAGTTTCACCTCAGGCCCGCACAAATCTCTCCTGGATTGAAGGAAACATCAATTCAGAGTGAGAATCCCAAATTTTCCAGAGCCTGGCCTGGCAGGAGGATCTCAAGCCCCAGAGCATCCCTTCCTCAGTGAATTTTCATTCCCAGCTTTCCTGAACATTCCCAAGGGAGGAGGATCCAGCAGGGATTCAGTGCCCAGCTCCAGGAGACAATTCCAGAGCCTGTTTTACATCCCAGCCTGTCAAAACAAACTGCACATACCAAGCTGCTCGTGCCAGCTCCAGTCCCCATCTAATGCTGCTCATTAATGCTCCAAGGGCTGCTGAATAATCTGAATGACTGAAAAGGATCCTAATTCCCTTTAAAACCCCCAGCATAATTCCCTTTTCAACTCCCAGCCTGAGGAGCCTGCTCCAAATGAGTCACTTGCTCCAAGTTCACACCCTGGAGTGGTTTTAATTGAGAAATCCTGAGGGGATTCACTCCTCACCCTTCACTCAGGCACCAAATTCTGGCCCAAGTTCCTGAGGCAACTATTTTTTTTTTTTTTTGCTGTAATAACTCTGCAGAAAGCATTTAAAAATAAACCAGGAGCTGGCTGCAAAACCACAGCTCCTTGGTAAAGAAAAAGCAGCAAAAAAAGGAGCTGCTTCCATGGGCAGGATTGAGGGCCTGGTGAAATATTCCCAGTGGAAATGAGCAGCTTCTTCCATGGATCCCAAAAAATGCTCCATGTCTGGCTGTGGAATCATCCAGCTGAGGAAAAGGGATGTGGGGAATTCTCCCTGGAACAAGAAAATCCCTGCCAGGGGTTATCCACACCCTCAGCTTTTCACCAGGGACAAATTTCCTCGAGTCCAAGCTGAATAATTCTCATTATTTTTTGCTGAGCCAAAGGAGGAGAGAACTCAGGATCCAAGAGGTTCCTCTGTCTTGTGGTTTTCTTGTTCTGGGAAGAAATAGCTCAAGGATTTTCTGCCATTCATGTGCTCAGAGCTGTGACAAAGCCTCTCTTGCAAAACAACTTCCTCTGCTCTTTGCTGGAAATGTTTATTTTGCACTTCCAGGACCTAAGGAAACCCCAAAAACCCTCGAGGAAAATGGATGTGGGGAATTCTCCCTGGAACAGGAAAATCCCTGCCAGGGGTTTTCACCACCTCAGCTTTTCAGCAGAGACAAATTTCCTCGAGTCCAAGCTGAATAATTTTAATTTTTTTTGCAAAGGAGGAAAGAAGTCAGGATCCAAGAGGTTCCTCTGCCTTGTGGTTTTCTTGTTTTGGGAAGAAATTGCTCAAGGATTTTCTGCCATTCATGTGCTCAGAGCAGTGACAAAGCCTCTCTTGCACAACAACTTCCTCTGCTCTTTGCTGGAAATGTTTATTTTGCACTTCCAGGACCTAAGGAAACCCCAAAACCCCACTTCAATGATGTTATTGAGTTATTAACACTATTAATAACTGAGCTGAGCGTGGGTCCTGCTGCAGGGATCAGGGATCCACCTCGGATTTGGGATTAATCCCTGCTGCACTCCCAGATTTAGGCCCAGACCGAGGGATTTGTGCAGCTCTCAGGGGATGCTAAAGCCAAACCCTCCCTTGAACACCCACAAAAGGTGTTTGATAAAAATCTACACCTGATCAAGCAGTTTAATCACCCAAAAATTCAGCTTTTTACCATCCTTTGAAAGGAGAAAGGGCTGTTTGGGGGTTTTATTTTCATTTTTTTTCCCCCACACTGTAATTACAGGCCTCAACCACATTTTGCAAGAAAAACAAAAGTGCTGGCTCTGATTTCTGCCAGAAAATCTTCCAGTTTAGCAAGAAATATCCAATATTTGAGGGCCCTGTGGCCTTGAAGCCCAAGATTTGTGTGTTTTTGGGTAAAGATGAGCAGTTTTATCACTGCTACCATCGTGTTCTTTGAAGTGCTGGTGGAGGAAATGAAAATTTCTGTGAACAGCAGGGAGGGACTTTCCTGCTGCTGCAGAAAGGGTTGGATGTTCCTCCACTCAATAAAAAGGTGACAGGGACAATTTCAAGCAGTTCTATCACCAGGATCCATGAAAAACAACGGGGTGACATCACCAACACTGATGGTGACACAGCTTAAAAATATAAATATACATCAAAAAATAAAAAATAAATCAGTCAGTTCCACAATTCATGAACTTCCTGTGGCATCATTTTTGGAGCAAAATCACACATCAGCCAGTCCCAGAAATTGCAGATTCCAAGGGGGCCTGAATTTCCATGAAATGCAAATAATTTGGGTGATAGGTGCACCTGTAAACAGAGCAGCAGGGTGGAAGCTCTGCCATCACTGAGTTGGTTTTTGATGCTGTAAATAGAATTTTGCTGCTTTTAAAGATGTTTTTAATTCGTCACTTGGTGTTGAAAATATTTAGAGTCTGTTTTT
>CM019924.1:5198885-5258562 GCA_009764595.1 Geothlypis trichas | reverse complement strand
AGGAAGAGAGTGACAAGATTTCACCCAATTTCCTGCAAAACAACAACTCTGAGCAGTTTTTGCAGCAGCAAAACCACCCTGGGATTTCACAGAATCTCACACTGGCTGGGGTGGGAGGGACCTTAAAGCTCATTTAATTCACCTCTGCCATGGGCAAGGGACATTTCCCACTGTCCCAGATGCTCCAGTCCCTGCCCAGGTTTGCTTCCAGACACCCCTGGAAGTGCTGAGGCACCACCTGGAGCCACCCCAGGCTCCTGTCCATGGGCAGAGTGGATTGTTGATGTTATTTATTCCAGGAGAACATCAGGAGTTCCTTGGCATTGGAGCTGGGAGAGTCCCATGTTCATCAAAAGTACCAAAACTGCCCCAAAACTGCAGGAATTCCTTGGAGCTCTGGGCAGAAATGGCTCCATTCACCAAAAATACCAAAACAGCCCCAAAACTGCAGGAATTCCTTGGAGCTCTGGGCAGAAATGGCTCTACTCACCAAAATTACCAAAACAGCCCCAAAACTGCAGGAATTCCTTGGAGCTCTGGGCAGAAATGGCTCCACTCACCAAAATTACCAAAACAGCCCCAAAACTGCAGGAATTCCTTGCAGCTTCAGGCAGGGACAGCTCCATTCACCAAAAGTACTAAAACTGCCCCAAAACTGCAGCAAATCCCTGGGACTCTGGGCAGAAACAGTTCCATTCACCAAAATTACCAAATTACCAAAATTGCCCAAAAAAAGCAACAATTCCTTGGAGATCTGGGCAGACACAGCTCCATTCACCCAAACTGCCCCAAAAATGCACAATTCTCCCTGGAACTCTGGGCAGAGCCAGCTCCTGTGGCACCACATTGATCAAAAGTGCCAAAAGTGTCCCAAAACTGCAGCAAATCCCTGGAACTCTGGGCAGAGCCAGCTCCCACATGCCCTGGAGAAGCAGATTTCCCTCTTCCAGGAACCTCATTAGTGCAGGGGGTAATTAGTGGATCAGATAGCTGGGGACAGCCCCAGCCTGCTCTCCAGGAGTGCTGCAATCCCAGTTCCCAGCCAGGAGCAGCTTCCAGCTTTGGAAAGGCTCAACTCCACACCAGAGCTTCATTAGAATGATAATAATTAATGAACTGGAGTGCTGACCAGGAGAAGCTCCATCACCCTGAGCTGTGGGGTTGAATTTATTCCCATTTTGGTGGAATTTGCTCTCTCCCAGGCCTGGGAGCTGAGATAAAGGAGTTATTTCTGCCCTCCAGGAGGTGCCAAGAGATAAAGGATTGGCACAGGGGAGGAACATCCTGATGTCCACCACCACCAGGTGTGCTCCAGGCAGTTGGAAGGATGAGGCTATTGTGGTTTGGGGTGAAAAGAAATCATAATTCTCTAATTCTGACCGTTGTTCAAGGGGGCTGTGCAGTTTTGGAGGGCACGCTGAGGTGACCAAGCCCTTTGTTTACAGATGGATTTGGCCAATCCCTCCTCCAAGTTCAATTCCAGCAGCTCTTGGGAAACAGAGGCTCAAGTCCAGATCTCCAAGAGATTATGGCAGCTCATTAAAACAGGATTTTGGGCAACTTTAACTCTTTTGCTGCAGGGAAAACAAAGCAGCAACCACAGGGGACAAGGAACAGTTTTATTCTTTTGTTTTATCCTCTGAAATTCAAACATTTCCTCTCTCAGATAGCCCAGGGTCATAACACACCTTGGAATCAGAAAAACATGGAATGGTTTGGGTTGGGAGGGACCTTAAAGCTCCTCCTGTCCCTTTCACTATCCCAGGCTGGCCTTGAACAATTCCAGGGATGGAGCAGCCACAGATTCCTGTGCCAGGGCCTCACCACCCTCACAGGGAAAATCCAGGTAGGAAAAGAGGACAAATATGAGAAAACATGGAATGGTTTGGGTTGGGAGGGACCTAAAAGCTCCTCCTGTCCCTTCCACTATCCCAGGCTGGCCTTGAACAATTCCAGGGATGGAGCAGCCACAGATTCCTGTGCCAGGGCCTCACCACCCTCACAGGGAAAATTCAGGTGGGAAAGGAGGATAAAAATGAGAAAACATGGAAGGGTTTGGGCTGGGAGGGACCTTAAAGCTCCTCCTGTCCCTTTCAGACTGGCCTTGAACAATTCCAGGGATGGGGAAGCCACAGATTCCTGTGCCAGGACCTCACCACCCTCACAGGGAAAATCCAGGTGGGAAAAGAGGATAAAAATGAGAAAACATGGAATAGTTTGGGTTGGGAGGGACCTTAAAGCTCCTCCTGTCCCTTTCAGACTGGCCTTGAACAATTCCAGGGATGGAGCAGCCACAGATTCCTGTGCCAGGACCTCACCACCCTCACAGGGAAAATCCAGGTGGGAAAAGAGGATAAAAATGAGAAAACATGGAATAGTTTGGGGGGCAGGGACCTTAAAGCTCCTCCTGTCCCTTCCACTATCCCAGACTGGCCTTGAACAATTCCAGGGATGGAGCAGCCACAGATTCCTGTGCCAGGGCCTCACCAGGAAGATCCTCACAGGGAAAATGCAGGTGGGAAAGGAGGACAGAAATCTGAATTCCTGCAGCGGTCCATGATCCCGGGGTGAGGTCACAGCTCCCTCGCTGTGCTCTCAGCATTCCAGCCCCAGGTGACAGGATGTGACTCCCCACCTGGAATTCCCTCAATTGCTCAGCGCCGGCTTCTCCCGGTCCCTCTTCTTCCCCCTTTCAGGAGAGGCCCCCACCCACTCTGGGGTGTTTCCCGGGATTCCCACAGGGAGATTTGGGGTCGGTCCCTCCCCATCTCCCCTCGGGAACTGCAGCTCCTCCAGCAGCTCCTCCCGGTGAGACTCGCACCAAACCCAGCAGGGCTGCGGCCAAAAAATTGGGGGGTTTTCAGCCGAAAACCACCATGTTCTTTCTTACCCCCAAAATCACCCTGTTCTCCTCCCCAAACACAGCCTGTTCTCCCTCTCAAACCACGGAGTCTTTCCCCTAAAACCACCGTGTTCTCTCCCCCAAAACAATCATGTTGTGCCCCCAAAACCACCCCGTTCTCCCACCCAAAACCACCCCATTCTTTCCCCTAAAACCATCCTATTCTCCTTCTCAAACCACGGAGCTCTTTCCCCTAAAACCACCGGGTTATTGCCCCAAAACCTACCCTATTCTCCCTCTCAAACCACGGAGTTCTTTCCTCTAAAACCACCGGGTTCATTCCACTAAAACCACCCTATTCTTGCCTCCAAAGCCACTCTCTTCTCTGCCCCAAACCTACCCTGCTCTCTGCCCCAAACCCATCCAGTTTTTGCTCACAAACCCATCCAGTTCTTGCTCCCAAACTCACCCCGTTCTTGCCCCCAAACCCACCCCATTCTTGCCCCCAAACCCACCCCGTTCTTGCCCCCAAACCTACCCCGTTCTCTCCCCCGAGCCGCCCGGGCTGGCTCAGCCTCTTCCCACGCACAACCCCCGCAACCGCCGGGCCAGCACCGTTGTTTCCCCGCCACCACCGGAGCGCTCCCCTCTGGTGGAAACACCGCGGGACCCAACCCCACCAGACCCACCCGGGGGTGTCCAACCCTCAGCGGAGCGGCCACACCGGGGAGCACCGAGCGCCGAGGCCGGTGCGGTTGGATTGGGGGGGGCACCGAGAGGGTGCATCCGGTGCGGCGCGGGCTCCGCAGGCCCCGCCGCCCATCCGCGCTACCTTTGGCCTGGCAGTCGGCGCAGAACTTGTTCTCGTCCTCGGCCAGCAGCCCGGCCAGCACCGCCTGGTAGCGCTCCACGTCCCGCACCGATTTTCCCGTCATGGCGCGGCCGGCGCTGCCCGCCCGCGGGTCACGGCCGGCCCGCCCGCTTCCTGCTTCCGCTATGGGCGGGGCTACTCCCGGGGGAGGAGCCAATCAGCGCCGGCCCTGTGCGGCGACGCCCCCCTTCGCGCCCCGCCGGCGCTGGGCGCTGATTGGTTGCAGAGCGCGGGCGGAAGCCAATAAGGAAAGAGGGGCGGGGCCATTGAGGCTATGAATGGGGAGGGTCACGTGATGAGAATGGGGGGACAATGGGGGGGACAGGCAGGGGAGGGGGATTTGGGGGGTTCAGATGGGCTGGATGGGGGATTTTGGGGGGTTCAGAGGGGTTCAGAGGGGTTCAGAGGGGCTGGATGGGGGATTTTGGGCGGTCCTGGGGTGCTCAGGTGTACACAGGTGCTGTGTGTGGGATTTTGGGGGGCTCAGGGGTGCTGGATGGGGGATTTGGGGGGGTTCATATGGGCTGGGTGGGGGATTTTGGAGGTTTGGGGGTTCAGGGATGCCGTATGTGGGATTTTAGGGTGCTCAGAGGATTTTCTGCCAAAAAAGGGGTACAGAGGTTCTGTGTGTGGGATTTTTGGGATGCTCAGGGATGCTGGATTGGGGATTTTGGGGGACCCTGGGGTGCTCAGGGGTACTGAGGTGCTGTGTGTGGGATTTGGGGGGGCTCAGAGGTGCTTGGTGAGGATTTCGGGGGACCCTGGGGTGCTGTCCCTTGGCCTGGAGGGGAACCTGGCAGTGCAGGACGCTGAAGAGAGAATTTCAGGACGGGCAGAACGCGAAAAGCCGCGATAAAACGGTCAATGGCACCGACAGGAGACAGAAATCTGTCACTGAAGCACTCTGAAAAAACAGCCAGAATTACATAATCCTCCCAAAAGTGACACTCGTGTCCCAGAAAGGGACAGTGCTGGGACACAGGGGCAGAGCAGGAGCATCCCAGCAGCGATCCTAAAGGAGATGCTCCCAGCTGCTCTTTTTTTGCCCCAAATCCCCGCAGGTTTTGGTGGAATCGCTTCCCTGTCGGGAAGAACGATCCAAGAGCGATCCCAGCGCGGAGCGGAGCATCCCCAGTGCCAACTGGGCCGTGCTGGGATGGCCCCGTGCCCGGCGGGGAGGGTGCCCGGCCCTCTGTGCCAGCCCAGAGCGCCGCAGAGCATCCCTCAAAGGCGATGAATCAGCGGCGCTCTGTGGAGAGGAGGAGGAGGAGGAGGAAGAGGAGGACGAGGAGGAGGAGGAGGGGGAAAGGGCCGAATGAATCATCCCGCGTTCCCTGGGAATGGGGGTGGCTGCTGGCGAAGGCGGGAACTGGGAATAGAAATGGGAACGGGAATGGGGATGGGAAATGGGAAAGGGGACGGGGATGAGGGTGGGATGTGAGCGGGACATCCATCCCCACACGGAACTGCCACTGTGACACCTTCCCTTCCCTTCCCTTCCCTTCCCTTCCCTTCCCTTCCCTTCCCTTCCCTTCCCTTCCCTTCCCTTCCCTTCCCTTCCCTTCCCTTCCCTTCCCTTCCCTTCCCTTCCCTTCCCTTCCCTTCCCTTCCCTTCCCTTCCCTTCCTTCCCTTCCCTTCCCTCCCCTCCCCTCCCCTCCCCTCCGCCGCTTTGGGGACATTCCCGACATTTGGGGCAGGAATCCCCCAGGACCCCGCTGGGTCCCAGTGCCACCCCCATGTCAGCTGCAGCCACAATGCCCAGTGGCGCTGGGATGGTGTCATGATGGGGACACCACGGGGACATCCTGGGGACAGCCTGGCCGGGCTGTCCCCGCCAGGAGCTCCCGAGTTCATCCCTGTCCTGTCCCAGCCCCTCGTCAGTGCCAAATCCTGTCCCCAGCGTGCCAAATCCCGTCACCACCGTGCCAAATTCTGTCCCCATCATGCCAAACTTTGTCAGCACCATGCCAAATTCTGCCACCATCGTGCCAAATTCTGTCCCCATTGTGCCAAATTCTGTCACCATCGTGCCAAATTCTGTCCTCATTATGCCAAACTCTGTCCCCATCGTGCCAAACCCTCTGTGCCCATCCAGCCCGTAACGGCCACGGGCTCACCTGAGAGGGGCGGGGACCTGCTCTCATCCCCCTGCTCCATATTCATGAGCCCCTTCCTCCTCCTCCTCCTCCTCCTCCTCCTCCTCCTCCTCCTCCTCCTCCTCCTCGCCCGGCCCTCCCGGTGTCCCGGAGCGCTGCGAGTCGGGCGGCCGGCGCTCGGTGCCCGCCGCGCTCGGTGCCCGCCGCGCTCGGTGCCAGCCCCGCTCGGTGCCAGCCCCGCTCGGTGCCAGCCCCGCTCGGTGCCAGCCCCGCTCGCCATGGCCCGTGCCACCACGCTGGTGTCGCAGCTCTGGCTCCTGCTCCAAGCCTCCTGCCTCTGCCTGGCCCAGCTCGTAAGTGCCGCGCTCGATTCCCGGGCTGGAGAGGGGATGGAGAACGGGATGGAGAAAGCAAAGGAGAAAGGGATGGAGAAAGGGATGAAGAAAGGATGGAGAGGGGATGGAGAAAGGGATGAAGAAGGGGATGGAGAAGGGGATGCTCAGGAGACATTCCCCATCTCTTCTCCCTCGCAGTGCTGAGCCCTTTGGGTTTATTCCCCCATCGCTTTCCCCTTGTTTTTCCCAGGAATGAGGGTGGGAACAGCCACAGCCCCCACCCGCCGGAGACCCCTCAGTACAGGCTTTAAATGAACTTTGCTAAACCAGTTTAGTTTGATTTTCCCTCTGGAGCAGCAGTGAGGGGCTCTGTGTTTCCCACTGGATTTTCTGGGGAATTTGCTCCTGTTTTCCTGGGATGTGCTGCAGATCCGTTCTGAGCTCTGACCCTGGGCTCAGGGGGGATGTTGGGGAGTCCCATGGACTCTCCAGGCTCACCCAGGAGCAGGAGAAAATGGATCTGGAAAAAGGGAAGGTGAGCCCTGCAGAGGGGCAGGCAGTGGGATTCCACCTAGGAAAACTCTCCTTGTCTTATAGCTGCAAAAAAATCAGATTTTAGAGGTTTTGGGGGAATTTTTCCATGTGGTTCCTTGTCTTATAGCTGCAAAAAAAAAAACAAACCAGATTTTAGAGGTTTTGGGGGAATTTTTCCATGTGGTTCCTGAGCTGCCTGTTGGAAATTGGGGGACAACTCCTTCCTAAACCCCCCCGGGGTCCCCATGGGCTTGTGGGGGCAGAGGAGCAGAGCAGGGGGGATGTGGGAATTTCAGGAACAAGGAACCCTTTGGAATTCATTCCTTGGGCAGCACAAAGGTGCCATTCAGGGGAGATCCCAGGAATGGGATTGATCCAAGGTGGAGCTGGGGCTCTCCTGTTGTGTACACGAGCCAGCAGCACCTCTCACCCCTATAGATTTACATTGATTCCTACATTTATTCCTTATATTTCTATTAATTTTGTAAATTATTCCAGCCTGGGAGGCTGGAGGAGCTGCAGGAGTGCAGCCCAGCCTGCTCCCCATTTCCAGGGCTGCAGTGCAGGACTGGAATCTCTTCCCCCTGAACTCCCCGTTAGGATAACAGAGGTTTCTTTGCCGAGTCCTGTGCAAACCTCAAAGCCAGGAGCAGCTCTGGGAGCTTCCCTGAATGGAGCTTTTGTCTGGAGCCTGGGAGCGGAGCCAGCCTGGCCCAGGGAGAGCTCACACAGAGGGGCTGGGGGTCCCCACCTCATCCTGGGGGTTTGGGCACCTCAATCCTGACAGAAATCCCATTCTGAGATAAAAGGGGTCTTGGAAACGCTGCTGTCACCCCATGGATGCCCTGTTGGGGCAGGAGCTCTGGGAGTGGCAGAGAAGGAGGGGGCAGAGATGGGGTAGAAATGCTTGGAGTGCCTGCTCCATCCAGGCAGGAGCAGCAGGGAAAGAGGGAGCAGAAATGGGGTAAAAATTTCATCCCAGGGAGATCCATGCTCCGTTGGGGCAGGAGATCCTTGGATACCAGGGAAAGAGGGAGCAGAAATAGGGTAAAAATTTCATCCCAGGGAGATCCGTGCTCTGTTGGGGCAGGAGGCCATGGACAGCAGGGAGAAAGAGAGCAGAAATGGGGTAAAAATGTCATCCCAGGGAGATCCTGCTCCATCAGGGCAGGAGATCCTTGGGCACCAGGGAAAGAGGGAGCAAAAATGGGGTAAAAATTTCATCCCAGGGAGATCCCTGCTCCATTGGGGCAGGAGATCTTTGGATACCAGGGAAAGAAGGAGCAGAAATAAGGTAAAAATTTCACCCCATGGAGTTCCTGCTCCATCAGGGCAGGAGATCCTTGGATACCAGAGAAAGAGGGAGCAGAGATGGGACAAAAATTCTGCCATCCCATGGAGATCCTGCTCCATGGGGGCAGGAGATCCTTGGACACCAGGGAAAGAGGGAGCAAAAATGGGGTAAAAATTTCATCCCATGGAGTTCCTGCTCCATCAGGGCAGGAGATCTTTGGATACCAGGGAAAGAGGGAGCAGAAATAGGGTAAAAATGTCATCTCGTGGAGTTCCTGCTCCATCAAGGCAGGAGATCCTCAGATACCAGGGAAAGAGGGAGCAGAGATGGGACAAAAATTCTGTCATCCCATGGAGATCCTGCTCCATGGGAACAGGAGATCCCTGGACAACAGGGAAAAAGAGAGCAGAAATAGGGTAAAAATGTCATCCCATGGAGATCCTGCTCCATCAGGGCAGGAGATCCTTGGACAACAGGGAAAAAGAGAGCAGAAATAGGGTAAAAATGTCATCCCGTGGAGTTCCTGCTCCATCAGGGCAGGAGATCCTCGGGCACCAGGAAAAGAGGGAGCAGAAACGGGGTAAAAATTTCATCCCATGGCGTTCCTGCTCTGTTGGGGCAGGAAGCCCTTGGACACCAGCAAAAGAGGCAGCAGAAATGGGGTAAAAATTCTTCCATCCCATGGAGATCCTGCTCCATCAGGGCAGGAGATCCTTGGGCACCAGGGAAGGAGGAAGGAGGGGTAAAAACGCTGCCATCACCCCATGGAGACCCCGCTCTGTTCCCCATGGACAGCAGGGCAGGAGAGGGGGGAAATGGGATAGAAACTGGGCAGGGAGTGAGGAACTGGAGGTGCCAGTGTGAGAAATCCTGGATTTCCTCATCCATGCCATGCTGGGGGATCCCCAGGAGGGGCAGAGCTCTGATCCCTCGGGGTGTTCTCCATCCCAGCTCCCTGGAATTGGATTCCCAGCACATCCTGGGGTCCTTCCTGACGTGGCTCCATTCCCTTTTCCCTACAGCGAGGGCCACCAGGAGAGCCTGGCCCACGAGGGCCCCCTGGTCCCCCAGGAGTGCCAGGAGCTGATGGCATCGATGTGAGTGAGCAGGAACCTGTGGGAGGGAGGGAGGGAGGGGACATGCAGCACAAAAGGGACATTGTGAGGGGCACAGGGCCGGGGGTGCCTCTCTGTGCTGTTCCCACTCCTGATTTAGGGCAGACAGAGCAGCCCCAGCTCTGTTTGGTGCTGCACCCCAAATCCAGCTGCAGCCACAGCTGGGGAGTTGGGGGTGGGATTGGTTTTTGGGGTGCATGGGGGATGATCGGGGCAAGGAGCATTCCAGAGGTGCCCACTGAGCTCCAAAAGGAATTGGGGATTGGTTTTTTGGGGTGCAGTGGGGGATGATCAGGACAGGGAACACTCCAGAGGTGCCCACTGAGCTCCAAAAAGAATTGGGGATTGGTTTTTTGGGGTGCATGGGGGATGATCGGGGCATGGAGCACTCCAGAGGTGCCCAAGGAGCTCCAAAAGGAATTGAGAGGTGGGATTGGTTTTTGGGGTGCAGAGGGGGATGATCAGGGCAGGGAGAACCCCAGATGTGCCCAGGGAGCTCCAAAAGGAATTGAGGGGTGGGATTGGTTTTTGGGGTGCATGGGAGATGATCCAGGCAGGGAGCACTCCAGAGGTGCCCACTGAGCTCCCTGTCCCGACCTTTCCCACCTCTCCCCTCTCCCCAGGGTGACAAGGGCCCTGTAGGATCTGCTGGCTCCCCGGTGAGTACCCACCCCACCCCTCAGCAGTGATCCCACTCCTCCCATGGGGTCTCCTTCCCACCTCATCCCAATTTTTCATTTTTCCAGGGTGTCAAGGGCGAGCCTGGAGCTCCTGGCCCGGATGGACCCGCAGGGAAACCTGGAATTGATGTGAGAACTGTCCCCTGTCCCTCCTGTCTGTGGGGTCACAGCAAACTGCTCCTGTCCCCGGGGTCTGCCCCACATTAAAACGTGCCCAAATCCCTTTGGGCAGGAGCTGGAAGCACTTTGGGAATCCCAAATGAGCTCGGGAAGAGCTTTTGCCACCCTTTTCCACCTTTAGGGTCACAGCAGAGCTCAGGAAGAGCTTCTGCCACTCCTGCCCACCTTGGGGATCCCAAAAGAGCTTCTACCACTCCTGACCATTCTGGGAATCCCAAAAGAGCTTGGGAATTGCTTCTTCCACCCTCTCCCACATTGGGAATCCCAAAAGAGCTTCTGCCACTCCTGCCCATCTTGGGAATCCCAAAAAAACTTGGGAATTGCTTTTTCCACCCCCTCCCACACTGGGAATCCCAAAAGAACTTCTGCCACTCCTGCACATCTGGGGAATACCAAAAGAGCTTCTGCCACTCCTGCCCACACTGGGAATCCCAAAAGAGTTTGGGAATTGCTTCTGCCACCCCTTCCCATCTTGGGAATCCCAAAAGAGCTTCTGGCACTCCTGCCCATCTTGGTAATCCCAAAGGAGCTTCTTCCACCCCTTCCCACTTTGGGGATCCCAAAAGAGCTTCTGGCACTCCTGCCCACCTTGGGGATCCCAAAAAAACTTGGAAATTGCTTTTTCCACCCCCTCCCACACTGGGAATCCCAAAAGAGCTTCTGCCACCCCCTCCCAAACTGGGAATCTCAAAAGAGCTTCTGCCACTCCTTCCCACATTGGGAATCCTAAAACAGATTCTGCCATCCTCTCCCACCTTGGGGATCCCAAAAGATCTTCAGCCACTCCTTCCCACCTTGGGAATCTCAAAAGAACTTCTGCCACTCCTGCCCATCTTGGGAATCCCAAAAGAGATTCTGGCACTCCTGCCCACCTTGGGGATCCCAAAAGAGTTTCTGCCACTCCTTTCCACCTTAGGGAATCCCAAAAGAGCTTGGGAATTGCTTCTTCCACCCCTCCCCACCTTTGGAATCCCGGCAGAGCTCCTCTTGTTTCCTCCAGAATAAATCTGAAGCGTCCCCCACTGTCCCCACTTCCTTGGCACCCATAAGGTGGCACTGGTGACTTTGCCACTGTCCCCTCCCTGGCACAGCCTGGCAGAGGTGGTGGCAGGAAGGGGACGGAGCTGCCACCCTACCCTGGCTGTCCCCAGGTCCTCTGGGGGTGTGATGGGTGCCTGGGGAGGTCTGGGTGGGTTCCTGCCCCATCCCAGGGATAAAACCGGGACCAGGGATGGGAGGAGCTGCCCACATGTCCCTGCCAGGGCTGGGTGTGCCCAGGGGGTGTGTCGGGGTCCCTGTGCCATGAAATTCCTGATGGATTCAACCCAGCAAGAATTCCTGGCTGGAGAGGAGGAGGAATGGGAATAACTCACGGGGTCTCTCCCCTTGCAGGGCCTGACAGGAGCCAAAGGAGAGCCAGGACCCACTGGCAGGCCGGGAACCAAAGTGAGTGAGGGGCACCCCCGGGCTCCTCATTCCCAGGATCCCCAATTCCCAAATTCCCACCTTCCTAAATTCCCATTTTCCCGAATTCCCACCTTTCCAAATCTCCACCTTCCAGAATTTCTACCTTCCCAAGCTCTCTCAATACCAGGCTCCCACCTTCTCGTGCTCCCACCTTCCCAACTTCCCACTTCCCCAAATTCCCACCTTCCTAAATTCTCACCTTCCCAAGCTCCCTCAATCCCATGCTTCCACCTTCCCAGGATCCCACCTTCCCAACTTCCAACCTTCCCAAATTTTCACCTTACCAATTTCCCACCTTTCCAAATTCCCACCTCTCCACGGATCCCACCTTTCCAAATTTCCACCTTCCCAAGCTCCCTCATTCCTGGGCTCCCACCTTCCCAAATTTCCTACCTTCCCAAATTTCCACCTTTCCAAGGATCCCACCTTCCCAAATTTCCAACCTTCACAATTTCCCACCTTCTCAAATTTCCACCTTCCCAAGCTCCCTCATTCCCAGGCTCCCACCTTCCCAAATTTCCATCTTTTCAAGGATCCCACCTTCCCAAATTTCCCACCTTTCCAAATTTCCACCTTCCCAAGCTCCATCATTCCTAGGCTCCCACCTTCCCAAATTCCCACCTTTCCAAGGATTCCCCTTTCCCCCATCCTGGCCCATCCCCATCACTCTGGAGGGATCCATGGATGCAGGAGTTCCCTGATGGAATTTTTGGCGCTGAGGCTGCATCCAGGGAGGGGGAATTGGAGCAGCTGCCAGAGCAGATCCTCCTTTTCCAGCTCCTGACTCTCCTCTTGTGTCCTGGCAGGGCCAGCCCGGACTCCCAGGGCCACCAGGGCTCCCTGTGAGTATCTGCTGCTCCCATGGGTGGGGTGGGCACCCCTCAAGTCCCATCCTTGGTGGTGGGGTGGGAATTGCTCTTCTTGGGGCAGGAATTCTGGAGGATTTGGGGAATTTAAACCAATTGTAATGTTTTATTTGTTGTAGGGTCCTTCACTGCCAGGACCTCCTGTAAGTGCCACATGGGGCTGGGATGGGTGGCCTTAGAATTGTGCAGGAGGAGCTCAAAGCTCAGCACCCCCAGAGGGGAGGAATCAGGACGGGACCTCTCTCATTCCATAAATTTCTCTCCTTTCTCCCTAAGGGGCTTCCAGGCCAGGTTGGACTTCCCGGGGAGATCGGAGTGTTGGGACCCAAGGTGAGGAGATGGGAGGGGACAGGGGAGAACCTCCCCTCCTTGGAACCTCCCCTCCTTGGAACCTCCCCTCCTTGGAACCTCCCCTCCTTGGAACCTCCCCTCCTTGGACCCTCCCCTCCTTCCACCAGGAGCTGCTTCTGTGCCCTCCAGGGCTCCTGGGATGATCCTGAAATGTGGGAATGGAGGTTCCCTGGGTGCCATCACCCTGGGATGTCCCCATTCCTGCCGAGACATCCTGGCTCTCCACCTCCCCTCCTCATCCCAAATTCTCCTTTCCTGGCCTTATTTCTTAGGGTGACCCCGGACCTGATGGCCCCAGGGGACCCCCAGGCCCTCCAGGGAAACCTGTGAGTATCCCCCAGCCACCTCCAGGTGGGAGAAGCTTCCCCAGGCTCATCCTGGGGATTGGGGCTGGAATTTGTGCTCTGGCTCTCCCCTCCCACCCCACTCCTTGTTTCCTGCTCCTGATGTAAAATCCTGGAATGCTGATGGTTTCCTTCCCTGCAGGGACTCCCAGGACACCTCCAAGGTGTGGAAGGCAGCGCTGATTTCCTGGTGAGAGCTGCCATGACCTTGTCCCCCTCTGTGTCCCCTCTCCCTCTCTCCCTTCCCGGCCTTCTCCAGGTCATTCCCAACTCATCCTTGTCCTTCCTCTCCTCCCAGTGTCCCACCAGCTGCCCCCCAGGTCCCAAGGGCCCCCAGGGACTGCAGGGACTGAAGGTAAGGAAGTCCTGGAGCTGCTCTGGGAGGGGAAAAATGGGAATTGTCACCTCCAGGATGTGGTGGAGTGAAGGATCCTTGTCTGGATCTCTGGAGCACCAGGACAGGGAGACCTGGAGGAAAGGTCCCTGTGGGTCCCCAGCCCCTTCCTGGGGGTGGCACCCTGTGCCAAAACCCCATCCCCAGCTCAGGATGTCACCTGTGGGATTCTGAATGTCCCCAGTGGGATTTTGAACCCATTCCATGTCGCCTGTGGGATTCTGAACCCCCCCAAAGTGTCCCCAGTGGGATTTTGAGTCCCTCCCTTCATCAGTAGAATTCTGAGCCCCCCATTGTCACCTGTGGGATTCTGAAACGCCCCCCACAATGTCCCTAATGGGATTTTGAGCCCCTCAATGTCCCCAGTGGGACTCTGAACCTGTTCCATGTCTCCAGTGGGATTCTGAGTCCCCCAATGTCATCTTTGGGATTCTGAAACCCCCGTTAAAAGTTCCTATTGGAATTCTGAGCCCCTCAATGTCCCTATTGGGATTTTGAGTCCCCCAATGTCATCTGTGGGATTCTGAAGCCCCTCAATGTCCCTATTGGGATTTTGAGTCCCCCAATGTCACCTATGGGATTCTGAAGCCCCTCCATGTCCCTATTAGGATTTTGAGTCCCCAATGTCACCTGAGGGATTCTGAGCCTCACCACGTCCCCAGAGGGCACCCCAGGGTGGGATGTGGTGGCAGGGGAGGCTCTGTGGGAGGTGGCCACCAGGATGGTGCCACCACCCTACAGCTGTGCCAGGGATTTTCCTCATGGATTTCCTCTCTTCCACTCAGGGACACAGAGGCCGCCCCGGCGCCCTTGGAGAGCCTGGAAAGCAGGGAGAGCCGGTGAGTGCTCCAGCAGATCGCAGATGGATCCCAGATGGATCTCAGCAGGATCTCAGCCAGATCCCACATGGATCCCAGTAGGATCCCAGCTGGATCTCAGTAGGATATCAGCTGGATCTCAGCCAGATCCCAGTAGGATTTCAGCAGGATCTCAGCCAAATCCTAGCCAGATCCTGGCAGGATCCCAGCCAGATCCCAGGAGGATCCCCACCAGATCCCAGGGGGATCTCAGCAGGATCCCAGCCAGACCCCAGATGGATCCCAGCAGGATCTCAACAGGATCCCAGCAGGATCTCTGTAGGATATCAGCAGGATCCCAGCAGAATCCCCAGCAGATCCCAGCCAGATCCCTGCAGGATCCCCACCAGATCCCAGCCAGATCCCTGCAGGATCCCCACCAGATCCCAGCCAGATCCCTGCAGGATCCCCACCAGATCTCAGCTGGATCTCAACCAGATCTCAGCAGGATCCCAGCAGGATCCAGCTGTGGCCGCCCCTGTGGGTCCTGACCCAGGGAAGGAGTTTTGGGAAGGGAAAAGAAGAAGGAGGAAAGAGGAGAATGGAAAATGTGGGAATGGGAGACCAGGATGGCCTTCCCAGGGTGGCTTCCTGGGCAGGGCCACCTGTCCCCATCCCCTGCTGGGTGCCAGGGGGGGGCTGTGGTGTCCCCAGAGTGCTTTGTGTCCCCTCTCCCTCCAACATTCCCTTTTCTCTCCATTCCCAGGGCCCCAAGGGGGACGTTGGTGCCTCTGGAGAACAAGGAGTCCCAGGCCCTCCGGTAAATCCTTTATTCCTCCTTTCCTCTGTCCCCCAAATGCTGCAGGATCGGGGGGGGCTCTTTGTCCTTGTCCCCAGATACCAAAAAGTTGACACCAGCCTGTCCCTACTGAAGCAAAGCCTCCATCCCATCCCTCTCCCAGCCATGGATGCCACCAGCTCTCCCTCTGGAGAGCTCCATGGGCACCTGGGCTGTTCCCAGGGATAATTTGGGATAAATCCCTGCTGTCCCCTGAGTCCCCCTTGCCCTGGGGGGAATTAAAGCCACAGGAATTCTCAGAGCACTTTGAAGATGAAAAACAATTACTGGGCTGAGCCCTGCAGGCCAGGAAAGGGCAAAACTGCTTTGAAGCCAAGAGCTCTGGCCCAGGGAAGGGGCTGCAGTTTGGGCCCTCTGGATTTATGGAATTGACAGCTGGAAAAGCACCTGCTGGGGGGCTCTGGAATTAGGAGGGACTGGAATTCCTCGTGTTTGGATTCCCAGTGTTGGGTTTTGCTGTAATTGCTGCTTCCCCCTGGGCTGGTTGTTTTATTCCAGCTGAATTTGCTGTGATTTCCTTCCCTGCAGGGACCTCAGGGCCTCAGGGGGTACCCTGGCATGGCAGGACACAAAGGGGAGACGGTGAGTGCGGGTGGCATCTCCTGGCTCTGGGCTCCAGATGCCACCGAGACCATTCCCAGCAGCTTCCCTCCATGCTGGGCCATCTCAGGGCTGCAGGGATGGGTTGGGATGGGAATTGACCTTTCCATGCTCTCGTTCCAGGGCCCTGCTGGCTACAAGGGCATGGTCGGGAGCATCGGAGCCGCCGGGCGCCCGGTGGGTGCCCCCCTCCCTCAGGCCTGGCTTCTCTGGGGTCCCACTTGGCCCTGCTCAATCCTTGTGTTCCTCTCTCCTCCAGGGCAGGGAAGGCCCCAAGGGACCACCTGGGAGCCCTGGTGACAAGGGAGAGCTGGTAGGTGACCCCTCAGTGCCAGTGTCCCCTTTTCCCCAGCTTGGCACCGTTGCCACATGGAAAGAGCTCTGCCTTGATGCCCTCGAGGGACATCTCCACCTCCCAGCTCTGTTCCCTGCACCAGCAGGACACTGACACTTGTCCCCTCCTGCTCTAGGGTGGCCGTGGCATCAGGGGACCCCAGGGTGACATCGGCCCCAAGGGGGAGAATGTGAGTACAGCTGGTGGCACCTGTGCCCTGCCTGTCCCTGGCTGTGCCATCGTGTGTCCTTGTCCCCTCCAGCACACACACCTGGAATGTTCCTTTCTCTCCCCACGTTCTTTTGTCCCCACCGTGAGCCTTTGAGTCCCTTCGAGGTGTCCCATGAGTGGCTCTTGCCCATTTCAGGGTCTGCCAGGCATCGATGGCAAGGATGGCACCCCAGGGATCCCAGGACTGAAGGTGAGGGAATGCCACCCGCTGGGAAAAACGGGAATGGCAAGGGGAACAATGTCCCTTGGCACCTGTGGGCACCCCATTCCTGGTGACACCCCCTCTGTCCCTTGCAGGGTGGCACAGGACAGGCCGGACGCCCAGGGACACCAGGACACCGGGGACAAGCTGTGAGTGAGGGACCCCCAGCCTGTCCCCTGAGGGGTGACAGCCCTGTGCCAGGGGTGCCAGGGCCAGCAGCCCGAGGGGACACTGAGCTGTGCCAGGGGTGACACCTCAAGGGGACACTGAGCTGTGTCCAGGGGTGACACCCTGTGCCAGGGCCAGCACCCCATGGGGACACTGAGCTGTTCCCAGGGGTGACACCCCGAGGGGACACTGAGCTGTGCCAGGGGTGACACCCCGAGGGGACACTGAGATGTGCCCAGGGGTTACACCCCGAGGGGACACTGAGCTGTGCCAGGGGTGACACCCCGAGGGGACACTGAGCTGTGCCAGGGGTGACACCCTGAGGGGACACTGAGCTGTGCCCAGGGGTTGATCTCAGCTTTGTTCCCTTAGGGATTGCCAGGCCAGCCGGGAAGCAAAGGTGGCCCAGGTGACAAGGTGGGTCACACCTCTGAGCATCCACCCCGTGGGTCTTGTCCCCTCCCTGTCCCTGCTGTCCCTCCCTGTCCCCACTGTCCCTCCTTGTCCCCACTGTCCTTGCTGTCCCCTCCCTGTCCCCGCTGTCCCTCCCTGTCCCCGCTGTCCCTCCCTGTCCCCGCTGTCACCCTCTGTCTCCTCTGACCCCCTTCTCTCCCTTCACAGGGTGAATCGGGTCCTCGGGGCCACCCCGGTGTCACCGGTGCCCCAGGGCAGCTTGTAAGTACCGAGATGTCACCGTGTCCCTCCCGGGGACAGCCTCGGGGCTGAGCTCTCTCATTTTTCCTTTTATTTCCCCGTTTCCTGCGAGCTAAAAGCGGAATCGGGCATTTCATTGCCACCCTGATCCTCCCGGGACCCCCTGCTCCTGTCACCACCCTGTGGTGGCGACAAGGACAGGGCCACCCCTCCCTGGGGGAAGGACGAGGAGCACACCACGCCCGTCAATCCCATCTTCTGTGGGATTTTCTCTCCCGTTTTTAGGGCGAGCCCGGACCTCGGGGTGAGCAGGGCCCGCAGGGTGTCCCCGGGCCGAAGGTGAGTTGGGGACACCGCGGGGGTGTGGCAGTGCCAGGAGGGGTGGCCCTGACTCCGCTCCTTCCCGCAGGGTGACAGGGGCGAGCGGGGCCTCGTGGGACCTCCTGGGGAGCAGGGCAGAGCGGTGAGTTGTCCCCAAAGCTGGTGAATTGTCCCCAAATCCATGCTGGGACACATGGAATGCTCTGAGTTGTCCCCAAAGCTGGCGAATTGTCCCCAAATCCATGCTGGGACATGGGGGATGCTCTGAATTGTCCCCAAAGCCGGTGAATTGTCCCCAAAGCTGGGCTGGGACATGGGAGATGCTCTGAATTGTCCCTAAAGCCACTTTGGGACATAGGGGATGCTCTGAATTGTCCCCAAAGTTGGGCTGGGACACAGGACATGCTCTGAGTTGTCCCCAAACCCTCTCTGGGACACAGGAGATGCTCTGAGTTGTACCCAAAGCCAATATGGGACACAGGACATGCTCTGAGCTGTCCCCAAATCCAGGCTGGCACACAGGGGACACTCAGCCCCAGGATGGGGGATTCCAAGCCGGGATTTGGGATCAGTGGGACACAGCCAGACCTCCCCCTTTGGTCCCAGGGTCAGTCCCATGCCCGCCCTGCTGCTGAGGGATTAGGGAATAGCTCAGGGATTAATGGGACCCCAGCTGGGACAGGAATTTCCTCCCATCCCAGGAGAGCCCAGCCCCTCTCCAGAGCTTTCCTGCACTGGAAAACTTTCCTGCACTCCACTGTTCCTGGAAGAACAGCCAAAAATCTGATTTTTTGTGCTTTTCCTGGGGACAGGAATCCATCCCTGGAAGATCACTGCTCTGGGCATGGCTTCTCCCTGGTTTTGTGCCCTGTGTCCCCTCAGAGCTGGGATTTAGGGAATGTTGGGATGCTGGGATCAGCTGGAGGATGAGGAGCTGCCTCAATGCCTTGGGGACAATTCCCTGTTGGGTAAAAGTCTTCCCATTGTCTCCTCTCACTCATTTTCCCACATTCCTTGGATTTCCAGGGGCCAAAGGGTGAGCAGGGCCCACCAGGCATCCCAGGACCCCAAGGCTTGCCTGGAGTCAAAGGAGACAAGGTGACAGCTCTGGGGACAGCAGGGTGGCTTCTTGGGGACACTGCTCTGAGCTGGGCTGATCCCACTTTTTTCCTTTTCCCAGGGCTCTCCAGGGAAAACCGGCCCCAAAGGCAGCACTGTGAGTTCATCCCAGGCTGGGATTAACAGAGCTGGGTTTAACAGAGCTGGGTTTAATACTGCTCTAGGCACCTTCCCCGTGAATTCCTCCCTCATCCCAGAGAGGGAATGTTTCCTTTGGGAATGTTCCCTTCTCTCCTTGCCTTTCCTTTAGGGAGATCCAGGTGTCCACGGCCTGGCAGGGCTCAAGGGAGAGAAGGTGGGTGCTTCCAGAAGATTCCTGGGAATGCTGGGGGATCCCTTCCCATGCTGGGGGATCCTGCCTGGCATTAAATCCCAACCCTAAATCCCTGCTGTCTCTTCATCACCTTTCCCATGTCCTCTGTCCCCAGGGGGAGTCAGGAGAGCCAGGACCCAAGGGACAGGTGAGTGATGGGGGGATTTGGGACCGAGGGGACCCCAAAACTTGGGGGGATTTGTGGGATCCTCAGCTGGATCCTCCTGGCTGAGGTGCTGAGGGAATATTTTCCCTGGAGATGGGAGCCAGTGACCATGATCAGCCCTGGATTCAGGCTCAGATTCTCTTTGGGGTTAAACCCTGGATTCAGGCTCAGCCCCAATTTATTAGATCTAGCCCTTTATTCAGCCCCAGTCCCAATTTTTGGGATCCAGCCCTAGGTTCAGCCCCAACCCCATTTGGGATCCAGCCCCAATTTTTGGGATCCAGCCCTGGGTTCAGCCCCAGCCCCAGTTTCTGGGATCCAGCCCCAATTTCTGGGATCCAGTCACAGTTTTTGGGACCTAGCCCTGGATTCAGTCCCAGCCCCAATTTTTGGGATCCAGCCCTGGGTTCAGCCCCAGCCCCATTTGGAATCCAGCCCCAATTTTTGGGATCCAGCCCTTGGGTTCAGCCCCAGTCCCATTTGGGATCCAGCCCAAATTTTTAGGATCCAGCCCTACGTTCAGCCCCAGCTCCAATTTTTGGGATCCAGCCCAAATTTTTAGGATCCAGCCCTACGTTCAGCCCCAGCTCCAATTTTTGGGATCCAGCCCCAGTTTTTGGGACCCACCCCTGAGTTCACCCCCTGCCTGGTTTGGGACCCAGCCCTGCCTGTGGTTTTTGGGACATTTTGGGCTCTCGAGCTGCAGCCCCCGTGCCCAGCACAGCCTGAGCCCCTCATGCCCCTCTCTCTCCATCCCCACTCCAGCAAGGCATCCAGGGAGAGCTCGGCTTTCCCGGCCCCTCGGGGGATGCAGGAGCGCCGGGAATTCGGGGCTATCCCGGCCCGCCCGGCCCGCGGGGGCTGGTGGGGGAGCGCGGAGTGCCGGGAATGCCGGGCCCGAGGGGCACAGCCGTGAGTATCCCGGTCCCACACCCCTCCTCACCCTCCCTGCTCGGCAGGAATTGCCTCTCCTTCCCACCCAGCTCCTCTGGGAACACGCTGCTGTTCCACTCAGGAGATGGGATCCCGCTTTCCTGGGGAGGAATTCTGTCTTTTCCACTGTGTATGGCATCCAAAACCTGTCCCTATATAAACCAACCAGCAGCAGGGATTTGCAGGGTTGGGATTTTTCCCTAAAAATCCCATTTTGGACTCAAATGCCATGAGAGGGATGCAGTGAGCAAGCTGAGTGTGGAGCACTTGCCCTGGACAGAACGGGGAAGAGCAGGGTGGGAAGATGACCTGGGATGCAGGGAGGGGATGGGGATTGAGATTTGGGCTGGGAAGAGCTCTGGGAGGGGACAGAAGGAGCGAAATTCCCTTCCTGGCAGGGCCGGGACGCTGGGGACCAGCACATCGTGGACGTGGTGCTGAAGATGCTGCAAGGTGAGGGTGGAGCGGGGCCACCACATCCCATGGATCCCATGGATCTCTTCCTGTGGATCCTTTCTCATGAATCCCATCCCATGGATCCCACTCTATGGATCCCATGGATCCCATCCCATGGATCAAGTCCCATGGATCCCATCCCATGGATCCCTTCTCATGGATCCCACCTCATGGATTCAGTGGGTCCCATCCCATGGATCCCACATGGATCCCTTCCCATAGATCCCACCCTATGGATCCCATTGTTCTCATCACATGGATCTCTTCCTATGGATTCCACCCTGTGGATCCTGTGGATCTCACCCCATGGTTCCCACCCCGTGGATCCCATCCCATGGTTCCCACCCTGTGGATTCCCATCCTATGGATTCCACCCCATGGATCCTGTGGATCCCACCCCATGAATCCCTTCCCATGGATCCCACCCTATGGATCCCATGGTTCCCACCCTGTGAATCCCACCCTGTGGATCCCATCCTATGGATCCCACCCCATGGATCCCTTCCCATGGATCCCACCCCATGGATCCCATGGTTCCCACCCTGTGAATCCCACCCCATGGATCCCATCCCATCCCACCCTATGGATCCCACCCCATGGATCCCATGGATCCCACCCCATGGATCCCACCCCACGGATCCCACCACAGGGATCCCATTGATCCCACCCCATGGATCCCACCCTATGGATCCCACCCTATGGATCCCATTGATCCCACCCTGTGGTTCCCATCCTATGGATCCCACCCCACGGATCCCATCCCAGCCCCTCTCTGCCCCACAGAGCAGCTGGCAGAGGTGGCCGTGAGCGCCAAGAGAGCCGCCCTGGGTGGGGTCGGGGCCATGGGACCCCCCGGTCCCCCCGGCCCCCCAGGGCCACCCGGTGATCAGGGACCCCACGGCCCCATGGGACCCCGAGGTGTCCCCGGAATCCTGGGAGCCGCCGGGCAGATCGGCAATGTCGGACCCAAAGGTGGGTGGTGGTGGCACTGTGCCAGGTGCAAACCCTCCTGAGGTGGCACTGCCATGCTTGTCCCCGTCCCTGATCACCCATCCGGGGTTTCCATGGAGTCCTTCCCTCCTTTTTGTGCCCACAGGGAAGAGAGGAGAGAAGGGCGAGCGGGGAGAGGTTGGCCGTGGCCACCCGGGAATGCCGGGTCCTCCAGGGATCCCAGGTGAGACCAGGTGTCCCCAGATGGCCTTGTCACCTTGGGGTGATGAGCCCAGCGGTGACCGGGGACCTTCTGATCCATCCCACAAAAACTGACCAGGTTCATCCCACAAAAACCGTCCAGGGTCTATCCCACAAAACCTGCACGGATCCATCCCACAAAAACTGCCCAGGTTCATCCCAAAAATGTGCCCAGGTCCATCCCACAAAAACTACCCAAGTTCATCCCACAAAACCTTCTCAGGTTCATCCCACAAAACCTTCTCAGGTTTATCCCACAAAATTTGCACAGGTTCATCCCACAAAAATCTGCTCAGGTTCATCCTGTAAATCTGCTCAGCTTTATTCCACAAAACCTGCCCAGGATCCT
This sequence comes from Geothlypis trichas, assembly GCA_009764595.1. Classification (NCBI taxonomy): domain Eukaryota; kingdom Metazoa; phylum Chordata; class Aves; order Passeriformes; family Parulidae; genus Geothlypis; species Geothlypis trichas. The sequence goes on along the minus strand of CM019924.1, from coordinate 5,236,499 downwards.
CCCACAAAACAGGTCCAAGTTCATCCCATAAAACCTGCACAAGCTCATCCCACAAAACCTCAACTTCATCCCTATTTCTGAGGGAAAATCCCTATTTCTCATAGAAAAATACCTATTATTTCTCAGAGAAAAATCCCTATTATTTTTGAGGAGAAATCTCTATTTCTCAGGGGAAAAAATCCTTATTTCTCGCAGAAAAATCCCTATTATTTCTCAGGGAAAATCCCTATTTCTCGGGGAAAAATCCTATAATTTCTCAGGGAAAAAAATCCCTTATTTCTGAGGGGGAAATCCCTATTATTTCTGAGTGAAAAAATCCCTACTTCTCAGGGGAAAATCCCGATTTCTGAGGGGAAATCCTTATTTCTCAGGGGAAAATCCCTATTTCTGAGGGGAAATCCCTATTTCTGAGGGAAAAATCTCTATTCCTGAGGGGAAACCCCTATTTCTGAGGGGAAATCCCTATTTCTGAGGGGAAAATCCCTATTTCTGAGGGGAAAATCCCTATTTCTCAGGGGAAAAATCCCTGTTATTTCTCAGGGAAAATCCCTATTATTTCTCAGGGAAACTCCCAGTTTCTCAGGAGAAAAAAATCCCTATTTCTCAGGAAAAATCCTATTATTTCTGAGGGAAACTCCCTATCTCTCAGGGAAAAAAATCCCTGTTTCTCAGGGGAAATACATATTTCTCAGGGGGAAAAAATAAGTATTTCTGAGGGAAAATCCCTATTATTTTTCAGGGAAAAAATCCTGTTTCTGAGGGGAAAATCCCTATTTCTGAGGGGAAAATCCCTATTTCTGAGGGAAAAATCTCTATTCCTGAGGGGAAACCCCTATTTCTGAGGGAAAAATCTGTGTTTCTGAGGGGAAAATCCCTATTATTTCTCAGGGAAAATCCCTATTATTTCTCGGCGAAAACCCATTTCTCATCTTGATCCTCAGCACCCCACCCCGTTGCCTTTGCAGGTCTCCCGGGCATCCCCGGCCACGCTGTGGACGGCAAGGCGGGCGAGCGGGGCCAGCCGGGCTCCCCGGGCGAGGCGGGCCGGCCGGGCCTACCGGGGCCTGCGGGCCTGCCCGGCTTCTGCGAGCCCGCCGCCTGCCTGGCAGCCTCGGCCTACGCGGCCGCCCGCCTCACGGAGCCGGGCAGCGTCAAGGGCCCCTCGTTCTGAGCGATTCCCCACACGGAAAATCCCTTTTTATTTGATTTAGGGTTCCTCTGTGCTGCTCCCCGTTCTGAGCGATTCCCTCATGAAAATCCCTTGCCCAAGTGACCACAACACTGCAACCCCACAGGGAGTAGCTTCCAGGCTTTCCCGGTTGTGGGGTGAGGGAAAACATAGCCCTAAATTGTTAATTCTGGGACGTGATACTTTTTTTTTACACAGCATAAAAGAATCTTAGAGTGGGTATAAATTTTATTTAGGGTTCCTGTGTGTTGCCCTCTGTTCTAAGCAATTCCCTCGTGAAAATCCCTTGCCCAAGTGACCACAACACTGCAGTCCCACCAGGAGCAGCTTCCCGGTTCTGGTGTGAGGGAAAACACAGCCCTAAAATGTTTATTTTTGGGACCTGATTTTCTTTTACACAGCATACAAGAATCTTAGAGTGGGTATAAATTTTATTTAGGGTTCCTCTGTGCTCCCCGTTCTAAGCAATTCCCTCATGAAAATCCCTTGCCCAAGTGACCACAACACTGCAATCCCACCGGGAGCAGCTTCCCGGTTCTGGTGTGAGGGAAAACACAGCCCTAAAATGTTTATTTTTGGGACCTGATTTTCTTTTACACAGCATACAAGAATCTTAGAGTGGGTATAAATTTTATTTAGGGTTCCTGTGTGCTGCCCTCTGTTCTAAGCAATTCCCTCATGAAAATCCCTTCCCAAAGTGACCAGAACACTGCAATCCCACGGGGAGCAGCTTCCCCGGTTCTGGTGTGAGGGAAAACACAGCCCTAAAATGTTTATTTTGGGACCTGATTTTCTTTTACACGGCAAACAAGAATCTTAGAGTGGGTATAAATTTTATTTAGGGTTCCTGTGTGCTGCTCCCTGTTCTGAGCAATTCCTTCATGAAAATCCCTTGCCAAAGTGACCACAACCCTGCAATCCCACGGGGAGCAGCTTCCCAGTTCTGGTGTGAGGGAAAACACAGCCCTAAAATGTTTATTTTGGGACCTGATTTTCTTTTACACAGCAAACAAGAATCTTAGAGTGGGTATAAATTTTATTTAGGGTTCCTGTGTGCTGCCCCCCGTTCTGAGCAATTCCTTCATGAAAATCCTTTCCAAAAGTGACCAGAACACTGCGAGAAGTGGCCTCACGTTCCCAGTTCTGGCATGAGGGTGGACAGCAGGGAAAACACAGCCCTAAAATGATAATTTTGGGACCTGGTTTTTTTTTTTTTTTACACAGTTCTGGCAGCATACATTTTATTTAAATACACTTTAGGGTTCCTCTGTACTGCCCCCCGTTCTGAGCAATTCCCTCATGAAAATCCCTTCCCAAAGTGACCACAACACTGCAATCCCACAGGGAGCAGCTTCCAGGCTTTCCTGGTTGTGGGGTGAGGGAAAACATAGCCTTAAATTGTTTATTTTGGGACCTGATTTTTTTTTACACAGTTTTGGCAGCATAAAAGAATCTTAGAGTGGGTATAAATTTTATTTAGGGTTCCTGTGTGCTGCCCTCTGTTCTAAGCAATTCCCTCATGAAAATCCCTTCCCAAAGTGACCACAACACTGCAATCCCATGGGGAGCAGCTTCCAGGCTTTCCCAGTTGTGGGGTGAGGGAAAACACAAAGCCCTAAAATGTTTATTTTGGGACCTGATTTTCTTTTACACAGTTCTGGCAGCCTAAATTTTATTTAAATACGCCTTAGGGTTCCTCTCTGCCGCCAGAATCTGTAAAGGGATCTTTATGTAAACCAGAATCAGGGCTCTAATCCTTTTTCCAGCCATGGGGTTTCAAATCTGCTCCCTGCGCCCTTTTCCCCCCCAAAAATTGGAATAAATTTTATAATTCCCTGTGATGTTTGAAGAAGCTGGTCGAAATTCTCTTTTTATCCTTCTCTTTTTTTTTTTTAATTGGAATTTTTAAAGTCCCCCTCCCAAAACCAAAATCATGGTTTGATTATTTAAGAGAATTCCCAGCTCCAACTTGGTCACTCCCAGAGCTGTAAATCTTTGTAAAATAGTTATAAAAACCAGGGATATTTTATAATTGTGACGAGGAAAAACTGGACAATAAAACCAAGCTGGATTCTTAATAACTGGAATGATGTGTGGATTTCTTTGGATTTAAGCAAGGTCGTGGTGGGGTGCAGAATTTTGAGGGTTGAAGTTGGGGATTGAGATGAATTTGGGTGATAAGTTTTTCTTTGAGCTAGGTCTTATGAGCTCTCAGAGAATTTATTATACTTGAGGTAGTTTTGTTACTCCAAATGGTATAAAATTAGTAGGATGGATTCTGAGTAGTATTGGAAACAGAAAAGTTTAAAAAAAGGTAAAATAACAAAGCTTTTTCAGAGAAAAACTGAGGAAGGGGTAAGAGGTTTTTAGTCTTGCTAAAACACTCCATAAAAGCAATTAATTCCTTTGTTCTCTTCTTTTTCTAGTGAATTATTTAGGTCTTTTTAGTCTCTCTCTAATTAGACAGCCCGAAGTTTAAAGTCTCAAAAGTTCTATGAAGTGTCTCTTAATTAAAGAGAAAAATTAAGGGGTTTTTTTCCTTTTTAAAGAGACAAAAGATAATTTAGTCACTCCATCAACAAAAACCACATTCCTACAGCTGGGAAGAGGGATGACATCCTTCACCCCATGAGGAAGGAGCTGGAATTCCATTCTACAGAGATTGAAACCCAAATGTGGAGGTGGAACAGCTGGAAATCATCCAACCCTGTCCCAAATCCCAAAAATCCCGATTGGGGATTTTTGGGGAGAGTGGAAGGAACAGCCTGGCTGAGCCTCCCTTTCCGGGGAGATTCATCCCCATCCTTTTCCCTGGAATTCCCGTTGAATTCCCGTTGAATTCCTGTTGAATTCCCATTGAATTTTCCTTGAATCCCCTTGAATTCCCATTTTCTGACCCCTCGGGCAATCCCGCTCCAGCTGTGCCGCACATCTGGAGCACATCCCAGCTCTTCCTGGCGTTTCTCCCCACGAGAGGGAGCTGCCAGCCCGTGGAATTGGCTCTTCCAGCCTGGGATATTCCCGAAAAACGCGGATTTCCTTCAGGAAAGGGCTGGAACATCCCCCGCGACCGGGCTGAGGGGGGAAAAGGGGAAATTCCCTTCCTTTGACCCCTTCCCACTTTTGGGATGGATATGGAAGGGCTGGAAGGAGCTGGGAGCTGAGTTTTGGTCCTGAAGCAGGGAAAAACCACTTCCAGGAGGGATCAGGGCTGAGTTCGGGTCCTGGAACAGGGGAAAACCAGTTCCAAGTGGGATCAGGGGCTGAATTGGGGTCCTGGAGCAGGGAAAAGCCACTTCCAGGAGGGATCAGGGCTGGGTTTTGGTCTTGGAACAGAGAAAAGCCACTTCCAGGTGGGATCAGGGCTGGGTTTTGGTCTTGGAGCAGGAAAAAGCTACTTCTAGGTGGGATCAGGGGCTGAGCAGGGAAAAGCCACTTCCAGAAGGGATCAGGGGCTGAGTTTTATTCCTGAAGCAGGGAAAAGCCACTTCCAGGTGAGATCAGGGCTTGAGTTTTGGTCCTGGAGCAGGGAAAAGTCACTTCCAGGTGGGACTGAGGGCTGAGCAGGGAAAAGCCACTTCCCAGGACAGAGCAGGAAAAGCTTTGCTGTGCCTGTGGAGCATCCTGGGCATCCAGGAGGATCCAGAAATCCTTGAGAGCTTCTCAGTTTCACACTCAGGACAGCTTGGGATGGGATGGGATGGGATGGGATGGGATGGGATGGGATGGGATGGGATGGGATGGGAGGGGATGGGATGGGATGGGATGGGATGGGATGGGATGGGATGGGGTGGGATGGGATGGGATGAGCTCCAGCACATCCAGGGACGCTGCTGCAGCTGATCCCGCACCTTCCAGACCCAGCACAGCTTCCCAAAAATCGCTGAGGGCAGCAGTGAGGGAGCTCTGCCTTGGCAAGGAGCAGCTCTGACCTTCCTGATCCATCCTGGCAGGCACCAGGAATCCAGAGCTTGGCAAAGCCGGCGTCTGGGAACGCTAAAAAGCTCGGGAATTAATTAAAATTCCGGGAAGCAGCTGTCTGGAGCTCCTGCCTCTCTCTCTCTCCCACCTGCTCGTGCCTCATGGATTCTCCTGGGAGCCAGCCCAGTCCTTGTCACCTCAGCTGATCCCTGCTCCCAGACAGCCAAACCTCAAGATCCAAACCCTGGCCAGGCAGGGCTTCGTTTCCAAGCAAAACCAGGTGGAATCTTTCCAAATTATTCCAAGGGTTTTGAGAATCTGCTCCCCGGGAATGCAGGGGGAGGAGTTCAGTGTCCGGCCTGCCTTTGGTGGGATGGGAAAGGAAAAAGGGAAGAAGGGAATCGAGGAATCCCTTTGGGATTGCACCAGGTCCTCCTCCAGACCTTTCCTTTGCTTCCCAGCTCCTTGGAAAGCCGTGGAAGAAGAGGAAAGGAAGAATCGGGATAAATGATAGCCTGGAATAATTAAATTAAATGGGCAGGGACACCTTCCATTATCCCAAGTTGTTCCAACTTGGCCTTGGACAATTCCAGGGATGGGGCAGCCGCAGCTCCCCATGGAAATCCATCCCAGCCCCTTCCCACCCTCCCAGGGAGGAATTTTTTCCCAAAATGCCATCCAAAGCATCCTTTTCCCCAAAAGGCACCGTGTCTCCTCGGTTATGCACCTGAAATTCCACCCCGGGACATTCCCGTGGCCATGAATAATTCAGGAATATCAGGAAAGTTTCCCGGAGCTGATGAGCCCAAATCACCTGGAGGAGGTGAAGATGAGCTAATCACCGTTTGTTCTCTCTCGATGGCTGATTAACTGCTAATTAGAATATTAAACAAGGGCTTAAATACGTAAATGAGCTTCTGAGGATGAAGTTCGTTATTGGAGGTGCCATAAAATTCCTGATTTTTATTCTTGGATTATTGTTTGATGGGGTTTGGGTTTTTTTTTTTTTGCCTCCTAAAGAAAGGGATTTGTTTTTAAAGTGCTTTGTTCTGCTGGAATGTTGTAGGAGCTGGGATAAATTAATCCCAAACTCCATCGAAACACCAGGAATGGTGCTCCCAGCTCCACAAGCAGGATGCCCAAAGTTCAGGAAACTTCTCCAGGAAAAAAAAGGGACAAATTTTGGATGCTCTGCCCAAAACAGCTCCAAGATTCCTGCAGAGTGAGAAGAGGGAATGGGGAGTCACAGGGAATTCACTTCCACCCATTTCCATGGAATTTGCTGTGGGAATGAGGTTGGGAAATCCTGAGAGCCCAAATTAAAGGTGGGGAAGAACAGGATTGGCCTGGCAGTGACAGGAGGGGACAGAGGTGTCACCCACAGGGGTGGCACCCAGGCAGAAAATGGGGATGGAAAGCATGGGAATCATGGAATTGTGATGGTTGGAAAAGACCTCCAGGATCATCAAATCCAACATTCCAGCATCCATCCTGCCATGGAGCCCACGGACAGGGGTGCTGCTGATGGGATGAGGGCTGGAATGTTGGATCCTCTTCCTCTGGACCCAAACCTGACCCCAGATCCCATCCCAGGTATCCCTGCAGGACAATTCCTGGCACAATCCCCCCTATGTAGGAAGCAGGGAACAGCTGCCTCCCGTCTGTAAATGAAATAATATTAATTAGGCCTCTTAATGAGGGTTTGTTGTGGCATTAATTAACCCCCAGGCCTTGGCAGAGGCTGTGGGGTGGGGTTCAGCCCCAGCACTTCTGAGGAATTCCCAAAGCCCCAATTCCCAAGATTCCTGTTGTGATTTTCCCTGCCTTGCCCTCCAATCCTGGCAGCTGTCCCTGCTCCGGTCACCTCCCCAAGCTGCCAAAATTTGGGATGTGATATCCTTAAACCTCTCTCTGCTGCCAACACCATTTTGTTCCCATCTGTTTTCCAAGGCTTTTTCCAAAGGAGCTCAGCCCAGCCCGGCTTGACAGCACCATCCTGCCCTAAAACCATTCCTTGGGAGCAGCAGAGAATTCCAGAGGGGTTTGGGATGGAAGGAACCTTAAGGACCATCCTGCCATGGATGCCAGGATTTTCCATCCTGGCCTTGGACACTGCCAGCCACAAGTTGTGCTTGGGAATCCTTCATCCATCATGGGATCATGACATTCCTGTGAGGAATGAGCTCCCCGTGGAAATCCATCCCAGCCCCTTCCCATCCTCCCAGGGAGGAATTATTTCTCTAATTATTTCTGGTTTGGGATGAAGCTGCTCCCTGTTCCCTTCCTGCAATCCCTGCTTGAAACCTCTCCATTCCCAGCAGCAGGAATGGCAGCACCACCAAGAAATGGAGGGAAAAAAATCCCAAATCCAGTAGGGAGTGGATTTTTGGAGCCAGAACCTTCTGGAGTGGCAGCACCAGGAGCAGGAGCTGCTTCCAGCAAGACTGGAAAATTCAGAGCTGGGATCAAAGGGTGCTCCCAGCTCCTGGCAGGTGGGAATGGTGCAGTTAATCCATGGATTTGTGTCCAATTCTAAGTGGTTTGGCCCCTTAGGGTGTGAATTTGCAAGAATTATTGGGGTTTGGGATGGAAGGAACCTTAAGGACCATCCTGCCATGGATGCCAGGATTTTCCATCCTGGCCTTGGACATTTTCAGCCACAAGTTGTGCTTGGGAATCCTTCATCCATCATGGGATCATGACATTCCTGTGAGGAATGAGCTGCTGGTTTGGGATGAAGCTGCTCCTTGTTCCCTTCCTGCAATCCCTGCATCCATTTGTGTCCAATTCCAAGGGGTTTGTCCCTCCAGGGTGTGAATTCCCAGAAATAATTGGGAATTTTGCTGATTGTGGCAGCCCCTCCCATCTGATCCCACATCCAGAAATTCCAGGGCAAAGCTACTCCAGGTTCAAACAGCTCCATCAGCCTCACCCTGAGCTCTTTTTTTGTGCCTGAACATGGATTTTAAACAATTTTCCCCATTTTTTTGCCAGATTTCCTGGCAGATTTCCAAAGGAACGCTCCAGGACAGCGCCTGCAATCCCAAAGCTGTCCCAAAGTGCCCAGAGTTTGTTCCAGTGATGTTTTCCAGGCACTGAGAAGTGGTGAAAACAGGGAAAATCAATAGTTACAATCCCAGTGGCTCGGTTCTGCCAATGAGCCGTGTTGTCCCTGCTGAAAAACTCGGGAATTGTGAAGGAAAAGGGAAAAAATGGGGAAAAAAAAAAGGGGAAAAATAGGGAAAAAAAGGGGGAAAAGGGGGGGGGGGGTAAAAGGGGAAAAAAAGGCGGGGGAAAAGGGAAAAGAAGGGAGAAAAAAGAGGGAAAAAAGGGGCGAAAAAAGGGGAAGAGAAAGGAGAAAAAAGAGGGAAAAAAGGGGCGAAAAAAGGGGAAAAGAAAGGAGAAAAAAGAGGGAAAAAAGGGGCGAAAAAAGGGGAAAAGAAAGGAGAAAAAAGAGGAAAAAAAGAGGGGGAAAAAAGGGGAAAAAGAGCCCAGAACTCCCTTCAGTGCCATCTCCCTTTTAACCTCCCACACCCTGAATTCCCTTGGGAAGATCCAACCACACCCCTTCAATTTGGAAGCTGAATTTAATCACCCTTTAATGGGAGAGAGACCAAAGATTCCCAAGGCTTCCCAAGGATTTGTTCCACAATCAGCTGGAATCGCCGCTGGAAAGGGCAAATGGAGCAATAATTCCTGGATTTAGAATTTATTATTATTATCCCTGACACCCCCTTATCCCTCCATCCTGAGGCTGAGTTAAGGTGATCTTTCAAGTGACATTTAATTAAAGAGATATTTAATTTATAGTTTATTTTATAAATCCCAGGTGGGAGAAGGCAATGATTCCATCTTTTCCATCCCTCCTGCACTTTCACTCTCCTCACAGGGAGTTTCCCACTTGTTTTTACTGGAGCTTGGAATATTCTGGGCTGGCAGATGGAAGGAATTGGGATTCATTTTCAAAGAAGAAAATCCTATTTAAAAATATCTCCCAGATTTTTAGTTTTTGGGATGAGCCAACTCCTGCCATCAGGGCAGGGATCCCACCAAGGAATCCCATGGGATATTCCTGAAGAAATCCTGTTTCCCTGATGGTTTTTTCTTGTGTTTTTTTCCCCAAAAGATTCCCAGTGGATGCTCCAGCTCCTTCCAGTTTCCCTGCTGGTCTTTCCCTGGTTTTTTCCCCCAAAAGATTCCCAGTGGATGCTCCAGCTCCTGTCCTGCTGTTCTCTCCATGGATTATTATTTTTTTTCCTGGTGGATGTTTTGCTGATCTTTCCCTGTTTTTTTTTTCCCCAAAATATTTCCAGTGGATGCTCCAGCTCTCCCATTTTCTCTGCTGGTCTCTCCCACAATCAGCAGCCACTGGAAGATCTGGGGGGATTTTTGGGATCTTTCCTTCCAGGGAATGCTGGCAGAGGTGTTGGGAGAGCTTTGGAAAATCACCAAATCCCTGTTCTGGAGGAGATTCCAGGGCTCGAAATTGGTGGCAAAAAAATGCTTGGGAGATGAGGAATTCTGTCCTGAAGAGCACCCAAAAGCTGAGCTTGGGTCAGGGATTAAACCCCAAATACAGAGGGAAACTTTGGGAAGTGGAAGCTGGAAGGATCCTGGAATGGTTTGGGTTGGAAGGAACCTTAAGGATGATCCCATTCCACCCAAAATTCCATGGCCAGGGACACCTCCCACTATCCCAGGCTGCTCCAAGCTCTGACATTCCAGGGATGGGGCAGCCCCAACTCCTTTGGGAAGCTCCAAAAGCGTTTGGATCCCCTTCCCTCCTCCTGAATCCATGGAAATCCAGCAGGATCCTTTCTGCTGCCCCAAAATCCCAAGGAACACCCCGTCCCAGGCTCATCCCATCCCAAAAATCCTCAGCTCCCTTTCCTGCCCTTATTTTGGATAAACCGAGGGGACGAATCCAAGGATAAATCCGAGGATGAATCCAAGGATAAATCCGAGGATGAAGCGTCTAAAAAGCCAAATCAAAGGCAAGGGAGCATCAAATCCACACGGGAGCAGCCGCGGGACATCAAAGATCCCTCCAGGGCCTTTTTCATCCCAAATTTCCCCGATCCCGACTCAATTCCTGCCAATCACCGGGCACGGCGAGAGAGGAGGCGTTAATTAAAACCCCATTAAGGCAAATTGGGGCCCCTGCAGCAGGAATGCGGGGGTTGGGAAGAGGGAAGGGTCTCGTTCTCCCTTCCCATGGGATATTGATGATAAAATCCCGCAGGAAATGCCAAATCCATTCATCCAAATCCACCCAATTTGCTTGGATTTTCCCCCCTTCCTGAAACTGGGATGTGCTGGAAAAGTCGGGAATCTCCATCCCTGCACGAGTGGTGTGTGCACATCCTGAAAATCCCGGGATAAAACTTTTGGAATTCACATATACCCCCCAAAAAACCCCAACCAATAACCCAAAAAACCACCAAAAAAAACCCACAAAAAACCCCCAACCAATAACCCAAAAAACCACCCAAAAAAACCCCAACCAATAACCCAAAAAAACACCCAAAAAACCCCACAAAAAGCCCCCAACCAATAACTCAAAAACCACCCAAAAAAACCCACAAAAAACCCCCAACCAATAACCCAAAAACCACCCAAAAAAACCCCACAAAAAAACCCCAACCAATAACCCAAAAAACCACCCAAAAAAAACCCACAAAAAAACCCCAACCAATAACCCAAAAAGCCACCCAAAAAAAACCCCACAAAAAACCCCAACCAATAACCCAAAAACCACCAAAAAAACCCCACCAAAAACCCCAACCAATAATCCAAAAAAACCACCAAAAAAAACCCCACAAAAAACCCCCAACCAATAACCCAAAAAACCACCCAAAAAACCCCACAAAAAAACCCCAACCAATAACCCAAAAAACCACCCAAAAAAACCCACAAAAAAACCCCAATCAATAACCCAAAAAACCACCCAAAAAAACCCCCCAAAAAACCCCCAACCAATAACCCAAAAAACCCCCAAAAAAACCCCACAAAAAAACCACAATCAATAACCAAAAAAACCACCCAAAAAAACCCCAACCAATAACCCAAAAAAAACACCCAAAAAACCCCACAAAAACCCCAACCAATAACCCAAAAAACCACCCAAAAAACCCCACAAAAACCCCAACCAATAACCCAAAAAACCACCCAAAAAACCACCCAAAAAAACCTCAACCAATAACCCAAAAAACCACCCAAAAAACCCCAAAAAAACCCCAACCAATAACCCAAAAAGCCACCCAAAAAAACCCAAAAAAACCCCCCAACCAATAACCAAAAAACCCACAAAAAACCCCCAACCAATAACCCAAAAAACCACCCAAAAAAACCCCCCAAAAACCCCCAACCAATAACCCAAAAAACCACCCAGAAAACCTCCACAAGAAACCCCAACCAATAACCAAAAAACCCCACAAAAAACCCCCAACCAATAACCCAAAAACCACCCAAAAAAAACCACCCAATAACCCCAACCAATAACCCAAAAAACCACCCAAAAAAACCCCAACCAATAACCCCAAAAAACCACCCAAAAAAACCCCACAAAAAAACCCCAACCAATAACCCAAAAAACCACCCAAAAAAACCCCCCAAAAAACCCCCAACCAATAACCCAAAAACCACCCAAAAAACCCCACAAAATAACCCCAACCAATAACTCAAAAAAACACCCAAAAAAACCCACAAAAAACTCCCAACCAATAACCCAAAAAACCACCCAAAAAAACCCCACAAAAAACCCCCAACCAATAACCCAAAAAAAAACACCCAAAAAACCCCACAAAAAACCCCAACCAATAACCAAAAAACCCCACAAAAAACCCCCAACCGATAACCAAAAACCACCCAAAAAACCCCACAAAAAAACCCCAACCAATAACCCAAAAAACCACCCAAAAAAACCCCAACCAATAACCCAAAAAACCACCCAAAAAAACCCCCCAAAAAACCCCACAAAAAACCAAACCAAACACAAAAAACCCCAAAAAACCAAAAACCCCCACCAAACCAACAACCAAAAAAAACAAAACAAAAAAACCCAAAAAACCCCAAAAAAAAAAAAAGAAAAGAAAACACCAGGGGGCTGTAAGAAAAAGCAATGCAAAAATCGAGATTTTTTATTATTTGGAAGTCCAAAATCGAAAATAGCTTTGAAATTCCGCAGGGAACGCCGGGAACACACGGAAAAGCCTCATATACAGAGACAGATAAATTAACTGGGAATTCTGCAGACAAGCCAGGGGCATGGAGAGATTCCATATGTACATTTTTATGGAAACCATTTATACACTTTATTACATTTACAAAAAAAAGCTGATTTTTTTTTTTTCCACTACTTTTTTTGTTCTTGTTTTTCCCTACGATAATGAAAAAAAAATTACATTTTGTTTTTTTTTTATTTATTTTTTAGCTGTACAAACTTTTAATTAATAAAAATATATCTCTGTACAAAAGAGGGATTTGAGCTTTTTTTGTGGTTTTTTATCATTTTTCTCATTTTTTCCCTTTTTTTCTTCATTTTTTTTTCCTTTTTTCTTCATTTTTTTCCCTTTTATTTTCATTTTTTTTCCCTTTTTCCCATATTTTATTTTTTTACCATATGCAAGTCCTCTGGGCACAAGGATGGAGAATGGCATGGAGCAGATCTCAGCCAGCTTGCAAAAAAAATGGGATAAACCCCTTTTCCCAATTCCTTGGCTCCCTGGGCAACAGCAGGAAAAGGGAATTCATGGATCCAAAGCAGCAAATTCCATTAAAGTCGAGTTTCCTCTTCTCCCTACCCGGGTGGTTTTAAATATTTTGGATTTATTTTGTCCTCCTGGACATGAGTTTCTCCTGGATTTTCCATGGAATGAGTGGGAGCCAGGTGTGGGAAGCATCACCTGGGGCAGCCAGGGGAGGATTCCCTGGAATTTGGAGAAGAACCTGGATGGATCCAAGCTCTGCTTCCAGGGATTGTTGGAATTTTGGGCGCTGGAATTGGGATGTGGCAGGGCAGGGGTTTGGGTTGGGCTCTGAGGGGTTTTTGGGTTGGGTTCTGGGGTTTTTAGGGATAATTGAGCTTGGAAAAGGTCAGGGATGGTCAGGAGAGCCCAGCTGGAGGCAGGGTGGGATCCAAGCATTCCAAGGGGTTCTCCCAGCCTGGTTCCAGCCCTGGGAGGATGGAGAGGGGACAAGGGAAGAGGGGAATATTCCCATGGAGTCCTGCTGGGATTGACACCATCCCAACCCATCTGCCCACGGAATTTCATCCCAAATCCATGTGGGAACATTCCCCTGACCCCTGCCCACGCTGGATCAGGGCTCAGGATCCAGCTCCCACTTCCCAGGGAGAAATCAGAGCACCTTGGTGGCATTTTTGGGAGCACAGGTGGCATTTTCTGGCAGGCTGGGGATTCAGCTCCCTGTGGGAGAGCCAGGAGTAACAAAAATAAAATATTGATGTATTTACATCCAGAAAATCAAGGATAAACCAACAAAAAATCCCAGATTATCCCAGGCAGAGCTTCAGGGAGGAGAAAATCTGTGCTGGGATGGGAGCATGGATGGAAACCCCCATTCCAAAGGGTTCATCCTGATTTTCCTTGGAGCCTCCTGGACTCAGTAACCTGGGAATGGCACTTCTGCCTCCCCTGATCCTAAAAAAAGTGACTCCAAGCAAACTTTGGATCACAAGGATCCAGAGCCTTCCCTGCTCCCACAAAATCCCAGGAAACCTCAGTGCCCCTGGGAAATAAAGGGAGCAGCTCAGGATGGGAATTAAAACTCCTCTGGCCTTGCCCTTTAGAGGATCAGTTTGGAAAGGGCAAAGGATTTGGGAAGCTTTTGGTGGAATTAGTGTTGAGTTCTTTTCAGAGAGGATTTTTGTCCCTTTGGATATTCCTGTCCCTTCAGGAATTGTCTGGCAGTGAATTCCTGATCAGGGATTTGGGCCCAGCTCAGATCAGGGGGAACACGGGGCAGGAAAAACCCAGCCAGGAATGCCCAAAGGAAAATCAAACACAGAAAAAAGGGGAAAAGCCTTGGGAAGCTTTTCCCAAGTTTTGGGAAGATCCCATTTGGAAAACTCTTCCTGGGGTAGAAAATTCAACCAAGAAATAACCCAGAGACCCAAATGCAGAAACCCCAAATCCTCCTCTTGTCCCATCCAGGTGTTATCAATAAATCCAGCCAGGAATGCCCAAAGGAAAATGAAACACTGGGAAGAGGGGAAAAGCTTCCCAAGTTTTGCATTTGAAAACCTTTCCTCTGCTCAAGCCCTGGGGTAAAAAACCCAACCAAGAAATGACCCAGAAACCCAAATACAGAAACCCCAAATCCTCATCTTGTCCCATCCAGGTGTTTTCTGCAAATCCAGCCAGGAATGCCCACAGGAAAACCAAACACAGGGAAGAGGGGAAAAACTTCCCAAGGTTTGGAAAGCTCCCCTTTGAAAACCCTTCCTCTGCTCAAGCCCTGGGGTAGAAAATCCAACCAGAAAAATAACCCAGAAACCCAAACCCAGACACACAAATCCTCATCCTGTCCCATCCAGGTGTTTTCCACAGAATCCAGCACCTTGTGCACAACCTCTTTGTCGCCCAAGCTCTTCCCAAAGAGTTTGGGAAGCTCCTTCCAGGAGCAGCTGGGGAAAGCCTTCCCACCACCAGGCCTTCCCGAGGTCTGGGAGCGGGGCCGGAGCAGAACCTTTGGCTTGGAGATCCAGCAGGATGGAGGTTGGAGGTGGATCCAGCAGCCCCTCGGGAATTCCAGGGAGATGCAGCAGCTTCCCCACGGCCTCGGCGGGAGCAGGGAGCAGGGAGGTGGGGAGGGGATGGATGGATGGTGAGGTGGGACAGTCATCCACACTGGACACCGGCCACGGGAATCTGGGGAGGCAAGGGGCTGGTCATGGCACATGGGAATTCTGGGGAAGGGGCTTTGGTAACTGAAAATTGGAGTATTCCAGGTGGAATGTTCCCTGCATTTCATGATCCCATGAGAATCTTTCCAACTCCACACACTCCACGATTCCAAACCCTTCCAACTCCATGCATTCTATGATCCCAAACCCTTCCAGCTCCACACATTCCAGGATCCCATGAGAACCCTTCCAACTCTCCACACTCTGTCATCCCAAGAGAGCCCTTTCCAACTCCATGCATTCCACGATCCCATGAAGATTCCCAAGAGAACCCTTCCAACTCCCCACAAACTCCACGATCCCAAACCATTCCAACTCCCCACAATCCACAATCCCATGAGAACCCTTCCAACTCCCTGGACTCCATGATCCCCACACATTCCACGAGCCCAAGAGAACCCTTCCAACTCCCCACGCTCCACGACCCCAAATCCTTCCACCTCCCCACACACTCCATGATCCCAAACCTTTCCAACTCCCTGCACTCCATGATGCCATGAAAACCCTTCCAGTTCCACACATTCCATGATCCCAAATTCTTCCACCTCCCCACACACTCCATGACCCCAAACCCTTCCAACTCCCCACACATTCCATGATCCCATGAGAACCCTTCCAACTCCACACACTCCATGATCCCAAACCCCTCCATGATCCCAAGAGAAACCTTCAAACTCCCAGCACTCCATGACCCCAAACCCTTCCAACTTCTTGCACACTCCACGGCCCCAAACCCTTCCAACTCCCCACACTCCACGACCCCAAACCCTTCCAACTCCCCACACTCCACAACCCCAAACCATTCCAACTCCCCACACACTCCACGACCCCAAACCCTTTCAATCCCCCCACACTCCACGACCCGAAACCCTTTCAATCCCCACACTCCAAGACCACAAACCCTTCCAACTCTCCACACTCCATGACTCCAAACCCTTTCAATCCCCACTCATCCCATGATCCCAAACCCTTCCAACTCCCCACACTCCACGACCCCAAACCTTTCAATCCCCACACACTCCATGACCCCAAACCCTTCCACCTCCCCTCACACTCCATGACCCCAAACCCTTTCAATCCCCGCTCATCCCATGATCCCAAACCCTTCCAACTCCCCACACTCCATGACCCCGAACTCTTTCAATCCCCGCTCATCCCATGATCCCAAACCCTTCCAACTCTCCACACTCCATGACTCCAAACCCTTTCAATCCCCACTCATCCCATGATCCCAAACCCTTTCAATTGCCACATGCTCCACGACCCCAAACTCTTCCACCTCCCCTCACACTCCACGACCCCAAACCCTTCCACCTCCCCTCACACTCCACGACCCCAAACCCTTCCACCTCCCCTCACACTCCACGACCCCAAACCCTTCCAGCTCCCCTCACACTCCACGACCCCAAACCCTTCCAGCTCCCCTCCTTCCATGACCCCAGAGCCCCGGGGGCACGCCGTGGCCGTGTCGCACTCACCGCGGGCCCGGCGGCGCTATACAGCCGTGCACACCGTGCTCACTGTGAACTCGGCCTCGCCTGCCATGATGTCTGAGGGCTGCAGGTTCCTGTCGTACATGGGGTTCTCGAAGGTGCCCCTCACGTTGGTGTTCTCGTGGCCGGCGTAGCCGTTGAACGGGACTTTGGGTCTCCTCCTGTGGCATCGGGGACAAAACCCACACAGGTGATGTCACTACAGGGCACGGAACACACAGTGTGTCACAGCCATTCTTCTTAAGAAATCCTTTCTTAGGATTTCTCCTTGCTGGAGCTCACAGGCTTACCAGCAAATGTAAACAATTATTATCTGCTACTGTGGAATGCAGCAGATTCACCTGTGGTTGGATGGTCAGCAGATGTTTGGATCTGCTGACCATTCACAGGCAGGACTGCTATCGCTCTGTGCTGGGACACAGACATTGTTATTCATTCCTTGCTATCTCTCTGCTAGCTTAGCAGCTTCAGAAGAAGCTCCTTGCCTTTCTATCTTTATGTAATATAGTCATAATGTTATATATATATCATAATATAATAAATCTAGCCTTCTGATCATGGAATCAAGAGCCTGCCTCATCCATCCGTCTACAAACCCCTGCCACATCGGCAACAACAGCGCTGTTTTCGAGGTGAAAAAAAGGGAAATTTATCTTCTGATTCCAACATTTATAGATTCCTAAAAGCAACAGTGTTTTGGAGGGTGACAGTGCCACCTCTCTGATGACACTGGACTGTCACCCTGTTTTTTTTAAGATTCTCAAGGCCTTCTGATGTTGACATTCTTCTAAGGAACTTTCTCACGCACTTTCTTGTAAATAACTTATTGTTTACATTCCTTCGATGGAGGAGGAGAGAGTTGATGGACTGTTGGTGTAAGCAGTGTCATTGGAGAGGTGTCACTGTCACCCTCCAATCCGCTGTCACCTTTGTAAAACTATAAATGTAGGAGTCAGAAAAATAAAAATCCCTTTTTTCCTTCACCTTGAGAGCAGTGTGCTCGTGTCCCTTCGTGTCCGATAGCGACACTGGACAAACAAACAGTTCATCAAATTTCTCCTCCTCCATAAAAGAATCCAAAAAAAAGAGTTACTTACAGAAAGTGTGTGAGAAAGTTTGTTACAAGAATGTAAACACCAGAGGGCTTAGAAAATCTTAAAAAAATCAAGATGACAAAGTGACAGCCCTGAGGGAGGGCACTGACAGGGGAAACCTGTGGGGATGGGGCAGGAAAATCCATCCGGGGGTTTGCAGCATTGATCAGGACAAAACTGAATTTACACCACATTCAAAGCCATGGGGAGGGGGGGAATTTATTTTTTATCCTCCTAAATGTGGCCACAAATCCCATTAATGGCTAAAACAACCCTCATTGCTCTCCTCTCCCAAATCCAAATCCAAACAAATGCTTTATTTTCCTACCTCCTGAATTAAACCAGCCCTAAAAGGGGGATTTTAAACCCAGCTCACTGATACTTCTCTCAAATCCCTCAATTTCTTTCACCTTTTGGAATTATTCCCCTAATTTCTCAAACCCTGTTTGTTGCTGTCCCATCTCCTGAATTAAACTAGCCCTAAAAGGGAGAATTTTAAGCCCAGCTCACTGATACTTCTCTCAAATCCCTGAATTTCTTTCACCTTTTGGAATTCTTGCCCCAAACCCCTGTTTGCAGAGATAAAGCACAAACCCTGCAATAAACTCCCAAACCCTGTGTTTTTGCTCCACCTCCTGAATTAAACCAGCCCTAAAAGGGGGAGCTTTTAAGCCCAGCTCACTGATATTTCTCTCAAATCCCTGAATTTCTTTCAGGTTTTGGGATTCTTGCCCCAAACCCACCTGTGTTTGTAGAGATAAAGCACAAACCCTGCAATAATCAGGGCGATGAAAGGCACAAGGATGGCGGCTGCCACGGAGCTGCTGTTGGATGCAAAGTGGTGGCCTATGGATTCAGGATCATTTTCCATCATGCTGATGTCTGCAACACAGCAGAAAGGAACACATTTCCTTCATTTTCCTTTCACATTTCCCACATTTCCAAAGTCCTGCTGGGAGAAAAGGGCTTGGCTCAAAGTACAGGTGGCACCAGCAGCAAAATGAGTGAAGTGGTGCTGGAAAATGGAATTTAAAAATGGATGGAGATCCAGCCTATTAGGTCTCATCATTTATTTACATCTGCAATTAAAGAGAGATATAAACTGATTTATTTTGCCAAAAAAGTCCAACTTGGATGCATAAAGTTGGGCTTTAAGGAGACTCTGAAATGCTGCAATAACGAGCATCCATAAAGGTGACGAGATTCCAGCAATCCTGAGGGATTAAAGAGCTCAAACCATGCTTTAAGTGGTATTTAGGAGCTTAAACTTTGGGGGGTTTAAGCTCCCAAGAGCCTCTGTGATTTCTGATGGAGACACTTGCTGGGGTGGAAATGGGATTTGGGCTTGGCAGGGATCTGGGAATTTGGAAAAAAAAAACCATCTAGGTGTTGTTTGTGCTTTCAAACTCTCCTCCAGCAGCCTGGTTATCCCTCATTTTGCTCCCAAATGATAAATTTTATCCTTGGGTTGTTTGTTTTGTGCTGTCTGTCTCCCACAAACCTCACAAGAAGTTCAGCAGAACTCGGAAAGGACGGAAAATTCAAGCCAGGGGTTGGAGAAAAATTCCCTGCCTGGAAACCCCAACCAGAGCAAAATATTTACAGCTTCTGGAAGCTGTAACATGGAGCTTCTGGAATAGAGGGGAAAAGTGCAAAAAAAGGAATTTTACCAAGTCTCTGGAGGCCAAACTGCCCGAAGCCTTTGCCACGCACAAAGCCCTGGTACACGAAGGTGCCACTCGAGGACTCCGATGAGACCTGTGGAGAGTGGAAATCAATGGATTTATCCAATTTTTCCTTGGATTTAACACCCAGCTTATCCCAGCCCCTTCCAAGTGCATTAATTTGATGCAATTCCCCAGAAAATCCTGGCATTTTTAAGGAGTTTCACCACTCAACAGCTGAAAATTCGCCTGTCTTGAAGGAAAGGAAGCTAAAAAAATCTTATTTGTGATAAACTGGAGAGGACATTGCTGATTCCAGAGGGAGAGGGGGGAAAAGTGGCCATGGGTCAGTTGGATCCATTTTTTCCAAGCTCTTTTGGGTTCCTAAAGGGCTTGGGAATCTCCCAGACACAGGTAAAGGGTGAAGAGTTGGCTCCCGTAGGGAAAATCAGCTTTTCCAGCAAGATGTTGAGCAGGGAACGAATCCCGCTGGTTTCTCCCCCAGCATTATCTGGGAGATGATGGATTCCAAACCCCAGGGCAATAAAACCAACCCCCAGCTGCAGGAGGAGCTGTCACCTGCTGGGGAAGTGCCACATGTCCCCTCCCAGCTCTGGGAATTATCCCTCAGCTCCAGGGAAGGGAAATCCAGGCTGGGACAGCCAAGGGAGGGTGGATTTTGTTCACTCACGTGTCCATCCAGGGCCCATTTGTCATTCCTGAACTTGTTGGCAAAGATCTCCAGTGGCCCCATGATCTGGTACACCTGGAGCAGCAGGTGCACGTCTTCCTTCTTGTAAATCCCTGGAAAAAAAGGGATTTTGTCAGCTCTGGATCACTCTGGTTGGAAGTAATTGAGTGGGCAGAGAAACCATGTCAGGATTTGAGTGAACACCAGCCCTGGCACTGGGATGCACTGGAAACACAGCCAAGGATATTGAAGGTTTTTTCCACATGGGAAAGGATTCAACTCAATATTTAATTAATATTCAGGTTCTGCTGTTGGATCCAGGAGAGCAGGGACATGGAACACTCAGAATCATGAGCTAGAAGGGATCTCCAAGGATCATCAAAGTCCTGCTCACATAATTTCATGTTTTTTGCCAAACAGCTCCAAGTTCTACCTTGGACACCTCCAGGGATGGGCACTCCAAACTTCCCTGGGCAGCTCCAAGGTTTTTCCATGGAGAAGTATTCCCTAAACTCCAACCTGGCACAGATTGAGGTTGTCTCATCCTGGGAGCAGAGCCTGACCCCTCTCCTGTCAGGGGGTTGTGGGGAGCTCCCTCAGCCCCATCAGGAGTTCTCCAGATCCTTTTCCAGCTCCATTCCCTTCTCTGGACACACTCCAGCCCCTCAACATCTCTCTGGCCATGAGTGACCAGAACTGGACACAACCCCAGAGGTGTCCCAGTGTTGCAGACAGGAAGAGAAATTATAAAAGAAAGGCCTCATAAAATCAGGCCTAAATTAATGGCTGCAAGTTCCCAAGAGAAAACAATCTTGGTATGAAAGATTCATTAACACAAAAATCTATTCCTAGAGTGAAAAATAAGTGCACCAGTATAAACAATAAGATCTGTCTCATGAGAATCAGTAGAAAAACTGTGTAAACTTACTGAAAATACAGAAGTTTGATAAATATGCAAAATACCGTGTACTGACCCATAAATTAAGTGTGAATGTATTGTCCACCAGTAAGATCTGACACAGTAAGTTCTGATAATCCTATAAAACATGACCTGTCCAATGCTCTGGGGTTGGCTGTTGATGTTCTCTGCCCCCAGATGTGCAGGGTGTCTCTGCATCAGCCCATGAAACTGAAGAACGAGTCTGGACTCTTCACTTTTTGGTCTGGAGGTTGTTTATTAATTCTTATCTATAAAATTTTCTTTCTGCCCAGCCAAGGTCTGCTCAGCAGGGCAGCCACAGGCACTCTTTGTGTTGTCCTTTTATACTACAAACTACCTATAACATATTTACACTTAATTCCCAATACCCATCACCTGTGTTAGACAGTGCACTTCTACTCTAGACCAATCCCAAAGTGCCACCATCACTGCAGAAAATGGAGAACAAGAAGAGGAAGAAGAAAGGCTGGACATGCCCAAGTTCCTCCATCTTGTCCCCACAACCCCCATACCAAAAATCCTAAAATCTACATTTTCACCCTGTGATTATTTTGCTATTACACCATTCAAACCTGTGTGACTTTCAGGTCCTCATACAAAGCTGGTAACTTGCTCCAGGGGTCATAATCAAATCCCCAGGTGCTCTGGGCTGTGTGCCAGGGTCTCTGAGCCCCCTAACGGGATCCTTGGCAACTCTGGACACCCAAAGGGATGTGCTGAGCTCCCACACAGTGCCAGCACAGGGACAGTCCTGCCCTGGCAGTGCCAATGCCACCCCGAAGGTCCCATTGTGTGTCCCTCACCTGACACCTGGAGCTCCACCCCGCTGTGGTCGATCAAGGTGGCGTTGACCTTGCTGGTGGCAGGGTCAAAGCTGGTGACAGAGAGCATGGCTGGCTGCTTCTTCCCCATGTACTCGTAGGAGCCTTTCCACAGGGAATTCCTTGCAAACACGTCCGCAGGCACTGGAATTACAGCAGTGGGAGATGTTAAAAAAAAATAAAAAAAAATACCCAGCAGCATTTCCATTTTTTCAGGGGGAAAAAATAAAACAGAGCAAGATTTCTGCTTTCTTTGAATTCACTGAAAATAATTAGATTGTTTTAAAAATTTAGTATTTCAAAAATATTTTGTGTTTTAAGTATTTTCAATCCCACCTGCTCTGTGCCATCACCATGGGGGACAAAGCCAAAACCAGTAACATTAATTTGGCTGTTATGACCAAAAACACAAGGAAAGTTTAAAATTGAACCAACCCCCAAAATAATTTATTAGGAAAACTTCAAATAAACTTCACTAAATAAACTTATTAGGAAAACTTCAAATAAAAAAGGATAAATGTACAAAATCTTGTAAGGGCTGGAATGCTGTGGGGAGGGATATGGATGTTGATGTCCAGTTCCTGTAAGGATCCTGTTTGATTTCCAGGGAATAGGATGGGGCATGTGGCAGCTTCCAGAGTGTGAAAAATGCATGTATTTTATGATTGGCTTTTTGCAAATATTAAAATGAATATTCCATGTGTTGTGTTAGAAAGTGATGCTGTATTAATTCTCTTAAGGACTGTGTTAAACATAGTTTTAGGTTATAAAAAGTGGTAAAATAGAAACGATGCTATGTAGGATACTTTTTTAAAGAAAGGACTGGCAGCGAGACAGCAGCCACAGGACACCTGAATATTTCAGAGAAAAAGAATTTATTGCTCCATTATCAGGAGAAAAGAACTTCTTCCCACCTCAGAGGCGCTGTTAGGATTCGGAGGAAGAAGCTGACACTGACCAGACAGAATCCTGTGTTTGAATGGAATTTATGCATCATGGATGAGGTGTGTGAATATGCAACAGGTTATTGTTTTTAAGGGTTAATCCTCTGTCAATGTGGGTCCTTTTTTGGGTACCCAGACTGCCTGTAACTCTTTGTATTTATTGTCTCATATTGTCCTAATCCAAAATATCCAAATCATCATTACTCAAACTGTATTACTATTTTTATAACCATTTTATTACTAATAAACTTTTAAAACGTTAAAAACCAGCGACTGGCGTTTTTCACATGAGGAAGGGGCTCAGGAGGGTGGGTGTGAGGGGTGCCAGGGCTGTGTCCGTGGGGAGGAGCCCCCCGAGCCTCACCTGAGGCCTTGGCGAGCGGCGGCTCCCGCGCGGTGCCCACGGGCCTCCCGCTGGGCCGGACATCGGCTGTGACAGGGACAAAGCACAGCTGGTCAGTTCTGCATGGCACCGTGGGCCTGGCACTGCCCACCCCGGAGCTCCTGAGGCTGGAAAAGCCCTCCAAGGTCACAGAGCCCAAGCTGTGCCCGATGCTCAGCTCGTCGCCCAGCTCAGAGCTCTGAGTGCCACGTCCAGGCTTTCCCTGGGAGCTCCAAACCTCTCTGGGCAGCCCTTGCCAAGGCCTGATCCCCCTTTCCATGCAGAAATTTTCCCTCAAATCTGACCCCAAACTGCCCAGGCCCAGCCTGAGGCCATTCATTCCCTCTCCTCCTGTCCCTGTTCCCTGGGAGCAGAGCCCAACCTAGGGCTGTCCCCTCCTGTCAGGAGCTGTGCAGAGCCACAAGGTCCCCCCTGAGCCTCCTGCTGAGCCCTCTCAGCTCCATCAGGAGTTTTCCAGCCCCTTCCCCTTCCCTGGACACTCTCCAGCCCCTCCATGTCCCAAATGGAGGAGCCCAGAGCTGGACACAGCACTCAGGGTGTCCCTCACCAGTGCTCAGGACAGGGACAATCCCTTCCCTGCTCCTGCTGCTCCATCCCTGATCCAGCCAGGTGCCACACCACATGGGCACACCTGGCTCATGGCCAGTGCTGTCCCTAAGCACCCCCAGGTCCCTCTCTGCCTTTCAGCCACTGTCCCCAGCCTGTCCTGCCTTTCCCTCTGCTCCAATCCCAAGCGTCCAGAGTGACCCTGCTCCAGGAGAGCCACAGGGCTCCCATTTCCATGGATCAGACCATGTTCCTCATCCAAGACTCTGTGGCAGGTAAAATGTGAGGGGGAAAAACAATGTTTGTCCTGTTCAGATTCTTCTAGACCCAAAAACTCCCCAGAAGATCCCCAGGTGGCTCTTTGGAGGTGGCACCTGAGTGTTGGGTCACAGGTTGGACTTGATGACCTCAAAGGCCTTTTCCAACCAAATTCTGGGATTCTGCTATGGAGACCAATGATGGAGACCCTCCCAGCAAGTGAAAATCAGGCTGGGCCATCCCACAACTTTTAAGGCAACAAAATCAAGGTTGAAAACACCTCCCCTCTCCTTCCTTGGAGTTCTGACCCAAAACCGAATCTTGGGTTTATCTGCAGGTTGAAAACCACCTTTGAAGGACCTCAAGGCCCAGGATCTCCACAACCTGAGAGGCTGGGGAGGGTGTCAGAGCCCAGCTGGTGCTGCCAGCCCCTCACCCAGGCAGATGGGAGGTTTCCCTGTCCAGCTGCCGTCGGCTTTGCAGGTGCGGTGCTCGGAGCCCCCGGTGAGGTAGAAGCCGCTCTGGCAGGAGTAGATCAAGGTGTAGCCCAGGGAGGGCAGGTCCAGGGCACCCACGTTGGCATGGGATGGGGTCTCGGGCTGCTTGCAGTGGTGGGCTGCAGGGGACAGGGAGAACAGGTGAGAGAAACCACCCAGGTGGGCACGGGGAGGGTGAGAAGTGACACTGTGACAGCAACAGGGGAACCCTCCTGGAAGAGTTTCCACACCACAGCTCACAGGGGTTTTTCCCAGTTGGAAAAGCTTCCCGTGCTGGGTTTCTGTTCCTGGTTAAAGCTGAACCAGGCTCCAGCTGATGAGCTGACAATCAGGATTGGCCACCCCCATTTTTAAGGGAAAATGACAAAGCCAAAAGCTGCTGAAGCACCTCTGAACCCAGAACTGAGTGCCAGACTAAAAACTGCCTTGCAATCCCCAATTCTCCCTAAAAACCAACACATTTCCTGCAAGGATTCCTTTTCCAGAGCCTGGCTGAGGGCTCCCTGTGGCATTCCCAGGACTCACGGACGCAGTCGGGCTGGACGCCGCTCCAGGTCAGGTTGGGCAGGCAGGTCCTGGTGGTGGAGCCCTGCAGGAGATATCCCTTCTGGCACCTGAAGAACAGGATGCTTCCCACCTGTCCCAACAGGAGACAACCACTCAGCTTCCCAGGGACTCCCAGGCCTTCATTCCATCCCCTCGTCACCACCTCACCCCTCACGGGAGCAGCTCCACTCCCAGCTGAGCAAAAATCCCACTCATGGTGTCTCCAAATTAATTAAACCTAAAATTAATTAATTAAATGCCAAGATTAAGGCAAATAATTAGCAGGAAAATGGAAGGATCCACTCTGGCATCCACCATCCCAGCAGGGAATGGGTGGGAATGGAGCCCCCCGAGGGAGCTGCTATGGGATTTTTGTCCCCATTCCAATGATTTCCTGCTGGATGAGAGATGGGATTAGCAAAAGCACCTGCAGGATTTGGCCTGAAAATTAATGAGAATTAATGTGAATAGCAGCAACTATTAATTAGCACTGTAATTAATTTCAGATACAATGCACTGCCTAATTAATGCTGTGCAAACCCACTCGGAGGGGTAAAGGAGCATGTTGGGGTGTCCTGCTCCCAGGAGGAGACAGGAATCCATGGAAGGACACATGAATCCATAGGATGAGACATTATTCCACAGGATGAGACATTAATCCATGGAAGGACACATGAATCTATAGGATGAGACATGAATCCACAGGATGAGACATTAATCCATGGAGGGACACATGAATCCATGGGATGAGACATGAATCCATGAGAGGGGACATGAACTCATGGGAGGATACAATAATCCATGGAAAGATGCAAGAATCCATGGAAGAAGGACATGAATCCATGGGAGAACATGTGAATCCATGGGATAACATGAGAATTCATGGGAGGAGACACTAATCCATGGGAAGACACAAGAATCCATGTAAGGACACATGAATCCAAAGGATAACATGTGAATCCATGACAGGAGGCATTAACTCATGGAAGGACACAGGAATCCATGGGAGAACAGAATAATCCATGAGAGGAAATGTGAATCCACGGGATAATGCATGAATCCATGGGAGAACCTATGAATCCACGGGATAACACAGGAATCCATGGGAGAACACGTGAATCCATGGGATAATGCATGAATCCATGGGAGAACATATGAATCCCACGGGATGACACATGAATCCGTGGGAGGAAACATTAATCCATGGAAGGACACAGGAATCCATGGGAAAACAGAATAATCCATGAGAGGAAATGTGAATCCATGAGATAACACAGGAATCCACAGGATAACACAGAAATCCACGGGAGAACATGTGAATCCATGGGATAATGCATGAATCCATGGGATAACACAGAAATCCATGGGAGAACATGTGAATCCATGGGATAATGCATGAATCCATGGGAGAACATGTGAATCCATGGGATAATGCATGAATCCATGGGAGAACATGTGAATCCACGGAATAACACAGGAATCCATGGGATAAAACAAGAATCCAGGCCAAGGACCAAGCAGGGCTGCTTTGTGGCACACCCCTCTTCCATGGCCATACCTGGTATCCCTGGGAATTGTTCTGCATCCCAAAAAGAGGCACTCCAGGATCTGCACACGTCGTGAGGCTGGGATCTGTTAAAAACAGGGAAGGGATTCATGGGAGGGCTCAGAGCCCTCCAGGCACACGGATCCTGCTGCAGCTCTGGAACACAAATGGGATTTGGCTCCGAAGGAACACACAGCAGCAGGGAAAACACATGCATCTTCTTGTTCCTTAAATCCCTATATATAAATATATATAATTTACATCTGTTACATAATTATATTTGTATTTATAACCATATATTTATAAAATATTATATTTAATATAATATATTTATAATATAATATAATAATATAATAATTAATAATATATATAATATTATATATAATATATATAATATATATAATATATAATATATATAATATTATATATATTATTAATTATTATTAATATATTTAATTAATTATTATTAATTAAATATAATTAAATATTAATATAATAAATAAATATAATTAAATATTAATATATTTAATTATTATTAATATATTTAATTAATTTATAAAACATTATATTTAATTAATATATTTATATTGTATGTATAATAAATATAATTATATTTATAAATTTAATTATATTTATATTAATATAGAGATACAAATATATAAATATAATAATGTTTAATGTAATAGATTTATTATAATATATATTTAATATAATAAAATTTCTTAATATTATATATCTATATATTTAATATGATATATATATCATATTAAATCTATATATATATAAATATATAGATATATAATATCTATATATATAGATATATCTATCTATATATATATATAATATCTATATATATATATAGATATTATATATATATATATAATATCTATATATATATATATATAATATATAGATATATAATATCTATATATAGATATTATATATCTATATATTTAATATAGATATATAATATCTATAAATATTAATGGATAAATATTAATAAATATTAATATTAATATCTATAAAATTTAATAGAATATAATAATATAATAAATCAGCCTTCTGAGAACTTGGGACTCAACTCCCATCTCTCACCTCATCCTGGCGACTCTCCCAACACCGCAACAAAGCACCACGGTCATCCCGCCCTCCTCCCTGCCCTCTGCTCCCATCCTGACCTCCAAGGACCTTGGGGTGGGGACTGGAAGCGAAATGAGCCCCCCAGACCCCCATGTGAGCCCCCCAGACCCCCATGTGAGCCCCCTCACCGATGCAGCTGGGCTGGGTCCCGCTCCAGGTGCCGTCGGACTGGCAGAACCTGCGCGCCGACCCCACGAGCACCAGCGGCGCCAGGCAGGAGAAGGACACGGACGAGCGGTAGGTGAAGCCTCTGTCCTCCCTCCTGCCCTGGGCAGGGGTGCCCGGGTCCCCACAGAACACGGCTGCAACGGCAAAGGGACAAGGAGGTGGCCACAGAGCCCTCAGGAATGTCACATCCCATCACAGCCTATCCAACTCCATGATTAGCTCAGGAATCAGGGGTGGCTGAAGGTGTTGCTGGCTGCATTCCTTGTAATTATCTCCTTCTGGCAATGGTTGTTAATTAACTTCCACCTTCTCCCCCGGATTTGCCTTTTTTTCCCCCCTCTTTTTTCTCCCCTAATTGCACGGTGTCACTTTGTTCCTTGGCTCTGTGTCACATGGAAAGCCCACTAATTATCCCAGATCCTGGGAAAGGTGTGAGGAACAGTGAGGGGTTTGTGGGATTTAATATGAAAATGGATATTGTGCAGCTGGAAAAGGGACTCAGAGCTGCCTTTAGCATCAGGAGATGCTAATTCCCTTTTTTTAATTCCCTCTTTTTTTTGATGTTTGCTGTTGTATCAAACCCACCCAGCCTTCACAAAACATTCCCAACTTCTGCTGGAACACGGTGTCCTTTGCTAAAGGATTTTTCTGGCAGTTCCAGGAATACTGATTGTAGAAGACTGGATCACTGAGGGGAAACAGGATGTTTTGTAGGCAGGAGCATGGAAAATGCCTGGATTCATCCCAAATGTGGCATCACCCCTCTGTCACAGGGGTAGAGTGACCACCTGTGTCCCTGCCTGCGCTTCACAGATGCCAAAACAAGTTTCCCAAAAAACCAAGCCATGAGGGAGCTGGGAGAGCAGCCAGACTTCAGCTCCAGACTCTTGAACCATCCACCAAAAATTCCCACTCCAGCTGCTGGAAAACTCCATTTATGAACAGAGCACGAAGCACAGCAAGATCCCTCTAAACCCTGTGACACAGAGCTTGGGAAAAAAGTTGGGAAAAGCCCCAAAAAGCTGGATTTGAAGCAGAATCCTGCTGGTTCCTGGTGGAGAGGAGGGAAGGTGGCTACTCACGGAAGCACTGGGGGATCTCCCCGCTCCAGGAGCCGTTGCCCTCGCAGGTGAGCACGGCGGGCAGGGACAGCTGGTAACCCTCCAGGCAGGCGTAGCTGACGCTGGAACCCCAGCTGAAATCTGATCCCACCACCTTCCCGTTGGGAATGGCCTGGGGAGCTCTGCAGGTGATGGCTGGAGGAGGAGGAGGAAAAAGAGGAGGAGGAGGAGAAGGACAAAGAGGAGGAAATGGAAAAGAAGGAGGACAAGGAGGAAAAGGAGAAGGAGGAGAAGGAGGGGAAAGAGAAGGAGGAGAAGGAGGCGAAAGAGAAGGAGGAAAAGGGGGAAACGGAGGAAAAGGAAGAAGAGGAGGAGAACAAGGAGGAGAAGGAGAAGAAGGAGGAAAAGGAGTAGAAGGGGGAAAAGGACGAAAAGGAGTAGAAGGAGGAAAAAGGGGAAAGGAAGAAAAGGAGGAAGAGAAGAAGGAGGAAAAGGAATAGGTGAATCAGAAGGAATAGGAAAAACAAAAAAAAGGAATAGGAAAAGGAATAGGAAAAGGAATAGGAAAAGGAATAGGAAAAGGAATAGGAAAAGGAGAGTCAGGTCTCCTCACTTAATAATTTCCATTAACAACCAAATTCCACGTAGGAGCAAAGTCAGCTCCTACTCTCCAAGAGCATCACCCAGGATTGGATCCAAGTGGGGTCAAACCCTTCAAAGTTTGGAGTTCAATCCCAAATAATGAAATATCCCATGGGAAGGGATCCATAAGGATCATCCAAGCCCTGGCTCTGCACAGACACCCCAAAATCCCACCCTGTGCACCCCTGAGAACATTGTCCAAACATTCCTTGAGATCCTGGGGCTGTGCCCATGCCCTGGGGAGCCTGCTCAGTGCCCCACCACCCTCTGGGGGAAGAACTTTTTCCTCAACATCTCCACAAATCCGATTTTGAAGTCAATGCTCGTTCTCAGCTGAAGGTAAAAATCTGCCCTGACATGGTGTGAAAGCTCATCCCAGATTTCCCCGAAGATTCACACATTTTGGACAACCTGGCTGAGGCTCAGACAAGCAGTTGAAGCCACAACCTGTCGGGTTTTCACCCACTCTGGGGTGTTTGGAGATGACATTTTTGCAGCACTCTGCTCTTCAGCTCCGAGGAGCCAAACCTGTGCCTCCAAATGAAACTCTTGGCCACATTCTGGATCATTTCTGCAGCATTTGTTCAGTGCAGAGAATGAAAAAGGAGAGGAAGAATTGCTCTTTACAGCCTCTGAAGGAGCTGGAGTGCATTTGAGGGTTTTTATGTGGCCTGTTTTTATATCAGCTCTGTGACAGGTGAATTTTCCAGATTTTTAAAGGAATGCAGAGATGCTGCTACACATTTTATCTGCGCTGGGGGGTGAGCAAAACAGATCCAGCCTGCCCAGCCACTGCTTTCCTACTTCCCTTTTCTATCTCTGAACCACAGGAGCCATCTCAGAATAATGAAAAGACTCGCAGGGAACATTTTTCAGATGTTTCTGGGTGATGCCAGCACAGCGTCTGCTGGAAAAACACAATATTTCATCTGAGCTTGATCCGAGCTTTTTGTGCAAAATCACTTTACTCCCTGGGCTTTGAAGGAGAGCAGCAACTCCTTCCCTCCCTGCCAGGCACAGATTGATAGCCCTGAACACAGCAAGGTGCTGCTGCTTCCCTGACAAATGCCAAACTTTGTGTGGAATGAGGGAGATGAGGAACACCCAGCCAGGCTTCCAGGGAAACTCTGGTGGCCTCCAAAACTTGTGTCCTGCAAGAGCTGCAGGGTTCCTCACCCTTGCAGACAGGTTTGGTGCCGTTCCAGGTGCGGTCTTTGGTGCAGGTGAGGGCAGCTGCTCTGTCTGACTCCATCATGAAGCCAGGAGTGCACTGGAACACCACGGATTTGTTGTAGGTGAAGTCACTGCCCAGCCTCAGCCCGTTGGCCGGCACGCCGGGGTCTCCACAGTTGATCACTGCCAAGGAAGGAAAAAAAGGAGAATTTCTGGCAGCTGGAACCACGCCTGGGATAGTCCTGAGTGGTTTTTCCAGGTGGGATTCAACCAGTTAAACGTGGAGCAGGTTTGTAGCACAAACCTGGAACCATGCCTGGGATAGTCCTGAGTGGTTTTTTCCAGGTGGGATTCAACCAGTTAAATGTGGAGCAGGTTTGTAGCACAAACTTGGAACCACACCTGGCTGGGATGGTCCTGAGTGGTTTTTTCCAGGTGGGATTTAACCAGTTAAACATGGAGCAGGTTTGTAGCACAAACCTGGAACCATTCACCTGGGATGGTCCTGAGTGGTTTTTTCCAGGTGAGGTTTAACCAGTTAAACATGGAGCAGGTTTGTAGCACAAACCTGGAACCATTCACCTGGGATGGTCCTGAGTGGTTTTTTCCAGGTGGGGTTGGTTTAACCAGTTAAACGTGGAGCAGGTTTGTAGCACAAACCTGGAACCACGCCTGGGATAGTCCTGAGGGTTTTTTTCCAGGTGGGATTTAACCAGTTAAATGTGGAGCAGGTTTGTAGCACAAACCTGGAACCATGCCTGGGATGGTCCTGAGTGGTTTTTTCCAGGTGGGGTTTAACCAGTTAAACGTGGAGCAGGTTTGTAGCACAAACCTGGAACCACACCTGGGATAGTCCTGAGGGTTTTTTTCCAGGTGGGATTTAACCAGTTAAACGTGGAGCAGGTTTGTAGCACAAACCTGGAACCACACCTGGCTGGGATGGTCCTGAGTGGTTTTTTCCAGGTGGGATTCAACCAGTTAAATGTGGAGCAGGTTTGTAGCACAAACCTGGAACCACACCTGGCTGGGATGGTCCTGAGTGGTTTTTTCCAGGTGGGGTTTAACCAGTTAAACGTGGAGCAGGTTTGTAGCACAAACCTGGAACTGTTCACCTGGGATGGTCCTGAGTGGTTTTTCCAGGTGATGTTTGACCAGTTAAACGTGGAGCAGGTTTGTAGCACAAGCTGGAGTTTAATGGCTCATTAAGACCTTGAAAGGAGCTGGATTAACACTCATTAAACATTAAAGCAAACCCGGGTCAAACCTGGGTGAAGGGAAGGCATTTTGCCCACAGCACTCCCCATTTAGCCCAGTCACTGCCTCTGATGTAAATCCATAAACCCACCTTTGTCACCACCCCATTGCCAGCCCTGAGGTCACATCCCAGGAATGTCACACTCAGGAGCAGCCTCAGGGAGCCCCTCCAGCTCAGCCAACACCCACTCCCAAAATCATCCCAGAGCTCCCTCCATCCAGCTGGAAAACACAACCCCAGAGAAAGATTTTTCCATTAGGTACCAGCAGAATTCCCAGGCTGAGCTGCTGCTGGTGCCAGGCCAGGATTTAGCAGAGTTTCTCAGGGTGGCACTCGTGTGTTTAGGATTTGAGCTTTCCTATTTTCCATCTATTTGTAATCCTGCAGTTCTTTAGTGTGTAACTCCAAACTCCACACACAGTGTGAGCTGCTGCTTTCCCATTTTGGGCAGACACAACAATTCCTGTCCAGGCCTGGAATCAAGGACACCTCACTGCCTCAGGCCCCAGAGATGGACACAAAAGAGAGTTGGGGGCAGCAAACTTGGGGTCAATGACTTCATTAGCTGAAGCTGTAATTGGAATTAATTAACCCCCAATATACAAATGGCCCAAAATTATAAAAGTTTGAAACCCATGACCCATTGTCCATTTTTTGAGTTTAGCCCCTGGGGGGCTTTGTCTGTCCTAAATGTACCTGGAGGCTCTTCAATAAACAGAACTGATTTTTATTCCTTTAACTTTGTCTGGCCTCTGTTTTTAGGTAGCCCCAAAAGGCACCATGAGGGCACAGCTGTCCCTGGCAGCTCATCCTTCCCCTCTCCCTGTGGCAGGAATCCATCCCAGGGATGCCTGGGGAAGGCTGAGCTAGAACAGAGGCTGGACAGTTAAAAAATAAAGTAGTGATTCATTAAATGGATCTTCTCAATGGATCCACCTTGGGCAGCACAAGAGCCCAGCCAGGGCTGGGCTGAACCAAAATGGTCACAGAAGTGGATGACTGGTAACAAGGTCTCACATTTTTATAAGTTCTGCTCCATTTGCATATTGGGGTTAATTGTCCAATTATGCAGTCCCATCCTTCTTGTTTTTCTCTCTTCATTCTACGTTGTTTGTGCTCTTGGGGCTGAGATTTGGATCATTTGTCCTTGGTGCCCAGCTAGAGAAGGAATTGTTTTGTCTCCCTGCTCTGTGCACAGAGCTCACCATGCCTGATATGAACCCAGACCCACCCACCAAAGCAGCACAGAACCTGAAAAATAGAAAAGTTAAACCTGAGGTGCCAGCAGAGCTCACCAGTGCACTCGGGGCTGGTCCCAGTCCAGGTGCCATTGACGGTGCAGTGCCTGCTCAGCACCCCAGTGGAGTAATAACCCTCCCTGCACTGGTAGATGATGGAGCTGGAGAACACCAGGCCGTCGTTGAAGATCACCCTGGCATTGCTGGGAGTCCCGGGGTTCCCACAGGAAATCACTGCCAAGGGAAAATGGGGAAATTGAATTAAAATCACCCCGAAACCACAAACCAAACCCCAAGGCTCTGAGGGGTCCCTCCTGCATTGCCTGTCCTCAGTTCTGGGGGCATGAGAACACTTCTGGGGACACCAGAGCCATTCTGTGGACATGAGAATACTTCTGGGGACACCAGGGCAATCCTGGGGACACTGGGGCAGTCCTGGGGACACTGAAGGAATTCTGGGGACATCAAAGGACTTCTGGGGACACTGGAGGTGTTCTGGAGACACTGGGGCAGCTCTGGGGACACCAGAACAGTCCTGGGGACACTGGGGGAGCTCTGGGGACACCAGAACAGCTCTGGCAATACTGGGGCAGCTCTTGGGACATCAGAGCAATTCTGGGGACACTGGGGCAGTCTTGGGGACACCGGGGCACTCCTGGGTACACTGGGGCAGCTCTGGAGACACCAGAACAGCCCTGGGGACACCAGAATAGCTCTGGGGATACTGGGGCAGTCCTAGGGACACTGGGGCAGCTCTGGGGACATCAGAGCAATTCTGGGGACACTGGGGCAGCTCTGAGGACACCGAGGCAACTGTGGGGACTCTGGGAAAGTCCTGGGGACACCAGAACAGCTCTGAGGACACCGGGGCAGTTCTGGGGACACCAGGGCAACTCTGAGGAGACCGGGACAGTCCTGGGGACACTGGAACAGCTCTGGGGACACCGGGGCAGTTCTGGGGACATCAGAGCAATTCTGGGGACACTGGGGCAGTCCTGGGGACACTGTGGCAGTCCTGGGGACACCAGGGTAGTTCTGGGGACACTGGGGCAGTCCTGGGGACACCAGAACAGCCCTGGGGACATCAGAGCAATTCTGGGGACACTGGGGCAGTCCTGGGGACACTGGGGCAGTCCTGGGGACACCAGAAGAGCTCTGGGCACACTGAAGAGCCCCCGGGCCCCAGCAGTACCTTCGCACTCGGGCTGCGTGCCGCTCCAGGAGCCGTTGGCGTGGCAGATCCTCTCGGAGGAGCCCCGCAGCGCGTAGCCGGGCTCGCAGCTGAACCTCACCATGCTGCCCACGCCGAAGGCGTCCCCCAGCCCGATCCCGTGCGAGGGGATCCCGGGGTCCCCACACACGCCCTGGCTGCCCCCTGCCAGGAGAGCACGGAGTCACCAGAGCCACCCGGGCACGGTGGCTCCTGTCACCCTCACCGGGAATTGCGCCCCCGGCAAAGAGCGGAATTCCAGATTAAACATTCCCTGGTCCCAGGAGCCCCCCCTGGTTTTGAGGTGGATGCAAACGTGGCCACAATTCCTGAATCCCAAGCATCAGCCCCAGGGATGTTTCCCCGCCGTGAAGGAATTCCCACGTGCTCCAAGCCAGCCCTGAGCAGCCTCAGGAACAAGGAGGGGTTGGGGCATGGGAGGAAGGGAAAAGGGACAAGGGCAAAGGGAAAGGAGAAAGGGAAAAGGGGAAAGGGAAACAGGGTAAAGGGAAAGGTGAAAGGGGAAAGGGAAACGGGGAAATGGGGAAAGGGGAGGGTTGGGGACGTCTAAGGAAGGGAAGTTCAAGGAAGTTCAGGGAAGTTCAGGAAAGGGAAGTTCAGGCAAGGGAGGTGCCTCCTCCTCAAGGCACAAGGGGTAGATGATGGTGGGCGGGAGGTGATGACCATGGTGACCATGGCTGGTTGACCATGAATGAATGACCATAAATGGGTGACCATGGCTGGGTGACCATGAACAGGTGACCAAGAACGGGTGACCATGAATGGGTGACTGTGGCTGGGTGACCATAAATGGATGACCATGGCCAGCTAGGTGACCATGACTGAATGACCATGAATAGGTGAATATAAATGGATGACCATGGTTAGCTGACCGTGGCTTGGTGACCATGACTGGATGACCATGAATGGGCGACCATGGCTGGTTGACCACAGTTAGCTGACCATGAACGGGTGACCATAAATGGATGACCATGGCCAGCTGCCGGTGTCTGGGTGACCATGGCTGGGTGACCATGAACAGTGACCACGGCTGGGTGACCATGGCCAGCTGCTGGTGTCTGGGTGACCACGGCTGGGTGACCATGAACGGGTGACCATAAATGGATGACCATGGCTGGGTGACCATGAGCAGGTGACCATGGCTAGGTGACCATGGCTAGGTGACCATAAACGGGTGACTGTAAATGGATGACCATGGCCAGCTGCCCATGTCTGGGTGACCATGGCTGGATGACCATGGCCAGCTGCCGGTGTCTGAGTGACCATGGCTGGGTGACCCTGGCCAGCTGCCGGTGCCGGTGTGCCCCACAGTGCCCCCAGAGCCCCCTCACCCGAGCAGTGTGGCAGGGAGCCGCTCCAGCGCCCATCCAGCTGGCACATCCTCGTGGCATTGCCCACCAGCGTGCGCCGGCCCAGGCAGCTGTACCTGACCACGGAGCCCACCGTGTGCTTGTCCCCCGAGATCTGCGCGTGGGGAGGGGACCCGGGGTGGCCACACGACACCACTGCAACAGAGACACAGCTTCAGCCCCCGGGGATGAGAGTTCTGGCTTGGGGGGACCTCAAATGTCAGTTAATGCCACCCCTTGCCATGGGCAGGGATGCTTTTCCCTATCCCAGGTTGCTCCAAGCCCTGTCCAGCCTGGCCTTGGACACTTCCAGCTTCTCTGGGTACCTGTGCCAAGGCCTCCTCACCCTCACAGGGAAGTTCAACACACAGGAAACAAAAACATAGGAGAATCTCCTTTTTTTTTCAACTTTGAAACCCAGGAATCCAAGGAATCAGTGGTAAAACTGACCTGGGTTTCCAAATGCCCACAAATCCTCCAAATCCCAACATTTTATGGGAGATCAAATAGAGGAAGGAGATGCCTTGTACTCAAGGGGGCTGAGGGAGCCTGGGATTGGGGTTTTAACAGGAATTCCCTCCTGGCTGTGGGAATATGGATCATCACTCACCAACTCCCCAGGATCCATGCAAGGGGTGAGGACGGGACAAAAGGAGAGGAAAATGTGCCCAAAACTGCTCGGTAGGATTTGGTGTGGAGGGATAACGTGGGAAAAACAAAGGAACAATCCCAGCTTTGGAAACAGCTCAAGCCAAGTGGAATTTCTGGAGTTGGGCAGGGATGGGATTGAATTAGGTTTAGTGGCCAAGGGGACAAACTGGTCATGCTGGGGTGGGGCTGCTCCTGCCTGCACCTCCCTAAGGCAGCTAAAATCCACTCTGGAGCCCAAATTCCCAGTGTAAGACTGGGACTCATCTCACTCAGCTGAGCCCTCACTCACTCAGGTGTAACCTCAGCCACTCAGGTGAGTTTCCACTCACTCAGGTAAGCTCTCCCTGAGCTCCAGAGCCACTCCTGCCTTCTCCACCTGCACTATCCCAGCTGGATCCTGTCTTCAAACCCCAAAACCCATCAGGATTCCACCTGGAACCCCAAATTCATCAGGATCTGCCTGTCCCTACACAGAGGGCCTCCTCCAGCAGATCCTCTCCTCGAACCCCAAAATTCATCTGGATTCCACCTGGAACCCTCCAAAATGCATCAGGATCTGCCTGTCCCTACACAGAGGACCTCCTCCACCAGGATTCTTTCCTCGAACCCCAAATTCATTTGGATTCCACTGGAACCCTCCAAATCCATCAGATCTGCCTGTCCTTACAAAGAGAATGTCCCTAGCAGGATCCTTTCCTCAAACCCCAAAATCCATAGACTTCACCTGGAATCCCCAAAATCCATCGGCTGTCTGTCCCTACACAGAGAATGTCCCCTTTCCTCAAACCCCAAAATCATCAGGATTCCCCTGGAACCCCTCAAATCCACTGGGAACCACCTGTCCCTACACAGATACCCCCTCCAGCAGGATCCTTTCCTCAAACCCCAAATTCATTGGGATTCCACCTGAAACCCCTAAAATACACTGGGATCTGTCTGTCCCTACACAGAGAATGTCCCTTTTCCTCAAACCCAAAATTCATTGGGATTCCACCTGGGACCCCCCAAAATCCACTGGGATCCACCTGTCCCTACACAGAGAATGCCTCCAGGGATCCTTTCCTCAAACCCCAACCCCCTTTCCTGTTGAAGCTCCTGAAACCACTGGACCATTCCAGGTGGATTTTTTTGGGGTGGATTTTTTGGGGTGGATTTTTTGGGGATGGATTATCCCTCATGAATCCTGCTAACCCCCACGAGATGGGCCGGACAGGGAGGATTGGGCCAC